>CM051708.1:19547282-19579782 GCA_028022725.1 Lycodopsis pacificus
TGTGTGGTCTCTTCCCCCTCTTATTTCAGCCTCTCTGACTCTTTGTCAGCCACATTAGAGACTATTTAATCACTTCTATGACATTTACTGAAAGTAGAAATCTTTACTTTAACTGTTTGGTTCAAGTCTTTTTGATTGGAAAGATGTCTTCCTCCAGAGTTCCCCTTTGTGTCTCTTATCAGAGATCTGAGTTTATCACTGCATCGCTGCAACACATTCTGTCCATTCCCCGGTCAGGAGGAGCACCGACTCACATGGGCCGGGGAACCGGCATCACTCGCGTCGTGGTCCGTGCCGTTGTTGTTCTGCTGATTCACCCCGTTACCAAGCGTCTGCTTGGGAGGATTGATGGGTTTAAGAAAAGCAGCACAAAGACTTGAGTCAGATTTGAGCTGTTTAGTTCCTCTGGGATCAAATGCACATTTAGGTGTTTTTGCTTCACTGCCGTCTGTAGATTTCTCCTCAAAATTCACTTGAAAGTGCAGAGAGCAGATTTACGGGCCTGGCCGGTTTATTACCCTCACCAAGAGGTGAGAAGTGGAGCCTCATTGGTGTGACCACAACCGGCGTGTCGAGTCACAGGTTTCTGCTTCCTGTATTTCTAGTTGCCCATCAGCTGCAGCTGACCTTCCTGTTTTTTTCCTTCTGTCGGCTTAGAAACAGACAGAAATGCTTCCTGTGCAGCTCCTCTCACTGTTAATCTCGTACGTTGTGTTGTGTGTAGCCACAGTGTTCCCTCTGCTGTACCTTCAGTGCGGAGAGGAGATGAATAGGAGCCGCTCACAACAAGATATGAAGCGCGTGACCGTGCACTTTGTGTTCAGGGGCATGAGAAAAGGTTTCATTAAAAAGGGATTATTTGGGACTGTTGATGCTGGAAGATGAAGTCTTTGCCTCATGCCAGCTCTCTGTCTCTCTTCCTGTCTCCCTCTGCTGCTGTAGTTGTGCTGAGAGAAGCTCAGAGTGGAGCCCAGAACCTATTGTGGGCTAATTAAATCCCCACCATCACCGACACCCCTCGCTTTCCCCTTGCCTGGCTGACCAAAACAAGTGTCCCTCGCCGGGACAGCGTCCTCTTCTTTCCCCTCTGCCTCCTCATGTTCCTGAGAGCGGGACAAGCACGACGGTCGCTCGCTCCTTGACGGGGATGGCGCTCCATCGGAGGCTTGTTGTCGGCGTGGTGGCCGTCGGCTCCCTGCTGTGCGTCTACATGGTGTGCGTGACCCTGGAGAGTCCTCTGGCCTGGTCCATGGTGCCCTTCAGACATCTCCAGGGCTTCATACGGGGAACGAACGAGAGGTGAGTGTACGTGATGATGCAAAACAATGTAAGGTTATAAGAGGAGACGCTGCAGGTGACAAGAGACTTGGATAAAATCAGAAAGTCAAAATGAATGCAGAGAGGCCAGAGGCCGACTTTTAGCCCCTAGTTTGAGGAAAGTTGCAAAAACACTGGATTCTACACTTCCCATAGTGCAAAGTGATTCATTATATCAAAGGGTTCCAGAACCTTAAAGCTGCAAAACAAATCATTTAAAAATCCTGGCTAAATAAGCAACAATCAAAGTTAAAGTTAACACAAATCCCAACTGAACCCCGCGAGAAGAGCTCCGAATAGAAACACGACACACCAGCTGTCATGGGAAACGAGCAGGGACGGAGTCACGCTCACAGCTGTTCCAGCCTTTACGGAACTCGTTCAGAGGTCCAGGAAACACACAGACCACTTACCGCCCATGTGTTGTGAATCCTATAAGACACACACACACACACACACACACACACACACACACACACACCAGAGAGACCCAACACTCGTGAGTCAGAGAAGTTATTTCACATGATGTTCTCTAAGAAGAGAGATGTAGACCAGAGGAACCAGAGAGATGAGTCTTTAACCACGAATGGACAGACATGTGAGTTCATGTTGTTCAGAGGGAGGTACCGATACTGGTTTATCTTCATTCTTCAGTTCCAAACCAGTATGCATCATACTGCATGTTCAGAGACAATGGAGTGAGTTTAGAACGGGAATGTGAAGCGTCACTACGAGACAAAGCACAACTCTTTTGAGCAGACGTACCCACTCACATCTGACATGAAGGTACAAAACATAAACCATCTAAGAGCCCAACATGATCAGAAAAGCTGCAGGGCAAACACAATTCACTTACATTCATTTCTCTAAAATGAACTACATGTTTCCAAAGCTTACTGATATGTATTTAATGTTTTAATCCAGCCTACATGTTACTTGAAATAAGATTTATTGATCATTAGAGTATATTATTTATAATGAATCCTTTCTTTACTTGCTTTGGCAGTCACATGTTGACGACATACAGACGTTAATACAACTGTTGTTCACTGTACATGGGACTAAATCATGACTCGAGTGAAGACATTATTTGGTGTTCAGGACCTTCGGAAGAGGACGTCCTCTCTAACTGGACCTCGCTGAACTTGAATTGAATCCCCCTGATCTAGATCGTGAGTGGTGCGATGTACTTGTCTGTCAGCAGCACCTATTCCCTCTCTCGTTGTGTCGTTGTGGTTTCAACAAAGGAGCCACACAGTCATGAAGAAAAGCCCCCGGAGGTGTTTTCCTGGAGGTGGTTTCTTCCACGCGTATGTGAAGCGTACGCTTTGTTGTGTCGGGCAGCGCTCCAGCTTTCAGAGCCAGCAGCTCCAGAGACAACGCATTGAGTTCAGGGGACAGAAATGGAAAAGATGGCTGTTTGTCAAAGGTCCGTTCCAGACACTGACGGGTCGGCAGGTCTCTCGTTTTAAAAGCTGTTCTTTCATTTCAGTGTCCTCCTCACTTCCCTTCTGAAGGAGCAGAATATGTGTTAAATAGTCACGGGACACAAGGACAGTGAAATCATTGTTTAGTGGGAAAAACATAAAAAATGGAAAATAAAGATACATTTTTCTATTTTTAATCTTCAATACAATTCATTTTTCATCACAATAAATAAATAAAATATTTGACCCTGCATCACTCCAAACATCATGACTTATTCAATCATTTAATAGATATACATATTATTTTAGTAAATGAAAAAGTAAAACATTGAATGGAACTTAATCTTCCTCTCATCACGTCCTTGAGGTGACGGTTTCCTGACTTCCTGTCCCGTCTGCAGGTGGACCTTTGATCTTTGTTCAACGTTAACGAGCTCCATTTCCCCTTAAATGCAGCCGCTTTATTGCTTTTGTGCCTCGTTGGCATCTTTTATGAGGGTGACGGCAGCAGCAGCATCTGGTGCGTCAGGACGACTATAAAAGGTCAATAATGGGATAAAGATAAGGTAAACCAGGGTCCACTTACTGGCCTTTTCTGGAACTTTCAGCTCCCTCCCCCATAAGGTTCACACCTACTGACAGCTCCCACCTGCTGAGGGAAAGATGAGTCGAAACTCTAAAAGCTAGTAAGTGAACCTTGAGTTAGTTGAGCACACGGACATTAAATATCTCAGACGAAATGCAGCCTCCTCCCTCTTCTTCATGTCTGTAATATGTTTTCCAAGTTATGCTGTGGGAGTCATAAATCAGCGTACTTTTCAAAATAAACCTCAGGTCCTCGCATGTGATTAACGTGTTATTGTGTGGAAAGTTATGAACTTAATTAAAGGGTTGGTTTTTCCAAATTGGAAAATGAAACGCATGTTTCCATTTCCCCCTTGTGGTTTTTAGCCACAGACGCGCCCTGTCAATAGTTTAACAGTAAAATGAATCTGTGTCAATTAAAATACAAAAACACATTTGAAGCAGTAGTTAGATATTCAGGGAAATATGAATTTTTGCTTCCTTAGTCGGATGGATACCACACATCTGTCCGTTGTATGTGATTTCCGAGTGAGCAGTCGCTTAGCTTAGCTTAGCATAAGGGCAGGAAACGTTGGGGAAATGGCTGAGCTAAAGCTAATCCCTCAGCCAGCACCTGCAAAGCTGTAAACAAAGAAGATGCAGAGCCAGGCTAGCTCTTCCCCACTGTTTCCACTGCCTATGCTAAGCTAACTAGCTGCTGACTTTGTCAGTTATTAAGCCCCAGAGCTATTGAACATTTATATTTTTTAAATACTGACCTCTTCACTTCAGCTTTAAACGAACTGTAAAAGGCCTGAAAGTCTTTGCGCTTCTTTTAAAATGTTTCATTTTACTTTGTTTGTTATTATATTTCTTATGTACTGATTTATAGGTGTGCTCGTTGTAAACATGGGTACCGATCCTAATCTTTTAAACTTCTTTTGTCTTATTGTTATCCGTGTTTGCACTGGACTCTGGTAAGCCCTGCAGCGAGGTCACACCCTGACCTCCTCAGTCGGTTAGTTCCGCGTGAAGACCGGTCGTGGATTTGTGTGATGTGATAAATTGGGAGGGTCTGTGTTTGCTTCTGGACTCAGAAGACGAGGTAGCAAATACTAACTGTGAACAGGACGTCACACGTTCAAAGTTCCCTTTTCAGCTGTTAAGTCTACGTCTATCTTACTTCATTGTGAAGCCTTGTGCTGCATTTCTTGCACTAAAGGAGCTTTAAAAACAAAGTTTATTATTCTCATCAATCCTCTTATCTAACCCGAGTCAGGAACACAGATAAGATGTGGTGAGATGGAACTTTAATAATCTCTGTGACAGAGATCGATCAAAGATTACAACAATGGGAAACACAACAATAGAGTAAAAAATTAAAGATAAATGAACAAGGAAGTATTAAGTATTAAGAAGTTGTGCGTGCGTGCGTGGCCAAATCTTGTTCTGTCTTCCACAGCAGCTCACGAGACTCTGAGCCCAGCAGAGACCAGTGGGCCCATCCCCCTCCGGCTGCTCAACACCAACCAGCAGACAACAACGCCCCGGATGTCTCCAAGTCCAGTTCTAGGACCGATGAAGCGGGCGGAACCAGGACCAAAGGGCCCCCAATACTGCAGCTCGTCCAGGCAGACGGGCCAACAGAACCTCCGTTCATCGGAGACACTTACATGAGTGAAGACATCCCGCCGCTGACGGTTGGTCACTTGTTTGGATTTGATTGGTGCAGACCTCGAACTGCTTTGTTGATGTGATTACAGCACCTTTTTATTCCATCTTTGATTTATTATTTGTAGGAAATTAAACCTGTTTCTTTCAGTCCAGTTCCTGTGTCAGATGAAAAAGCTAGCTAGCCGCTAAATGAGACAAACTGATTCACCATCAGGCTTTGAAACCGTCAATACTTGCTGGTTGGATCAGTGAATTGTTGATTTTTATCTGATCCTCCAATTAATGGCACAAATACCCCACTGGAGATTTGAAAACGTGTAAATATTCCTCATGGTTTGGCGGTGAGTTGTAATTTCTACCTTGTAAACTTGTGATCTGTGTCACATGATGTTGAGTACCACACATGTGGAGCATCAGCGCTTCAGATGGTCGCACGCTCCTGGTTTTCGTCTTTGTCAGACGGACCACCGAGCAAGAAAACCCACCGGACGCAACTCGAATCCGCCTCAAAGTCTTTGAACCTCGCGCGAGCGGTCGCAGGCCTCTTTAAGAGTTTACCAGAGCGACGCACCAACGCGGTGAATCCCAGTCGCCCGCTTCCTGCCGTGCACACGCTGTTCTCCAGTGAGCTGGTGAAGCTGCTGTTCAGGTTTCGAGCTGTTGCTGAAGAGGAGAGTGCACACAGGCTGATGATCGATTCCACAGAGAACGCACTTGACCAGATGAGGTCTTCCCATGCGTGCGTTGCCATGTTTGCACTTGTTTTGCCCTCATGTGGTTTCATATTGAATGCGTCAGCAAAATGTGCGCATGTAAATTTCATGATGAATGTGTGTCTCAGGGGTAGGAAGCTCTTGTTGTGAGCGTGTCAGTCCTAGATGATTAGCTCCAGTGAGAGCCTGAACCTGCCGAGTGGAACTAATGATGCTGATGTGGGACACGAGCGTTTGTTGCTGCTGAGGCCTCTGTAGCGCGCGGAGAAAGTGCTTCCTGTATGTGGTTTGATAACGAGGCCATGTGTCACCTGCCTCCCTCAGCAATGCCCAGACAATATCAGAAGTCGGGTCACAAAGACGGCATTTGGAGGCCGGTTCCTGGAACACATTCCGGTCCTGCAGTGGGCCGAACACGTCACTCCTGAACAGCACCAGCGCCTGAGCCAGTACCCAGGAGCTCATGGCTGGGGGGAGCTCGATTACAAGAGTGAGCTTTTGCTTTTTCTACATTTTGATTTATTTTTTTCATATTTTATTCAACTTTTTTATTGATTTAAAATGTTATTTTATGTAGTTTTTTTTCCTTCATACATTTAAAAAAAAAAATGTTATTGTTTTATTTTACATTTTTAATTTGCAGTTTATCAAATTACCAAAAAACTTAAATTTAAATTCTAATTTGTTATTATCCCGCATTATCCGTAGGAACTCCTCTTCCTGGGGTTCGTACAAAAACACGACCTCACAATGTAAAAAACAAAAGAACGAACCAAATGGACGTCTAAAGCTGACGATCTGCTCTCTGATCACGTTCCAACTGTACCCAGACAGAAGCAAAGCATTGTGGGTATTTGATTGAGGACATGTGGGCCTCGTCACTGTTGAGATGATTGCAGCGTCGTGCGTCTCCTCGGGGCTCTTTTCTTTCAGACCAATCACGTCTGTGGGCGGCTGCGCAGACAGAACCGGCGGTGCAGCAGCCGATTCTCTTCCTCGTGATCCGAGGATTGTTTGTGAACAGCTGTGTTGAATAAACCTCATCCAGATTCATGCTGTGGTTCGTTTGTCTGTCTGTCAGCGTTGGTGGAAACTCTGTCCGTCCTCAACTCGACGTCTAGCTGGCAGCTGTTGGACGACTGGACGGATCGCAGCAATAAGTCCGAGTGCATCCGCTGTGCTGCGGTGGGCAACGGTGGCATCCTGAAGGATTCGAAGAAAGGGAAGGAGATCGACGGTCACCACTACGTCTTCAGGTAGACGCTGTCGAGCTTCCACTCGCGGCTCTTCTGCTTTTGTTGCTTTCTGAAGCCGCATGTTGTTGTGCTCTAAGCAGCTTTTAATACTCCACGAACATGTACAAACGTCTCGAGCAACAGTTGAGCAACATCTATAACCGATCAGATCGGTCAAAGAGAGGCAACCTGTTAACGCTGCGTTACAGTAAGTCTGTGCTGTATGGATCCCTCAGCAGCGGAGCGCTAGATGGTGATGTGGAGGTGGAAGCCTGAACCTACGTCATGTGTGGTGACGTGACCTCTAAGGCTGCTGTTTGCTTCCACTTCTTGTTTCTGTGCCGGTTGATTCCTGCCGACATGGAAAGTGTGTTTAGTGCTGCGACGCTGCAGGATGTTTGAGAAGAAGAAAATCTTAATGACATGAAAGTGAGCGCCAGAATCCTGTGTGTGTGTGTGTGTGTGTGTGTGTGTGTGTGTGTGTGTGTGTGTGTGTGTGTGTGTGTGTGTGTGTGTGTGTGTGTGTGTGTGTGTGTGTGTGTGTGTGTGTGTGTGTGTGTGTGTGTGTGTGTGTGTGTGTGTGTGTGTGTGTGTGTGTGTGTGTGTGTGTGCGTGCGTGCGTGCGTGCGTGCGTGCGTGCGTGCGTGCGTGCGTGCGTGCGCTTAAAGGAAGATTTACAGGACAGACTACCAGGATGTTGTTGTGTTTCCATCTGTTTGTGGACACTTGTGTCTCTTCAGGACCAACGGGGCGATCATTAAGGGCTTCGAGCAGGACGTGGGGTCTCGGACCACCCACTACACCTTCTCCACCAACACGATGATGAACTCCATGAGGAGCTACTCCGGCGCCGGCTTCAGAGGACCCCCTCAGTCTAAAGTGAGGACCCAGAATCTTTCCTCCATAAAATGGTTAAATTCCGTATAATTTATTCTGTATTTATATAATTCTTTTGGTCTTGTTTTAGCAATTTTTTTTGTTTTTTTCTGCAAGTATTTAACTTATTTAACTTTTCTTTTTCTGTCATTTATTTTTTTGGTATTTGGGCTTCCTGACTCCGTGCAGGCTGCTCTCATACGGCGTTCGTAGCTAAACCTACATCAACGAATGCGCTGTCATGTTGTAGATGTCCCACAGAATGAATCTGTCTGTAATCCACGTGATCGTGATCAGGAGGTACAGAGACTGAGGGAAGTCTGGAGGAGCCTGGGTCAAACAAGAAGCAGTCTTTGATCAGGAGACGTTGACTATTGGTCACATAACGTCTGCGCTGCAGCAACTCTTCTGCTCTGCTTGTTTGAACCCAAAACACAATCTTCTCCTCAAGCTAACTGCCTCGTTTCCTGTAAAGACGGAAGTTTATTTTGAACATGTGACTTTTATATTGAGTCCCAAACCTCGCACCACATTTCACCGTCATTTCACCGTCAGAACGCTGTTCTCCTCGCATCATGTCACATGATGTCTCTGCGGTTCTTCTGCCATGTGCTCTCCAACAGGAAACGCGCTACGTGTTCCTGCCGGATCACGGCCGCGATTACCTGCTGATGAAGGCTGCAGCGACACACAGTCGAGTGGAGAGAGGACCAGAGCAGAACAAAGAGTAAGCCACGCCTACCGGCTGTCATCATGATGATGATGATGATGATGATGATGATGCTCTTTATTCTTCTTCTTTATACGTTCAGCTAGAAACGCCGCACAAACATTTCAGTCACGCCAGCGTCTTCGCTCTAGGGATGTCAATGTCGGGCATCACTTTAGTCCACACTGAAATATCTCAATATTGCTCGGATTGAACGGGCATTGATGATCCTCAGAGGATGATCCCTGCTGACTTTGGGGATCACAGTGAGGCTGGTCTTTTGTGGTTTAGAGTGAAACGATTGTTCTGAAATGAGTTTGAGGCGACGGCTGTCTTTCTCTCTCTGGGCTGAACAGCAGCTTTCCTGCAGTAAGGCAGTAAGGCAGTAAGGCGGTAAGGCGGTAAGGCGGTAAGGTGGTACGGCGGTAAGGCAGTAAGGCAGTAAGGCGGTAAGGCGGTAAGGCGGTAAGGCAGTAAGGTGGTAAGGCAGTAAGGCGGTAAGGCAGTAACACGGTAAGGCAGTAACACGGTA
Source organism: Lycodopsis pacificus (assembly GCA_028022725.1). NCBI lineage: Eukaryota > Metazoa > Chordata > Actinopteri > Perciformes > Zoarcidae > Lycodopsis > Lycodopsis pacificus. The sequence goes on from CM051708.1 coordinate 19,556,330, forward strand.
AGGCGGTAAGGCGGTAAGGCGGTAAGGCAGTAAGGCAGTAACACAGTAAGGCAGTAACACAGTAAGGCAGTAACACAGTAAGGCAGTAACACAGTAAGGCAGTAAGGCAGTAACACAGTAAGGCGGTAAGGCGGTAAGGCAGTAACACAGTAAGGCAGTAACACGGTAAGGCAGTAACACAGTAAGGCGGTAAGGCAGTAAGGCGGTAAGGCAGTAACACAGTAAGGCGGTAAGGCAGTAACACAGTAAGGCGGTAAGGCGGTAAGGCAGTAAGGCAGTAACACAGTAAGGCAGTAACACAGTAAGGCGGTACGGCAGTAAGGTGGTAAGGCAGTAAGGCGGTAAGGCAGTAACACGGTAAGGCGGTAAGGTGGTAAGGCAGTAAGGTGGTAAGGCAGTAAGGCAGTAACACAGTAAGGCGGTAAGGCAGTAACACAGTAAGGCGGTAAGGCAGTAAGGCAGTAACACAGTAAGGCAGTAACACAGTAAGGCGGTAAGGCAGTAACACAGTAAGGCGGTAAGGCAGTAACACAGTAAGGCAGTAAGGCGGTAACACAGTAAGGCAGTAACACAGTAAGGCGGTAAGACAGTAAGGCGGTAAGGCAGTAACACAGTAAGGCAGTAACACGGTAAGGCAGTAACACGGTAAGGCAGTAACACAGTAAGGCAGTAACACAGTAAGGCGGTAAGGCAGTAAGGCGGTAAGGCAGTAAGGCAGTAACACGGTAAGGCAGTAAGGCAGTAACACAGTAAGGCAGTAACACAGTAAGGCAGTAACACAGTAAGGCGGTAAGGCAGTAACGCGGTAAGGCAGTAACACGGTAAGGCAGTAACACAGTAAGGCAGTAACACAGTAAGGCGGTAAGGCAGTAACACAGTAAGGCAGTAACACAGTAAGGCAGTAACACAGTAAGGCGGTAAGGCAGTAACACAGTAAGGCAGTAACACAGTAAGGCGGTAAGGCAGTAACACAGTAAGGCGGTAAGGCAGTAACACAGTAAGGCAGTAACACAGTAAGGCGGTAAGGCAGTAACGCAGTAAGGCAGTAAGGCAGTAACACAGTAAGGCAGTAACACAGTAAGGCGGTAAGGCAGTAACGCAGTAACACAGTAAGGCGGTAAGGCAGTAACACAGTAAGGCGGTAAGGCAGTAACACAGTAAGGCAGTAACACAGTAAGGCGGTAAGGCAGTAAGGCAGTAAGGCAGTAAGGCGGTAAGGCAGTAACACAGTAAGGCAGTAACACAGTAAGGCGGTAAGGCAGTAACACAGTAAGGCGGTAAGGCAGTAACACAGTAAGGCAGTAACACAGTAAGGCAGTAACACAGTAAGGCAGTAACACAGTAAGGCGGTAAGGCAGTAACACAGTAAGGCAGTAACACAGTAAGGCGGTAAGGCAGTAACACAGTAAGGCAGTAACACAGTAAGGCAGTAACACAGTAAGGCGGTAAGGCAGTAACACAGTAAGGCGGTAAGGCAGTAAGGCGGTAAGGCAGTAACACAGTAAGGCGGTAAGGCAGTAACACAGTAAGGCGGTAAGGCAGTAAGGCAGTAAGGCAGTAAGGCGGTAAGGCAGTAACACAGTAAGGCGGTAAGGCAGTAACACAGTAAGGCAGTAACACAGTAAGGCGGTAAGGCAGTAACACAGTAAGGTGGTAAGGCAGTAACACAGTAAGGCGGTAAGGCAGTAAGGCGGTAAGGCAGTAAGGCGGTAAGGCAGTAAGGTGGTAAGGCAGTAACACAGTAAGGCGGTAAGGCAGTAACACAGTAAGGCGGTAAGGCAGTAACACAGTAAGGCGGTAAGGCAGTAACACAGTAAGGCGGTAAGGCAGTAACACGGTAAGGCAGTAACACGGTAAGGCAGTAACACAGTAAGGCGGTAAGGCAGTAAGGCGGTAAGGCAGTAACACAGTAAGGCGGTAAGGCAGTAACACAGTAAGGCGGTAACACAGTAAGGCGGTAAGGCGGTAAGGCAGTAAGGCAGTAACACAGTAAGGCAGTAACACAGTAAGGTGGTACGGCAGTAAGGTGGTAAGGCAGTAAGGCGGTAAGGCAGTAACACGGTAAGGCGGTAAGGTGGTAAGGCAGTAAGGTGGTAAGGCAGTAAGGCAGTAACACAGTAAGGCGGTAAGGCAGTAACACAGTAAGGCGGTAAGGCAGTAACACAGTAAGGCGGTAAGGCAGTAACACAGTAAGGCGGTAAGGCAGTAACACAGTAAGGCAGTAAGGCGGTAACACAGTAAGGCAGTAACACGGTAAGGCAGTAACACAGTAAGGCAGTAACACGGTAAGGCAGTAACACGGTAAGGCAGTAACACAGTAAGGCGGTAAGGCAGTAAGGCGGTAAGGCAGTAAGGCAGTAAGGTGGTAAGGCAGTAAGGCAGTAACACAGTAAGGCGGTAAGGCAGTAACACAGTAAGGCGGTAAGGCAGTAACGCAGTAAGGCAGTAACACAGTAAGGCGGTAAGGCAGTAACACAGTAAGGCGGTAAGGCAGTAACACAGTAAGGCAGTAAGGCGGTAACACAGTAAGGCAGTAACACAGTAAGGCGGTAAGACAGTAAGGCGGTAAGGCAGTAACACAGTAAGGCAGTAACACGGTAAGGCAGTAACACGGTAAGGCAGTAACACAGTAAGGCAGTAACACAGTAAGGCGGTAAGGCAGTAAGGCGGTAAGGCAGTAAGGCAGTAACACGGTAAGGCAGTAAGGCAGTAACACAGTAAGGCAGTAACACAGTAAGGCAGTAACACAGTAAGGCGGTAAGGCAGTAACGCGGTAAGGCAGTAACACGGTAAGGCAGTAACACAGTAAGGCAGTAACACAGTAAGGCGGTAAGGCAGTAACACAGTAAGGCAGTAACACAGTAAGGCAGTAACACAGTAAGGCGGTAAGGCAGTAACACAGTAAGGCAGTAACACAGTAAGGCGGTAAGGCAGTAACACAGTAAGGCGGTAAGGCAGTAACACAGTAAGGCAGTAACACAGTAAGGCGGTAAGGCAGTAACGCAGTAAGGCAGTAAGGCAGTAACACAGTAAGGCAGTAACAGTAAGGCGGTAAGGCAGTAACACAGTAAGGCAGTAACACAGTAAGGCGGTAAGGCAGTAACACAGTAAGGCGGTAAGGCAGTAAGGCAGTAAGGCAGTAAGGCGGTAAGGCAGTAACACAGTAAGGCAGTAACACAGTAAGGCGGTAACACAGTAAGGCGGTAAGGCAGTAACACAGTAAGGCGGTAAGGCAGTAACACAGTAAGGCAGTAACACAGTAAGGCAGTAACACAGTAAGGCGGTAAGGCAGTAACACAGTAAGGCAGTAACACAGTAAGGCGGTAACACAGTAAGGCAGTAACACAGTAAGGCAGTAACACAGTAAGGCAGTAACACAGTAAGGCGGTAAGGCAGTAACACAGTAAGGCGGTAAGGCAGTAAGGCGGTAAGGCAGTAACGCAGTAACACAGTAAGGCGGTAAGGCAGTAACACAGTAAGGCGGTAAGGCAGTAAGGCAGTAAGGCAGTAAGGCGGTAAGGCAGTAACACAGTAAGGCGGTAAGGCAGTAACACAGTAAGGCGGTAAGGCAGTAACACGGTAAGGCAGTAAGGCAGTAACACAGTAAGGCAGTAACACAGTAAGGCGGTAAGGCAGTAACACGGTAAGGCAGTAAGGCAGTAACACAGTAAGGCAGTAACACGGTAAGGCAGTAACACAGTAAGGCGGTAAGGCAGTAACACAGTAAGGCGGTAAGGCAGTAACACGGTAAGGCAGTAACACAGTAAGGCAGTAACACAGTAAGGCAGTAACACGGTAAGGCAGTAACACAGTAAGGCGGTAAGGCAGTAACACAGTAAGGCGGTAAGGCAGTAACACGGTAAGGCAGTAAGGCAGTAACACAGTAAGGCGGTAAGGCAGTAACACAGTAAGGCAGTAACACGGTAAGGCAGTAACACAGTAAGGCAGTAACACAGTAAGGCGGTAAGGCAGTAAGGCAGTAACACAGTAAGGCAGTAACACAGTAAGGCAGTAACGCAGTAAGGCAGTAAGGCAGTAACACGGTAAGGCAGTAACACAGTAAGGCGGTAAGGCAGTACCACAGTAAGGCGGTAAGGCAGTAACACGGTAAGGCAGTAAGGCAGTAACACAGTAAGGCAGTAACACGGTAAGGCAGTAACACAGTAAGGCGGTAAGGCAGTAACACAGTAAGGCGGTAAGGCAGTAACACGGTAAGGCAGTAAGGCAGTAACACAGTAAGGCAGTAACACGGTAAGGCAGTAAGGCAGTAACACAGTAAGGCGGTAAGGCAGTAACACAGTAAGGCAGTAACACGGTAAGGCAGTAACACAGTAAGGCGGTAAGGCAGTAAGGCAGTAACACAGTAAGGCAGTAACACAGTAAGGCAGTAACACAGTAAGGCAGTAACACAGTAAGGCAGTAACACAGTAAGGCGGTAAGGCAGTAACACGGTAAGGCAGTAACACAGTAAGGCAGTAACACGGTAAGGCAGTAACACGGTAAGGCAGTAACACAGTAAGGCAGTAACACGGTAAGGCAGTAAGGCGGTAAGGCAGTAAGGCAGTAACACAGTAACACAGTAAGGCAGTAACACGGTAAGGCAGTAAGGCAGTAAGGCAGTAAGGCGGTAACACAGTAAGGCAGTAACACGGTAAGGCAGTAAGGCAGTAACACAGTAAGGCAGTAAGGCGGTAAGTCAGTAAGGCAGTAACACAGTAAGGCAGTAACACAGTAAGGCAGTAACACAATAAGGCAGTAAGGCGGTAAGTCAGTAAGGCAGTAACGCAGTAACACGGTAAGGCGGTAAGGCAGTAAGGCAGTAACACAGTAAGGCAGTAACGCAGTAAGGCGGTAAGTCAGCGCTTCCTGCTGTTGCTTCACCAACGGAAGACGTCAAACCTCACCGTGTCATCTCTACCACTTCCATAGTCGCACCCGGTCAAGTGTTGCAGCCCTTGTGGCCGTCTAGAGAAAGGAATATGCAGAGTAAACATTCACACTGTTTCTCATCATGTCATATAATGTGATGTCTTTGATCCCACAGTCCAGCCAGGTACTTTGGAGAGGACGTGTCAGCGGAGAAGCTGAAGATGTACCACCCCGACTTCCTCCGTTACCTCAGAAACAGGTGAGCCGGTGGACCGGCTGAAAGGCCGGGCTCACCTTTCAAATAGTTGGAAGTGAGATTAAAAGAGAAGCGGGAGGCTGAAAGCAGAGGGGAAGTTCCCCCGCACGCGGAGTTTGTGTAATGATGTCGGGTTGTTTGACTTTTTCTGTTTCAGATTCCTTCGTTCCGGCATTCTTAAAGGAAGATATAAGAACATTTACCGTCCGTCGACGGGTGCCGTGATGCTGCTGGCGGCGCTGCACACCTGCGACCAGGTTGGAATGCATCATTACTGCACTTCACTGCTCCATGGCAGCCGTTCCTTCACTGTGGGACGCGGCTGCGCTCGCCTGATGGCGTGAGGATGTTTTGCAGGCGAGCAGCCGGCCTTGTGAATCCTCTGAACTTGTGCAGCCTTGACTCGGTGCTGCCAGGAGCTCGGGGAACATGAACGTTGTTCTGCCGTGGCAGAATGTATGCTTCATGGGTTAGATGGCAGAGATCCCCTCAGATCAGCGTCGTAACGGTTTCTCTACCCGTGGGGAATAACAAGAAGCTGTTAAAACGCCATATAAAGCTCGTTAAAAGATTGGATTTCTCACATGACGGGGTTTGTGTAATCCTGACTGCAGCTCTCGTTTCTTGTGTTCATGAAGGTGAGCGCGTACGGGTTCATGACCCCGGCCTACAGGAACTACTCGGACCACTACTACGACAACAACTACCACCCGGTGGGCTTCTTCGCCAACCACGACCTGCGTATGGAGATGGCTCTGTGGCAGCAGCTGCACCAGGCGGGCCTCATACGACTCTACATGCACGCGTGAATCCAGGTCGACCGGGTAACCACGGCGACCCGTCGGCACGTGGCTTACCAGCAGACAGGAAGTCCAAAGAGGGATGAAGCTTTTGCTCAAGACTCTCTGAACTGAGCAAAGCAAGAAGAGAAGAAGTTTCCTTATGAAGCCAACGAGGAGTCTGTTACTGTTCAGCATGGAGACTTGGTTTTTATTTACTTTTTGTTTTAGTATTTGTTACGAAACATTTAAATCTATTTTTGGGTGATTTGTGGGTCAAAGAGGTGAGGGTTAGTTTAAACGTGAGATCAGCTCTTTTTAAACTGTTTCTATTGAGTGACGCTCCTGCTCTGCACTTACGCTGAGCAGGCGTCTCCCTTTGTTTGAGTTCGCTCACTCATTGTATCACTCGTGTCTCAGTTCCTCTCGTTGAGGAATCTAAGAGATGCAAAGAGTTGAGGAGTGGAAAGTGTCAGCAGTTTAAGTTGTTCTTGTTTTAATCTGTACAGATAACGTGTCAGGTTACGGGTTGCTTTCTTGATTTTTATTTAACGCTTCTACATTTAATTTGAATGACCTTTTAGACTTGAACTCTAATCTCTGTTAAGTGTCTGAGGTTGATGCGTTTCTGTGAAACATTTAACTTCGTTCCAAAGTGTCGCTACGAAGCTGCAACACATGTAAAGAGCCGATCCTTCAGACTTCAGTGCTGAACAGCTCTGAAAACACTTCATCCTCGTCCCTCCTCTGTAGCCTCGCATAGATGATAGATGTTTGCTGCTTAACTCATGTCGCGTAGACGACCTTTCAAACGGCGATTGGAACAAAAGCCGCCCTTCACCCAGACGAATCACCAATCACACCATCGGTGTGAGTCACAGTCCAGTCCGTGTGAGTCACAGTCCAGTCCGTGTGATGCAGCGCGTTGAGTTGGCTGCTTTCTTAAAATATCTGTCTCCCCGCCCTAAATAGACGGTCAGAGCCCTGCTGGCCGTGGCTGAGTCTGTTTACTCAGGTGTGTGTGTGTGTGTGTGTGTGTGTGTGTGTGTGTGTGTGTGTGTGTGTGTGTGTGTGTGTGTGTGTGACACTAAGTGTGACTAAAGAGCTTACTAGGAAAAGCATTTGAAAGTGTATTTCGTTAAAGGGATGTAATTTATTTGTGTTGTGACTTCTTAAAGCACTCGTACTTTCTGTCCACGAGGTTCCACAGTGCGACGATGAAAAGGATAAATGTGACTCGGTGGTTTGGTTGCTGCTGAGGTGGACATTTCTGAGGTGATTCTGGACGTTTCCACGACGACGCAAACCGTTTGGCATTTTCACTCGGTTGTGGATTTCGTGGCGGTTTCCAAGGACCCGTCTGGAATCTGCACCTGGACTCCTCTGAGCCGGGGCAGCGATGGGCCAAAGCGCCTCCACATTTATTGTTGCTACTCGACCTCCAACTGGACTCACATCCTGGCATCACATCCTCGGCAGCAATATCAGATGTTGTTGTGATAACGACGACACGCTGTAGGTCTGAGATGGAGAAGAAACCAAAGACGAGCTGCAGATCAGGGAACATCTGTGTTTAACGTTCACTGTTTGTGGAATCAACTCGCAGCCAGACAGTCGCCTGACGTGTGCAAACCGGGAAGGGGTTAACTTTATGGTGCAAGTTTTGACCATTTTATAATCTGTATAAACTAAACTGTGATTCTATCGGCTGGTTTGTGATTCTTTCTTTTTTTTTGGTTGGTCTGGTTCCATCATTTGGGATCATTTTCCAGAAATGAACTGTTGTAACTTGTAGCAATGTGGCACACGTTTACTGAATTCAATCAGTTTTCTGTGAAATGAGTCTACAGGCAATTTTAAATTCTCTCTCTATCTATCTATCTATCTATCTATCTATATATATATATATATATATATATATATATATATATATATATATATATATATATATATATATATATATATATATATATATATATATATATATATTTCCACTATTAAATAATTATGTTTAAAGAAACTTCTGAAGATCAAAAGCAAACCTCAAATGTCTAAAATCTCTAATTTCATTGGTGCCAAATTCATAATCGACTCTTTACAGGAAACCTGCAAAGAAATTATTAGAAATCTAGAACCTGAAACTCACAACAGGAAACAGGAAGTCAGATCTTGATCAAAAGGGTGAGACCGTCGTTCTCAGAATGAGTTCAAGTAGGCGTGTGCCATTTAACAGGCAAACACTCGGAGGCTTCATCAGCGGCTGACTGTCGTTTTAACAATTTACCTTTTTATTCATTTTCATTGAGCAAACTGATGAAGATCCACAGAGAGGAGATCACACACTCTCTCTGTAGTAACACTGAAGCACAGCGTGACCTCGTGACCTCGTCTCCATCTTCTGCGTGTCCGAGGGCTCTGAGGCTCTGAGGGAGACGCACACAGCCAGATGTGCGTGGTGTGGTCGGGGGGGCGTGACTCTGGCAGCAGAGGTTACATTTACATCCTGTAGTTGGCAGTGTGCAGCCACAGGCCTTTCTGTCACGCAGATATAAATGGATGCTTTTGGATTCATTGCACGATGTGGATCCCATTTTACGAAGTTTCACGTCTTTTCAGGTGAAAATCAAACGGTTCCTGATGCTGAAGGTCAGGATGCTGCATCAACTTCCACTTGGTGCGTTTTGTTCCACGATGAAGGTTTCAAGTTTCTTAGTTTAGAGAAGTAGATTTAACATGTGCTCACGCAACGACCGAAGGGCCTTTGCATCAAGCTGAGCGCTGATCTGTGATCGCAGCCTTTTAAAAACGAGGTTTGAATAAATAAACATGGCACAGAAAGCAGCTCCATGTCTGCACTTGTGTTCATTGTGTAGACAGTAAATGATTGAGAAGCTGAAGGGAGAGAGCTGCTGTCCCTCAGACATGAAGAGGTACTGACTGCTGCCTCCTAGTGGTGGAACCCGGTCAGTGCACCAGAGTGAGATATGAAAAAGGTCCAGATCTCTGTAGCTGGTGCCCCCCCCCCCCCCAGAGAGGAGACCTTCAATAGTTCACGTGTTGAGTTTTCCAAATGTAATAGTAAACTGAATTTTTTGTAATGGAGATTGTGTGTTCTTCAAAATACAGAATCAGAACCAGCTGCGTCTCTCCGAACACGGTCTCACTTCCGTATCCTGTCTGGCACTCAGACCCAAGCCCGCTGGTTCCCACGCGTTCATTCTAATGACTAATAATCAGCAGGGATATGTTTCAGTCGTTGATTTGTTGGGGCGCTGTTTGACTTCTGTTGGCCCTGAAGACGTTTCACAGTAAGTGCGGATTGACCTCCTGACCTTACTTCTTTGGTTTCTTCTCCATCTTCACCGTGTCTGAGAACTCAGGGGTTGAAGAGGGAGAAACATAGAGCCAGGAGCATTAGCATTTTACAACTCCTTAGCTGTTGAAGTAGCTTGAAAAGATGTTTTTAATTTCCTTTACTAAACGTCATGTGTGAGTGAGCGTTACTGACTGCTGACCCTCGGTGGTGACTACCAGTCAGTGCACCACACACTGTAAAATGCAGAACATGTAATGAAGCTCCTCCCCTCTGCCGTCGATGTGTCCGTCTCCATCGCCTCGTCAGAGGAGCTGCTGCTGCAGTCTGAACGGTCCACAGAACCTGTCGGAGGGGAACCTGGTCGGCTGGAACCAGCTCTCATCTGGTAGAAACAGACAGGCCCACATAATTCCATATTTTTCATCTTAAAAAAACTATATATATATTTGATTTTGTGTATCAAATATATATTTAATTCCTCTTTTTAGGAGTATTTTTATTCAGTCATCACACACAATACAATACACAAGCAGAAACAAAGTGAGTCATGGCTGAAAAGACAAAGGTTTAATCATAATTCATATACATAATAAAAAATATACAACATACAATAGTCCCCAACAAATGTACTTTTTTGCTTCTTGATGGCCTCTTTGCTCAGACCATGAACTCATGTTTACAATGTTTACTGAGGGAATACATCAAGAGAGAAGCAGAGTCATCTTCTATAGACTTCTATACAACCAGAGGAGTCAGACGAGAAGACTGATGCCACTCGTTGAATGTGAAGCTGAAGCTGAAGCCAGCAGCCGTCGAGTTTAACTTTAACTTCAGTCCCTTTTTCTTTCCTTGGTTTGTGTATTGTGTATTTTCCTTTATCTGAATGCGGGTCAAAGGTTGGAGTAGAGGAAGCCTCTGAGACAAATTTGTAAATTTTGGGCTGCATGAATAAAACTGACTTTACTCGACTCCTTTCTCCTTCGGTTCTTTAGCTGATCTTTCTTTCACAGCTGATCTTAAATCATTTAAAACCGGGCATAAATAAACCGACTGTTCTTTAATGTAAGTACTTATTTTTCTTTCCCTGCGGTTTGTTATGGAGTATTTTCCACTCTGGCTTGATCACACTGACTGCGGTGACTGACAGGAAGCTGTTTGCTGGTGATTTACTTCATCACTGAATCTCTAACAAGCATCTGTTCTTTTCTTTAATTCTCTGGCAGACTCACGCTGAATCAAACGTTGCCCCGCTCTAAATCAATACGACCTCAATTACCTGGTTAAGTGATCGGCCAGAGCTGCGTTATTCATGCAGCGGGAGGTCGTGGATATTTTAGGTCCCCATCGTACTAACGTCTGTCAGTGCTGATGTCAGAGGACACGTCATCCATCAGCACGCGAGCGTCGGACTGTGATGGGGATGAAGCAGGATGAAGCAGGATGAAACAGGATGAAGCAGAATGAAGCAGGATGAAGCAGAATGAAGCAGGATGAAGCAGGATGAAGCAGGAGGAAGCAGGATGAAGCAGGAGGAAGCAGGATGAAGCAGGATGAAGCAGGAGGAAGCAGGATGAAGCAGGATGAAGCAGGAGGAAGCAGGATGAAGCAGGATGAAACAGGATGAAACAGGATGAAGCAGGATGAATCAGGATGAAGCAGGATGAAGCAGGAGGAAGCAGGATGAAGCAGGATGAAACAGGATGAAGCAGGATGAAGCAGGATGAAGCAGGATGAATCGGGATGAAGCGGGATGAAACGGGATGAAGCGGGATGAAGCGGGATGAAGCGGGATGAAGCGGGAGGAAGCGGGATGAAGCGGGATGAAGCGGGATGAAACGGGATGAAGCGGGATGAAGCGGGAGGAAGCGGGATGAAGCGGGATGAAACGGGTTGAAACGGGATGAAGCGGGATGAAACGGGATGAAACGGGATGAAGCGGGTTGAAACGGGATGAAGCGGGATGAAACGGGATGAAGCGGGATGAAGCGGGATGAAGCGGGATGAAGCGGAATGAAGCGGGATGAAGCGGGATGAAACGGGATGAAGCAGGAGCAAGCAGGATGAAGCAGGATGAAGCAGGATGAAGCAGGATGAAGCAGGAGCAAGCAGAATGAAGCAGGAGGAAGCAGGATGAAGCAGGATGAAACAGGATGAAGCAGGATGAAGCAGGAGGAAGCGGGATGAAGCGGGATGAAGCGGGATGAAGCGGGATGAAGCGGGATGAAGCGGGAGGAAGCGGGATGAAACGGGATGAAGCGGCATGAAACGGGATGAATCGGGATGAATCGGGATGAATCGGGATGAAGCGGGATGAATCGGGATGAAGCGGGATGAAGCAGAATGAGGCAGGATGGAAGCAGAACTTGTCCACAGAAACATTACCACCAGATGCATCCCAGCAACCATTTCCCCCCTTTTGACCATATCCTGTCCAGTGCTACTCAGCAGATCCAAGGTTTCCTGGAGCAGTGCAGCCGACCCGCCCCCTCTGAGCCTCTCTTATATACGGGAAGGATGCAGCACCAGTGGCCTTGCACCCGTCTCGCTCTCGCTCTCTCCCCGGCGGAGTCATTCTCAGACGGGACACGTCTCTCCAGATGTACTGAGACAAGACCCCCCATTAGGCCCGTTAATAGGCTTGAACTGGAGGACAGGCACCCATTGGTGGGCTCAGGCCAGCCTTGGCACGGTGCTTGAAAATGATTGATAATGCCTGTTGCATCCAGAGTTTATTAGCAGTCTGCACTGGCGACATTTCAGCAAGTCATTCCTGAACGCATAAGTGCTGCTATTTCATGAATACTTCTTCCTCCAGCCAGCAGTCGTCACTTCAATAAAGGATCTCTCTCTCAAGGTCAGCTGTCAAGTCAACGGCTCAAAACACCAAAGCATGAGTCACCAGAGACACTAGAGACACCAGAGACACCAGAGATACCAGAGAGACCTGAGTCACCAGAGACACCAGAGAGACCTGAGATACCAGAGAGACCTGAGTCACCAGAGACACCAGAGAGACCTGAGTCACCAGAGACACCAGAGAGACCTGAGTCACCAGAGACACCTGAGTCACCAGAGACACCAGAGACACCTGAGACACCAGAGACACCAGAGAGACCAGAGAGACCAGAGAGACCAGAGACACCAGAGACCAATCAGAGCCTCTGGTTTATACCTTTGTGTCCGTCCATGTACAGTTCATGTCTATTCATATCGACTTCTCTCTAAATGAAATGATAATCATTTTAAAAACAAAGTCTGGCAGCATGGCTCTAGGGATGGACGCGTCTGTCTCTTGGTCACTTTGATCCAGACTAAAATATCTCAACACTTATTGGAGGGATTGCCATGAAATGTGGCACTCGCCTTCGGGTCCCACTCACGATGAATTGCTCAGTGTCTTCTCTTCTCCATTTGAAGTCTTTATAAATGTCACATTCTGCCTCTCCCTGCAGCCACGTTCCCACTTCCTCAAACCCGTTCGAGAGAACCCTGAAACACTCAGAGATTTGACGGTGGGACAGAACTAAACCCGCACGGACTTTGCAGAAACCTGCATCAAAATCCATGAGTCTGTGAGTGGAGTTAGGATTGGGTCTTCCTCAATTTCTTTTGTTTTTGTGTGCAGATGTTTTCCTGATGTGATTGATAGAAGAGCCAATAACCTCGGGCCAGCTGAAGCCTCTCTGATTATGTCGAGGCTTTGAGCTCGAGTCCTGCTGAGTATTGATCCAGAGTCTCTGAAATCGGATTGCGGTGGAGCTGCAGTGAAAGATCTTTTTCTAAAGAACAACATGGGCAGTAATGAAGAACTAGTGAATAATACTTCATGTTAAAGGGTCAGTTCACACCAGAGGACTAACATGAAGGTGAAAACATTGTACTTTTGGTTTTATTTTGGTTCATTTAAAACATTTTACAAAGTGTCTTTCAACAGACTGTGTTCTCGTTGCTCAGGATGATCCACTGATGTCATCACACACACACACACACACACACACACACACACACACACACACACACACACACACACACACACACACACACACACACACACACACACACACACACACACACACACTCTCAGGGCTTTTTACATTATTTTCATGCTTTGTTTGCCCCCGAGGAAGGAGACGCTACTCAAAGCCGTTATCAGGGAGGATGCCAGATGAAGGATCTATTATTGAGATCTGAAAATCAAACAGAAATGAGAGCACAGCTACTGCAGCCTTTAAGCCTTCACTGTGTGTGTGTGTGTGTGTGTGTACAGTTCACTACAGCATGCTTGTGCACATCCCCAGCCTTTAGCATCAGGTGAACGGTGTTTGTGTCAGGACCAGTGCAGCTGGTGGAACATGTTCTGTAGGGCTGAGCCACATCCAATCAATGTCAGCAAACATCCCAGAATGATTTAATGCAAAACATGAAGGTATCAAACACGCATCACTACTTTGCAGTTAAATATTTGACCTTTATTCCAATATGAAAACAAGCAGAAAATAAGACTTTGACAAACACTTCAGGACATCTTATTATAGTCTCAGTATAAGACTAAGATCTATGTTTTCTAGTTTCCTGTTGAAACCGGATGTTGCTGAGAGAGAGAGAGAGAGAGAGAGAGAGAGAGAGAGGCAGTTTGATTTGATGGGAGTGCCAGAGGGGCGGGGCCACCTAAAAGTTTGTGATGGCATCATTGGTTAGATTTTATGTTTTAAACCAATCAGTGCAGGATGACGTCACAGATGACGCTTCCCCTCCAGGAAGTTTTCATTTCACACTTTGCTGCTCGTTTTTTAAATGTGTAGAAATGAATGGAAGTCAGTGGCTGCCTGTCAGGTGAGGAAACATTTCACAATATATGTGAACATGGTTCACAGTAATGTTGAGCACATTTGTAGTAAATTGGCAAAAACATGCAAATTCCCCAGCACGTCATGTTTTATTGAAACAGCCTGTGTGTCAGCCAGCAGGGCTCTCATGAGTTCCATCAGTACAATTCAACAAATGAGCAATCTGCTGTTTCCAGGAGCAGCAGAGTGAAGCTGGTTGGATTCCCGGTGATCACAGTGTGCAGCCCTCAGCAGCTCTGGGTCCCCGGTTGTTTCTGGTGTTTTTCCTCGAGGACGTCGTCTCTGCCTGCAGGACTCAGAGGTCCTTCAGCACAGATGCGCTCACACAGGAGGATGGATTCTAAACCAACCTCAGCTTCTTCTCCTCTGCAGATGTTTTATCGCTGAATCTAACCGGCGTGAACCCGGCTTCATCTTGTTGCTCGAGTCAGTGGCTCACATTCCTGCAGTGTAACATCCATGCTGCTGTTTCTGGGAGAGTTGTCGGCTCAGAAGAAGACGACGCCGTGTTCGTTGCCCAAATCACCCTTTGTTAAACTGCTCTCACTCGTCTTCATCAGTAAGATGAGGAGTCATGAGCAAACCTCTCCTGCTTCATGTGAAGAGAGTCACAAGTCAACGAGGTTGAACCGCTACAGGACGTGGACGCTCGGACCCGTTTCAGCATGAAAACACACGGAAACAGAGAAATCATCGAACTTAAGTTGAGCAAGGATGTTTCTCTCTATTTGCTGAAAATCAACTATTTCAGCTCCTCAGGGAAACTCTGCATTGTTTTCAGATTGCAAACAGTTTGAACTGTTCCGACAGCTTTTCATGGAGCCAAGCGATCGTAAAATGCTCTCAGGAAACTAAACATCCAGACTCTTCACAAGCCTCACAGTGAAACCAGAGAGGAGCAGCTGCTCGGTGCAGAGTGGCTTAAAGCCGAGCTTAAAGCCGGCTCCGGGCCCCTGTCGTCCTCCCTCGTGGCCCCCAGGGGACAGCTCTGAAATGTGGGGTGAGGATGGAGCCGGACGGCTGTTTAAGGGGAGACACCCGAGTTCAACAGGATAAAAAAACAAACTAATATATGTGCCATCAAACTTCCCCAGTTCATCACTGACATGAAGTATGTTTTTGAATTACAGTTTTGTGAAATGTTATGTTTGAATATGTAAATGAGGCTTGATGTAACAGTAACTTTTGTTGAATTTAGGAGAAATCTACAGACGCGAACAGACAAAGTAATACAATAAGTGTTTTATGTCCACTAGTCTGAAAGAAGACGTGTTCGAGAAGACAAATGGACCAAAATCTCCAAATTGAAACAACAGTGTTTTTGCATCACCCGTCTCCTCGTGAAGTCCTTCAGTGTAATTCCAGTTGTGCTCCTCTGATATGCAGAAAGCATCCAGCACGATGCTGCTCTGTGAGCAGCTGCTAGCGTTGTGCTTGAACTGAGCTGCAGATACAAATGTAAAGGTGCAGTGATAGCTCACCTGATGCTCTTCACATCGGATGGAAGTTGTGAAGTGACTAGAAAGCACAAACCCCTCTGCTGCCGTCTCACCCTGCAAATCCATCTGGTCCCCTGCTTTCTGTTGCCAGGGAAACGGAAGACATGAATGTATCAGAGAGCGGAACATGACGAGACGGTGAGAGGAGGAGGAGGAGGAGGAGGAGGAGGAGGAGGGAAAAGATTTAGGAGGAATATTCCTGTCAGAGGAATCCAACATCCAAAAATAGGAACCGTTATGTGAAATATAAACTGTGTCCATCCGCCGTCCTCATCCTCTCTGAGTTGGTCTTCGTCACGCTGAGACTCCATTAGAAAGTAAATGGGTCTGGAAGGGAATCAGAGGCCGCGATGAGAAGCCGTACATCACCCTCTCTCCTCCTTCCTCTGCTTCCACTGTCTCTGCAGGAAGATGAGAGAAGAATCACATTTAGTAACTCACGCAAACAAAAAAAGACCTCAATTATGTGCCGGTCACTAATGTGTCAGTTCTCCGTCTCTGTTGGCTAGAAACGTCCCTCTGACTCTAAATGATAACGATTGTCAGCAAATGGAAACGCCTCCATGTGGTGAAGATGAATTCATAACAAAGTTCAGAGGTCAGATCTGATTGTGACACATTCAGGGAACAATCTGAATATGTGAGCGTATACACATTATAGTTTTATGTATTTGGGAATGATATGACTCCTGTTATGAGCTATGAGTGTGGGAGACTTTAGAGCGAAGTGGATCTGAACTCAGATTCTACATTTTTACTTCTAATCCGGGAAAATAGAAGAAAATCCAAAGTGTAAAGATGGAGGTTGTCTTATGAAAGGAAAGTCTGTCCAGATGTGTGAAAAACTGTCAACGTGTTGAGATGTTTTCTTGTTTTATGTCATCGCAGAGACCTGGACCGGACCCTCAGAGCTGGATGGACGTGACCGGGACCAGGACTCCTGAGGAGAGCACTGGACCGGACCTGAAGCTGGGTCTGGCTCTGGAGCTGCTCTGACGTGAGGAGACATGGAGGTTTTGTCCTGCTGACACTGAAACTAAAAACTAAAAGTAGAAAGAAGAGTTGTGACTTTTTCTAAAGGATCAAATACAAACTCAATGTCAAATGGACTTTCAGAATGTGTCGGTTGGTCTGGACCCACTTTTGTTAGGATCTGGACTTCCATCAGGATTCCTTCTGACTGACGTGTTCAGAACCAGGTCAGAATTTAGACGTCTTAAGACCACTTCTAAATGTCAGTAGACTCTCAGAACAACTTCAAAATGTAGACTTGTTTTCAAGAAAGTAACTCAGTACATTTACTCAAGAACTTCATTTGAAGCTATTGGGACTATAATAATACAAACAGATGTATACAATATCCTGACAGCAGAAAATGAAACGGATCATCTGTGAATGAACCAGGTTCCTCCTCGTAGTGTCCTGATGATCTCTGCAAGTTTCCACCACGCCGGATGAAAACCAACCAATCAGAGCCGAGGACTCTAACGCAGCTGCTGGTGACGTCTGATCATCAGCGCTGATCAAATGAATCAATATTCTGTTACTGTAAGGCCTTTTCTCAGCCCAAATGTTGGGAAACATATTTTATTTCAATATATTATTTGCTCAACCATGTACAGTACAACAATAAAATGAGCTTGCGTGCTTGTTGAGCCCTGTAACTGCTCGTGGGTTACCCTTCATCACATTAGGGTGATGTTGGGTGATCATATTGGTTGTGGAGTGCACAGTCAGCTGATTGTGTTGACAAAACAATAGAGGGATCATTCTTAAACGAACTATTGCAGAGATGATGTCTTCTCATAATTGCTTACTTTTAGCCACGTCTCATGATCTTGGCTTTAAAGAAGCTCCTTCAAACAGAGCACTGAACGTCTCTGAGAATATGAATGTCTATTAATTATAAATGATACATTGCGTAACTATTCATCCATGCAACGTAGAGCAGCGTGCACAGTGAGACAGACGGGGAAACGGACAAAGACGATTGTGCTTGGACGGATCTTTCTCTGCTTTTCTTTAGTAGCTCAGTCTGTGACATGTCTGTCACCACCGTTGTAAGCGGGCAACATGCACGAGGGGAAAGTTGACTCCCTCTGCTGCCAGGAATCTGATGGGAAGAGAGGATGAGGGCGGCAGGAGAGGAGGGGGGATTGGGAGAGGATGAATGTTGCCGGGTGGGGGAGGGGGCCTCATCCAACATGTATGAACAGTAGGATTACAGTGGGGACAGTCCGGAGAGCCAAGTCCCGCTGTGTGTTCCTCTGCTGTTACATCACAGTCTGTTCATGGGAGTCTCTATTCCAACGGAGGCCGAGGACGAGACAGCCGCAGGCTCTGCCTCCAGAAGTACAGTAACACACAAGTCATGACAGGAATATTCACTTTGTAGGTGAAGATGCACCCGCTCCAGCAACGTAAATAGAAAGTGTCTCCCCCCCCACACAGCCACTGCATGTTTCCGTCAGCTGAACATGTTCAGGCAGCACAGTAGCCTATCAGCCTCTCACCCCCCCCCCCCCCCCCCCCCTCCATCCTGCAGACAGAGAGCGCAAAAACGCGCTACATAAATTCTATTTGGGCGCATTGGCGAGCAAGATGGCGCTCCTGCCTGTCAGCACCGCGGACAGCTCCCGGCGGCTCTGACTCTAAACTCAGTCTGTTTGATTTGTTTTACATTTATTTGCGGAGGTGTCACGTGACTGCTCTGGTTCGGTCAGAGCGTCCAGATGATTGCGACTGCATCCAGGTGTCGCGTGAAGAAGCTGTGCGCTATTAGCTGCAGCCAGAGAGGGAAATCAAATTCTGGATCAACTTGACTGCTGAACAGGACTTCCTCCTCCTCCTCCTGCTCCTCCTGCTCCTCCTGCTCCTCTGCAGCCACAGTCTCGATTGAAGAGTTCAGGAGGAAGACATACATCCACCGGCCTCGGCCTGCGGTGACTTCACACCGGAGGAGGAGCGCGTTTCTGTCCGCGTCTGTCTCAGTCACGCCGGTGTGAGATGGAGGGGCGCGCAGAGAGATCACGAGGGGAAATGAAGCTGTGTTCAAGAAATAGTGTTGCCTAGCTCTTTGCCACCCGAGCCCTGCAGTTTTACTTTTTAAATAGAATTTGTTTTAAACACCGATATGAAGACCTTGGTGCTCCTGGTGACGATGTCTTCGGTGGTTTTCAGCCCCGGCTTTGCCCTCAGCTCCCATTTCAGCTCAGGTGAGCCGACATTCCGCTGCTAACATGCCAGAATAATGCTGTTAATGTGCTGTTCTCTGTTAACACTCGTTCTTTCTGCATGAACACTATCGGTTGCCGATAAACGCCTACACATCAGTACAGGATTTAAACGGCGCAGTTGTCCTCATCCGCAATTGTCAGCGCTGTGTGTCCTTGCGTGTGCGTCCGTATTGATGTTTTTGCATAAAAAGAAAAGCGAGCTGGGGAAACATCATGTGTGATTCACGGTCTTTTTTAAGATGCTCTGAGATTCGTTTCTCAGGTCAGATGGGTGTAAAGCTGCAAAGCATATTAAGGTGAAGACGTGAAGGTGAAAGGTGAATTGTGGGAGCAGAAAGGCTTCCTCTAATTGGAGCAGGCGGTGCAGCTCGTGTTATCCAATTAGTGCTGGGGAAGAACAGCATTGTGGGAGATGATGAATGGAGGCAGAGTGCCTCAGTTTCTCACATCCATCTTGGAAATAAATCAGAAATCCCTGCAAAGCGCCCCTCTATTTTATCATTATGCAGCATAAGCAGCTACTGTCATTCAGATGGTTCCTAGGCAACCAAAAGGTGCAGCAGGCTCCGGCTTTCCCGTCTCCAAAAAATGGGTTTACCCCCCCCAGAGCCGAAGCATCTCCTGGAGTTGCATCGCCGCGAGGACATCAAACAGAAGCCTGTTTAATCCTGGTGTTTGTTGTAATCCTACGCTTCAGTGTCTCTGCTGCCTTTCCTGTCTCGGCCACCGTGGGTTCATAATGCCTGCAAACACATTCATTCAGCTGCAGGAATCCTTTCCAGCGTTCGAGTCTCGGCAGCCGTTGGTTTTGTACCAGATGAAGCTTTTCATTCTCTCCTTCGTCTCTTTCTTTTTGTTTGTTTGTTGCACTCTGCCTCCAAACCACGTTTACAACGTGTGGATGTGACGGCTCACTGAAATGTTCTATTTTTAACTCGACTGGTAATTCTGACTGAGTGTGTGTGTGTTACTTATTGTGTGTTCTAATAGACCTACAGCTGCCAGCTGTGCTTCTTGTATTTATTTAACCAGATTGAGATCAAATGTGTTTTACGATGGTGATCTAAGATGGCAGCAGTTGAGCGCACGTTGATTTCACACATGCAATTCAAAAAACAGCAGACATTACATACAGAGTACAAACTGCAGTCTGAGACGACATCCAGCCTGTGAAGGCTTGCAGCACTAAAGACTCCTCTTTACAGACTGAATGCACTTCTTTCTTTAAAGCTAACATCTGTCAGCAAACATCTGTCAGTCTTTGTCATGGAGCTGCCATGGTGCTGACCATAGTGCTGAAATCATCATTCTTTTCAGGAAAATTCCGATACTTTTAATCCCAGATTGCGACCTCCATTGTAGAAACATGGAGTCTGGCCACACATCCTGTATTATGACAAGCTTTCCAAATATTACATTTCATATATTGGACATATTACGGATCCAGTATGAATCATTTCAAAGGCTTGTCTCTGAGTTAGACATGAACGATCCTTGGATCAGCTGTTGAAGCTCACCGTGGAGATCTTCTTCAGAGTTGATGTGTGTGAGCTTGTTGGTCGCTGCTGATTCACACAGAACGGTCTCAATCACGGAAAGACTTTTCCTTTAAGCCACGTGTTGTTTTCACACTTAAAATAAATTCACGATCTTCTTATTCAACACTGGCCGACAGTCTGATAAACAATATCTTGTTCTGGGCATCATTTTACACTCAGTCCCCCTCACACATGGTGTCTGTGGACACTTTGTGATGTTTGACAGACGGTGCTTTAGAAGAAGACATCCACGAGGAGGCACTCATGGGATTTCATTTAGTTTGATGGTTCATTTCTGGTTTGTTGTATGTTCTAATCATTGTTTGTCTTCATCGTCTTGTTGGTAAATGTCGGTACATTTGCTGATTTTCTTGGTCTTTGAATATATCAAATGTAATTTGTTATCTGGTCGTCTGAATATCAGACAAATCAAAAACGTCAAAACGTTGTGATGGCATTTCCCACCATTTCTTTAGAGTAAACGGTTAATGGGTAAACTAATTGGTAGACTATTTTGATCTTCAGTTTGCAAACTCACTCATTATCATTTCTCTTTTCATGAAGGTCCTACTAGATATGCAGTTTTCCTTCAGCCAGTAGATTGTCTTCCTTATTAAGTTCATATTTTCGCCGGACAGAGCTGGAGCTGCTGGTCGTATCCGAGCGTTTTCTGTTTGTTTGTCTGAGGGAGCATCAGCTGCACGGATGAGTTTCATGAAGGGAGGTGGATGCAAGGGAAAGAACATGAAAAGATGGAGGCAGAGAAGAAATGGGAATGTCAAAGCAAGAAAACAAATGAAAGAACACAAAGAAGGAAGGGAAGGAAGGTGCTTGTCCTGTAGCTTGGATCTTCTTCGGCCACTGCGTTTGGGGGCGGGTCTAGGAATGACATCACTGCCCAGTTAAGGCAGGGCTTGGTATCACTGATGGGGGGGGGTTCTTTATTACTGGCAGTGCTGGCTGCTTTCCCAGGCCCCAGGTTATCCATTTCACATCTCTCAGTGCTCCTGGCTGCGCATACAGAGGCACACTCTCATTATACGGACAGAAAAGCACGACACGGTTTGTTTGAAAGCCCAGTGGACTTCCCTTTCTCCGGGCTATCGAGAAACTACCGGGTCCGGGTGCTGGAGGACACGAGCATGGAGCGTATTGAGCAGGTAAACCCAGAGGACGCTGGCTTACAGGACGTCAGGAGTAGATGCAGCTGGAGGTTAGCTTTCTGTCCGTAACTTGGTCAGAGACGGGATTTGATTGAGAAGCTGCATCATTTTCAAAGTAGGTACAGTAGATGTATGTTTCAGAATAAATGGTGAGCAGTTGGCAGGCTGAATTGAAGCGCCTCTAAAAGGTTTTCTCCCCCGATCACCTCGAAAGGTCCCGTTAGCAACAACTCGTCTGATCCGAGCCGATGAACGGGACCGCCGTGGTCCATTTGTCTTTTGGTCTGTTTCTGTGGAGCAGAGTGTTCAGAACATAATCGTTCATAAGTGAGGCTGCTGATTGCTATACTCTACCTGTGTGTGTGTGTGTGTGTGTGTGTGTGTGTGTGTGTGTGTGTGTGTGTGCGTGTGTGTGTGTGTGTGTGTGTCTGCAGAATAACAGCCTCTGATTGTACAAAACTAATTTGGTTGAAGGATACAAACTGACTTGTTCTCATTCGACTCCGCCTCTGCTCACATTCATTTGAGTGATTGAAGCGAGTTCCTGTCAACCTCGAGCGAGTGGAAGGAGGCGTGAACATCCTCGAGTCACAACACAAACACAGCCGCACACACACAGGCTCTCATCAACGAGGCTGGAACAGCAGAGCAGTTCACCTCTGCATCTAAAAGCACTGAGCTTCATCGAACATCTCCATTTAAACCTGATCGGCATCAATATCCTCTTTGTGTTTTATACTGTATCAGATAACGGGTTACTACTTATTGTCTTCAATGAGGAAACTACACTTTCAGTTACTCCAGTAATCTTTATCGAGTCCATCAAATATCTCAAATTAGTAAAAAAAAAGAGCGTTAGATTGCTTCATGTTATTGTTTATTTTAATTTTCAATGATAAAACAGAGAGAAGTTTAAAATTCTCCCAATGTAGCATTTCTGCTTGACAAGTGACGACTGACCAACTCCAAAGAATGATGGAGTCACTGCTGCAGTATTCAATTATAAAATGGAGTCGATCATTTTGTTTTGCCCTAAATGCAAATATACAGCATGTTTAAACCACGTGGTCCTTTCATACAGACTGCTTATTTATTGAATCGTCAGAAAACCAGCGAGCTCAGTCGTCGTGCTCTGCATCGTCACCGAGACGTGAAAACGACGCCGTCGCTCTGACGCTCCAATCAGCCGCCAACGACTTCCACCGTCCCTGTTTACACCGAGCGGGGGCTCCTGATCAGGGATGCTTCATCGAATGGATGCTTCATCGAATGGATGCTTCCTCGAATGGATGCTTCATCGAATGGATGCTTCATCGAATGGATGCTTCATCGAATGGATGCTTCATCGAATGAATGCTTCATCGAATGGATGCTTCATCGAATGAATGCTTCATCGAATGAATGCTTCATCGGATGAATGCTTCATCGAATGAATGCTTCATCGAATGGATGCTTCATCGAATGAATGCTTCATCGGATGAATGCTTCATCGGATGAATGCTTCATCGAATGGTGCAGCAAGGCGTTTGTCAGTGTTCTTTGTTTTATATATAAAGTGTTTTCCGTAGTTCTTATGAATTCTCCTTCACATCTTAATAATTGTTGCGTCGAAGGAGAAGCGGTGAGCGAAAGTCTTCCTTTGACTATATTACCACATGTGATGTGTTGCTAAAGAGCGAGTTCACCCTCGTGCTGCTTCTTCACAGACTAACTGATCAATCAAGAAAATAATCCTTCAGATTAATCAACAATCAAAATGATGATCAGCTGTTTTATCGATGCTTGTTGTATGTTAGTGTCGTGTTTTATGTGGAAATCGGTTTATGGTTCATTTCTTCTTCACTGATGAAACTTACGAGAGTTTCAGATTGTTTAATCTCATGAAACTCCAGTTGAAGTCCGCTCACAAACCTTGTATAGACTATAGCAGCAGTAACGCTGATGATGATG
>CM051708.1:19584782-19634119 GCA_028022725.1 Lycodopsis pacificus
GGAAACAATCCTTCCACATAAAACTGGCGAGTTAAGTTCATGAGCAGTAAATCACATCGTTACTGAATTCAATCCACTCAGGTTTGTTTTGCTGCTGCAGCCTTATGTTATAACATTAACCACATGTTATAGCATTAACCACATGTTACAGCATTAACCACATGTTACAACATTAACCACATGTTACAACATTAACCACATGTTACAACATTAACCACATGTTACAACATTAACCACATGTTACAACATTAACCACATGTTACAACATTAACCACATGTTACAACATTAACCACATGTTATAACATTAACCACATGTTACAACATTAACCACATGTTACAACATTAACCACATGTTACAACATTAACCACATGTTATAACATTAACCACATGTTACAACATTAACCACATGTTACAACATTAACCACATGTTACAACATTAACCACATGTTACAACATTAACCACATGTTACAACATTAACCACATGTTACAACATTAACCACATGTTACAACATTAACCACATGTTACAACATTAACCACATGTTACAACATTAACCACATGTTACAACATTAACCACATGTTACAACATTAACCACATGTTACAACATTAACCACATGTTACAACATTAACCACATGTTACAACATTAACCACATGTTACAACATTAACCACATGTTACAACATTAACCACATGTTACAACATTAACCACATGTTACAACATTAACCACATGTTACAACATTAACCACATGTTATAACATTAACCACATGTTATAACATTAACCACGCCCAAACCTTCATCAAGACAACACGCCAAAGGCTGCGACTACAAAGATGACGAGGGGTTGTGGCAAAACGACAAAATATGAGTATAAAGAGTATAAAGATGAGATCACGTTGCATGTGCTGCTCTCCTGTGAGGTGTGTGTGTGTGTGTGTGTGTGTGTGTGTGTGTGTGTGTGTGTGTGTGTTATGTAATTGCATCTGTGGCGCGATGTCACATCTGAGCGTGTGCAGTCAGTGCCGATGGGGACAGAGTGCAGGAAGAAGAGATAAATTCTGCTGGAGTGGCCTCCCTCTTCCTCTCTGGGAGACTCGTCCACAAACAGACAGCGATGGAAGGAGAAAACAAATAAATAAATCCAAAGATCTGTGAGTGAGTGTAGAAAAAGAAAACAGGCAGTGAGGATGTCTGAGATGAAGGACTTAGAGGGAGAACTGGAGGAAGTAATAAGCATGGAGGAATAATTGAAACATGCTCCACAGTCTGATGGGTGATAGTGATTATTTTCTCTGCTCCGTTGAGTCGCACCGACGGAGATGATTTATCCAGAGAAGAACCACAAACAAACATCAAGACATGCTCATACTCTGCTGTCATGCTAAACGAGGTGCACTCAGGTGCACCGTGATGTTTCCTGTGTGGCGCTCTACAATTTGTCTTATTTTCTCTGTGCATGGATACACCGTGGCTCTACAGCGACGTAAAGGCTTGTTTTGTTTTCATGCCTCGCTGGTCTCTGTAAAGCTCCACTACGCGTGAGCTGCACGCTCCGAAGACCCATAATCCCTTGCTTCTGAGCTGCTCTCCCCACTGCAAGGACTTGATAAATGCCTGGCTTTCACTACATATCACACTGAATAACATTCTCCAGGTATTATCTCGACAAATAATCTATTCTCTAACAACAGATTCAAGATCTGAAGGATTCATAAGTGTGTGTGTGTCTGGTTGCTTCTAAACTGACAAATATCACGTAACGATTATTATTACGAAGCTTATATTTATAAAAGTAATAAAAACGATATGTTTTTCATATGTTACATTATTTTATTATCTGATTGTGACAATATTAAACATTGTACCTGTTAAACATCACCATGTTAACGTTGTCTGTGTTAGCATATTAGCATGCTGACGCTAGGACTTAGCTCAACGTGCCTCAGTGCAGCTTCACACATTTGTTTTTACGGCAGCTTTGGTTGAGTCTCAGGGCTCTCATCATCTTCTTCTCCTCAAAATCATCTCTAAGCGGTCATTGTAACCGATAACAACAATAATAAAAGTTATTATTAATAATAATTATGATAGATTAATACAGTGATATTTTCTGAGATGGTTATCATACTGTGAAAAATCTCATACAGCTGCAACCCTGTTGACCATTTTCATGTTTTTTAAGCTAAAGCACCATTCTACCAAACTTAACATCATGTCTCCTCTCGATGACAAAGCAACAGAGCACAACACAGCAGCTGTTTATCCTCACACGGAGTGAAAGCACAGAGCTTCAGCTGCGTCCAGTAAACCCACGCATGCACATGCAGCAAATCCCATCATCCCCCGGGACAGCGCCGGCGTATTAAGATGGAGAGCAAACACGAAGGCGAACAAAGGAGTGACATTATGTTTGTTGTGATGGGAGGTCAGTGGGAGGGATGAAGCTGCTCCGCTGGTTCTCTCCGTGCTGTGACCTTTAACAGCTCACACACACACGTGTAACCCGCTACGTGGCCACACACACACACGTGTAACCCGCTACGTGGCCACACACACACACGTGTAACCCGCTACGTGGCCACACACACGTGTAACTCGCTACGTGGCCACACACACACACGTGTAACCCGCTACGTGGCCACACACACGTGTAACCCGCTACGTGGCCACACACACGTGTAACCCGCTACGTGGCCACACACACGTGTAACCCGCTACGTGGCCACACACACACACGTGTAACCCGCTACGTGGCCACACACACGTGTAACTCGCTACGTGGCCACACACGCGTGTAACCCGCTACGTGGCCACACACACGTGTAACTCGCTACGTGGCCACACACACACACACGTGTAACTCGCTACGTGGCCACACACACGTGTAACTCGCTACGTGGCCACACACACGTGTAACTCGCTACGTGGCCACACACACACACACGTGTAACTCGCTATGTGGCCACACACACGTCTGGCTTTGAGTGTAAACAGTCAAGAGGGATGATGAGTGCATAAAAACTGTTTATCTATAACACACACACACACGGAAATAAACAGCAGCGTTAACTGGTGACCGTGTTAACTGGTGACCGTGTTATCTAGTGACCGTGTTATCTGGTGACCGTGTTAACTGGTGACCGTGTTAACTGGTGACCGTGTTAACTGGTGACCGTGTTATCTAGTGACCGTGTTAACTGGTGACCGTGTTAACTGGTGACCGTGTTAACTGCTGACCGTGTTAACTGGTGACCGTGTTAACTGGTGACCGTGTTATCTGGTGACCGTGTTATCTGGTGACCGTGTTATCTGGTGACCGTGTTAACTGCTGACCGTGTTATCTGGTGACCGTGTTAACTGGTGACCGTGTTATCTAGTGACCGTGTTATCTGGTGACCGTGTTATCTGGTGACCGTGTTAACTGCTGACCGTGTTAACTGGTGACCGTGTTAACAGGTGACCGTGTTAACTGGTGACCGTGTTAACTGCTGACCGTGTTATCTGGTGACCGTGTTAACTGGTGACCGTGTTAACTGGTGACCGTGTTATCTGGTGACCGTGTTAACTGGTGACCGTGTTAACTGCTGACCGTGTTATCTGGTGACCGTGTTATCTGGTGACCGTGTTAACTGCTGACCGTGTTATCTGGTGACCGTGTTAACTGGTGACCGTGTTATCTAGTGACCGTGTTATCTGGTGACCGTGTTATCTGGTGACCGTGTTAACTGCTGACCGTGTTATCTGGTGACCGTGTTAACTGCTGACCGTGTTAACTGGTGACCGTGTTAACAGGTGACCGTGTTAACTGGTGACCGTGTTAACTGCTGACCGTGTTATCTGGTGACCGTGTTAACTGGTGACCGTGTTAACTGGTGACCGTGTTATCTGGTGACCGTGTTAACTGGTGACCGTGTTAACTGCTGACCGTGTTATCTGGTGACCGTGTTAACTGGTGACCGTGTTATCTGGTGACCGTGTTAACTGGTGACCGTGTTAACTGGTGACCGTGTTATCTAGTGACTGTGTTATCTAGTGACCGTGTTATCTGGTGACCGTGTTATCTGGTGACCGTGTTAACTGGTGACCGTGTTAACTGGTGACCGTGTTAACTGCTGACCGTGTTAACTGGTGACCGTGTTAACAGGTGACCGTGTTAACTGGTGACCTTGTTAACTGGTGACCGTGTTAACTGCTGACCGTGTTAACAGGTGACCGTGTTAACTGCTGACCGTGTTAACTGCTGACCGTGTTATCTGGTGACCGTGTTAACTGGTGACCGTGTTAACTGCTGACCGTGTTATCTGGTGACCGTGTTAACTGCTGACCGTGTTAACTGGTGACCGTGTTATCTGGTGACCGTGTTAACTGCTGACCGTGTTATCTGGTGACCGTGTTATCTGGTGACCGTGTTAACTAGTGACCGTGTTAACTGGTGACCGTGTTATCTGGTGACCGTGTTAACTGTTGACCGCGTTAACAGGTGACCGCGCTAACTGGTGACCGCGTTAACAGGTGACCGCGTTAACAGGTGACCGCGTTAACTGCTGACCACGGTAACTGGTGACCGTGTTAACAGGTGACCGTGTTAACTGGTGACCGTGTTAACTGCTGACTTTTAGTCGTTTGCGTCCGTGGTTGTGTTTCTCTACCAAATACGTGTTCATAAGTAGCCACTTAATATCGAGCACCTTGTTAAGGAAGGTTGAATTCCTTTCTAGTGTTCAGGGTTCGTGGTTCTTTGTCTCGGCTCAGTGTCTGTGAGCTGAGCGGGCTTTGTGGGACGCAGTCACCATGGAAACCAGTTGATTTATACCCCCAAAAAAGCCTTTTCTTGAGTCAGACACGTCAGCAGCTGTTCGCCAACATTTGGTTGTCTTTACATCCAGATCTGCCATGACAAACATGCATCACAGCTGTTGTCTGTCTGAAGTGAAGAACACTGCAGCGTTCCTCGTGCACCAGCAGATGTAGGCTATACGGCAGACTGGTTTCTCTTTGGCCCCTGAGCACAGATTGTTCATGTCCAGATCATCGGCTTCATGCAGTTCACATGTTCGGGCTTGATTAACCTTCTCTGACCCTCCCCTCCACCCATCTGTTTTCCTCCTGTCACCACGATCATCATCATCATCATCATCATCTTCCATCTCTCCGATGTTATAATTTTTGATGGACTGTGATTTTTTGCATTATGGGATAAATAAGGCGTTGTAGTTTTTTCTTTCCAAATACTCCAAATTTAATTAAAAAATAATACAAATATATATAAACTTTTATTACATAAAACTTTTTTTCCATTGCGTTACACAAGATGTTATGCATGAACATGCTTTTTATTTGAATAGATGGCGATAGTATTTCAGGTCAAGCTTGGTGTAAATAAATAACCTTTAAAATGTCATTTGTATGCCCGTTAGGGTTTTAATCATGACCCACGAACACCTTGAAGATGTAAAAATAAACCTCATTCCAGAGGGTAGAAACACAAACACACATTTATGCAGACACACTTCAGGCAGGCTGGTGTTGTCTGTCGGTGGCTGTTCAAGTCCATCACTCACCTGACAGCCTGCTAGCGTTAGCCTGAGAGCTAAAACTGTCCCAAACTCACCGGCGTGCAGTGAGTACGTTTGCCAGTGAATCACATGAATATTTCCACAGGGGCTTTGCATGATTCATAAAGACTTGAAGTTTGGACATTCCACGTGTTGTTCCAAAGAATATCATCTTCTTTATCATCTTCAGGAATTCATTTTTGCATTTTAAATTTGTCACACGAAAAACAAGACATTGACTTACAGACACGCGATGAAGCTGACAGTGTGAGCGAGCGCTCGTGATTCATGTGCAGGATGGCGACCCTTTCAGGCTAAAGGTCACATTTGCATCTGACATAGAATGTTCTTTGTATCCCGGTCTGGTTACCATGTTTGGACCTTTTTAAACATCTGCGTGTGTGTGTGTGTGTGTGTGAGAGTGTGTGTGTGTGTGTGTGTGTGTGTGTGTGTGTGTGTGTGAGAGTGTGTCTGTGTGTGTGCGTGTGTGAGTGTGTGTGAGGGTGTGTGTGCGTGTGTGTGTGCTTGTGTGTGTGTGTGTGTGTGCGTGTGCGTGTGCGTGTGTGTGTGTGTGAGAGTGTGTGTGAGTGTGTGTGTGAGAGTGTGTGTGTGTGAGAGACTGTGTGTGTGTGTGTGTGTGTGAGAGTGTGTGCGTGTGTGTGTGTGTGTGAGAGTGTGTGCGTGTGTGTGTGTGTGAGAGAGTGTGTGCGCGTGTGTGTGTGTGTGTGTGTGTGTGTGTGTGTGTGTGTGTGTGTGAGAGTGTGTGTGTGTGTGTGTGTGTGTGTGTGTGAGAGTGTGTGTGTGTGTGTGTGTGTGTGTGAGAGTGTGTGTGTGGGTGTGTGAGAGTGTGTGTCTGTCTGTGTGTGTGTATGTGTGTGTGTGTGTGTGTGTTTGTGTGTGTGTGTGTGTGTGTGTATGCGTGTGTATGTGTGTGTGTGTGTGAGAGTGTGTGTGTGTGTGTGTGTGTGTGGGTGTGTGAGAGTGTGTGTGTCTGTGTGTGTGTATGTGTGTGTATGTGTGTTTGTGTGTGTGTGTGAGAGTGTGTGAGAGTGTGAGAGTGGGTGTGTGAGAGTGTGTGTGTGTGTCTGTGTGTGTGTATGTGTGTGTATGTGTGTGTGTGTGTGTGTGTGTTTGTGTGTGTGTGTGTGTGTGTGTATGTGTGTGTGTGTGTGTGTGTGTTTGTGTGTGTGTGTGAGAGTGTGTGAGAGTGTGTGAGAGTGTGTGTGAGAGAAGGCCCTGTCTTGTCCATTGTCTCATAGCCTTTATTTCTTTGCTTCCAGGCTTTGTGTTCGCTGGTGATTTGACTTTATCGTGAACGTGGACATGGAAGACAGTAAAGACAGTAAAGAAAAGACTGGCCTTCACTCTCTGCTGCATTCAACCTTCATTGGGATCACTGTGTAAATTCTTTTCTGTGTCCGGTTTCACCTTTGTCTTCGCTGAGCTTTAGATCATTTAGCTGTGACGAGGACAGTAACCAGGGCTGGCGGAGGGTGGAGGGCGGAGGGCGGAGGGCGGAGGGTGGAGGGTGTCGGCGGTCCCCTGGATGCACTTCCTGCCGAGTCCCCTGAGCTGGACATGAGCAGCGGTCACAGGAAGAGAGCCAGGGCAAGGATGTAACTGTCCTGGCCACAGCGGCAGCTTACAACTGGGCATCGCTTGCTCCATAATGGCCAGTCGGCTTATCTGAATGGAGCAGACTGAACAACACTGATCGCTGGTGGCTCAATTAGACTTCCTGTCAAGCAATGATACAAGAAATGCACATGTTGGTAGAACAACTGTTGTATGCACGTCACAGTGTTAATGGTATGAAGACAGAGCCTAAAAGCTGCTGTGTGGTGGCATCAACCACCAACAGAGTGAAGACACAGAACTAAGCTTTCACAAGCTGGCACCAAGACGTGAGGCTTCAGGAAGAATGGGAAAACACTCGGTGTGTAACTATATTTACGTTAATTAAGCTCAAGCATTGTTCCAGTATGTGGCTTGTGTTGTAGCTTTGCAGCTTTGTGTTTGTAGGGTTTTATCAGCTGGATCTCATGAGGCCGACTGTTTCCCCTCGTAGTGCTGTTTATTGTTCACTATCGATCCAGACCGGCGTCTGACAGTCTGTCTGAGGTCAACTGTTGTATACCTGAGAGTTACTGTAAGATATCTTTCTATCCTTTTAGTGAAATACTCTACGTGAATGTGAGTTCCTACTGGTAAAACAAATAGTGTATATGTCAAGGGCTTTTATTGTGAAAGGTCAGAACGGAAGGAGTTAATCTGGTCTGTGCTGCTTTGTCAAGGTTTAATTAAAAGGAGTAATAAAGTTTGCCGTCTTCATTTGGACTACACAGCCTCTGTGTTGTTGTCCACTAAAGTGTACGTGCAACGTGATTGGTTGATGCATTTATTCGCGGTGCTTAAGAAAATCAACTTTGTTCTGAAACAAGAAGGAAAAAGCTTTTTCAGACAGGATGTAATGTTTTAGTCTGTAGCTCTGATCTAAATGTCCAACATACCAACAAGACTTGAGTTTATCTGACTAGTTATGTCACCCCGGTGACTCATACCTGTTCTGTGCTGCTGCGGCTTGGTTCGTATTGTTTGCTGTGCTGTGAGAAAGTGAAGACAGACTCACAGCCTGTCAGTGACAGAACTATCTGAGCCAGCACTTCCACTCGTGAGCTACGTATTGACAGCAGATCTGAGGTCTGTGTCAATCGCTCTGATGCCCAAGTGAACTCATGGCGAGAAGAAATGTGTTGTTCTTAGAATCAGTTTCTTTGATCATCGGTTCTTGGGCTACGTATCGCGACTCTTTTTCTTCTTTTTACCGGCTGTTGATATAATCAGGCTGCTACCAGTGTTGGGTGTCAATATATTCTCCCCCACCGCCGCCTGGTAAGCGTCCCTGCTCTTCAAACTGTGACGCTCTAAGTATTCCTATAGCGTCCGTTTTGGACGTGTCAGGGACGGCGTGTCAGCTTCCGCTGGTTACATGCAAAGAGTCTTTTCAAAATAAACCCATGTCCACCGGGTGAGAGTCCTGTGTTCGTTTGACCCGTCCATCTATTCCTTTAAGTCCGCAGCTAAGTGCATCTTTCTGAACAAGTCTTTTTCAATCTACAGTACAGGGCCGTGTTATTCTAACGGGCCGTGATGGCGTTTTATACTACTGAGGGTTCAGTGTTCAACATTTGGGAAGCAGTCAGTGTTCACAGATATCTTGCAACCAACTCATTAAGCTGCAAAAGGACCCTGAGTGATTCTTCCGCTCGCTCTGTCTGTGTAAAGGCCGAGCGAACACGTGAGGCTGTCGGACAGACTCAGTGTTCTGGTTCTGGTTCTGGTTCTGATTCTGCTTCCTGCTGAGGAGATTCTCCTGAGGGGGGAGCCTCTTCTTCTTTACTCACCTCCTTCCTTCCCTCCTCTCGTCTCCTCATGCTCGCTCCCTTTCGCGTCATGTAGTCATCAGGCTGTGCTTCGGCTCTCTGCCTCGGGAGGCGAGAAGTGTCTCCCGCCGCTGAGCAGCTGAGCTGCACGCTTCTCAAGCCGCCTGCATCGAGTAGAAAGGAGAGAAAAGATGCAGCCGTTCACAGACTGTCAGTCCACATTCCTGTGTTTTTCACCTCAAATGAATCTTGTGTTTTGTGTTTCGTGACAGCAGTAAATGAAGGTGTCTGGAGGGGACATGTCCCTGTGAACTAGCAGCCTTCAGCAGGAGACGTCGGTCTCTTTGGACCTTGGTTCATTCCCACCGAGAGGGAGAGCCCTCTCTATTTCATTACGATTGAGCAGTCGATGGCATTGATTTTACAACGCCAGGGAAGACAAGACAACAACGAGGTCCTATTGTGTGCTTCTGTTACAAAGAGAGGATGCGTAACATCCTCGTACAATTGCTGACTGGCCAAATCAGACCAGCATCACATGACTGCACCGATATATTCCTATGATTCCCCTTCCTCCCCTCTCTTCTGTTAGCTGACTTACTCACTGCTGTACTAAGCTTGTTTCTGCACCTGCTATCTCACTGAGCACTCCACTGTAACAAACCTCCTGCTCAAGATTAGATATTAACCCTTTCTTTATCCTCCCCCTTCTCCTACATCCTGCTTCCTCCTCACCTCCCCGCTTGAGGTGGAACAGCGTCTCTTATCTCTCAAACTCAATCCATCAATGTTTCAACAGAGAGATTCTCAATGTTCTCTGACTCGAGCTCATTGGTTCCAACTGAAGACGCACTGCAAACCTGCAATGAACCCTTCAGTGAAGAACCACCACGATTATGATCCAGGCCTTAAAAAGGATCTGAATCGGTTGATCATCTGCTGAAAGGCGTGTGCTCTGTGACTAAGATGCACAGCAGTGTTGGTCATTTCTGATTCGCTGTCGACTGGACGAGCAGCAGAGAGCTTATAATAATACCGTTCACATGTATCAGCTGGACTTAACTGCTCTGTGTTCATTGCGACTGCACGTGGCTCTACTGTATGCGTTGCTCAAATATTAATCCCCACTTGTGCTGCGGCGGGGGGGGGGGGGGGGGGGGGGTAAATAAACCACAACAGAGCCAGAATATGTGTCTGCTCTCTGTAATTAACCCCCTGACACATAAGAGGTGATTAACTCTGAATCTTCTGAGTGTTTCAACGCACTAAAGGGTTATTGACTGATTTAGCAAGCTGGCTTTTCCCACTTCTTCCTCCCACTCGGATCATGTGCATCATATCTACGGACACTGGACCGCTGGTTTTCATTTAGTCCAGTCGAGTGAAATATTCAGTGGAATTCAGACTCCATGTTTCACAAACCCCTGAGCGGTCCAGCTCAACCCGCATTCAACTTCCATTTGCATGTTTTTTTCATTTAAAAAAAACAAACAAACATTCTGGTCCTCTTACATTCTGGCAGCCGGCCTCCAAACACTCAACACTCCAATTATCCCAAGAGCCGGATTCCCACTGAGAGCCAGTTGCACCGGCTCTCAGAGGATCAGCAGGAACTGGCATCAGAGATGCCTCTGTGCTCCGTTTGTCATGTGCGTGTGTGTGTGTGTGTGTGCGCGCGTGCGTGTGTCTGTGCGTGTGCGCGTGCGTGCGTGCGTGTGTGTGCGTGCGTGTGAGTGCGTGTGTCTGTGTGTGCGTGCGTGCGTGCGTGTGTCTGTGTGTGTGTGTGCGTGCGTGTGTCTGTGTGTGCGTGCGTGTGTCTGTGTGTGTGTGTGTGTGCGTGAGTGCGTGCGTGTGTGTGCGTGAGTGCGTGCGTGTGCGTGAGTGCGTGCATGTGCGTGTGTGTGTGCGTGCGCGTGAGTGCGTGCGTGTGCGTGCGTGCGTGCGTGTGTCTGTGCGTGTGCGCGTGCGTGCGTGCGTGCGTGTGTGCGTGCGTGTGCGTGCGTGTGTCTGTGTGTGTGTGTGTGCGTGCGTGTGTCTGTGTGTGTGTGTGTGTGCGTGAGTGCGTGCGTGCGTGTGTGTGCGTGAGTGCATGCGTGCGTGTGCGTGAGTGCGTGCATGTGCGTGTGTGTGTGCGTGCGCGTGAGTGCGTGCGTGTGCGTGCGTGTGTCTGTGTGTGCGTGTGTGCGTGCGTGTGTCTGTGTGCGTGTGTGCGTGCGTGTGTCTGTGTGCGTGCGTGCGTGCGTGCGAGCGCGTGTGCGCGTGCGTGTGAGTGTGCGTGTGCGTGTGTGTCTGCGTGAGTGCGTGCGTGTGCGTGTGTGTGTGCGTGCGCGTGAGTGCGTGCGTGTGCGTGAGTGCGTGCGTGTGTGTGTGCGCGTGCGTGCGCGTGCGTGTGTGTGTGCGTGCGTGCGTGCGCGTGCGTGTGTGTGTGTGCGTGCGTGCGTGCGCGTGCGTGTGTGTGTGTGCGTGCGGCTGTCTGTGTGCGCGCGTGTGTGCGTGCGTGCGTGCGTGTGTCTGTGTGCGTGCGTGCGTGCGTGCGCGTGCGTGTGTGTGTGTGCGTGCGGCTGTCTGTGCGCGCGTGCGTGCGTGCGCGTGCGTGTGTGCGTGCGTGCGTGCGTGCGTGCGTGTGTGGAGCTGGGTGGCACTGCTGCTGGCATGAATCAGTGTGAGAGAGATTTACTGAAGGCGATCCCGCATGGCTGTCCGTCCAATCTGTTTCCTTGGTAACCGTTGCATTTTGGAAGCCGTCGCAGAATGAGAAGAATAAATCATCCGCTGCTCGGATGTGGCCCTACAGAGTGGCAACAAGATATTATTTACGAGGTTGGGCAGCATGCACGCGGCACACATGAGGAATAATTCAAGCCATGGACGTCTGAAGATGCAGAACGAGGCTGAGAGAGAAACGGAGCCTGAGATCTACTGATGGCTTCAGAGGTGAACTAGAGGATGTTTATACTGTATTCATACTGTATCAGTATTATAAGTAGATCTTTCTTTTAATCAATAACCAAAATGTCTTGTTTTGCAGATAAATGCTATTGTAAAAGTGATCTTATAGGACACAAGTGAGGTGTTTTATTGTGGTGCCAAAGTGCCCTTCAGGGCGTCTTCAGTGGGTTTTATTGGGTTTTATAAATCTGCTGTCAGTTCTGGGTTACATCTCACAGAGTTATGGTTGAAAAGCATTTATTTTGGGCATTCCCTTGGCCTAAAGAAATCCCCATGTCCAGGGCTGCTTGGTTGCATGTCAACCTCTTTGCTTTCTCGCTGCGTTTCCTCTCCGTCTTCTGTCTCTTCTCTTAAAGTTACTCAGAGGAGCTTTTAATATGAATTCAAAGGTGCAGTTTGTAGGATTTGGTAGAATCTAGCGGTGAGGTTGCACATCGCAACCGGCTGAAACCAAGCGTGTGGAAGAACTACGGTGGCCTCCGCAAAAATGCAAAAAACGCGAATGACCTCATCTGGAGCCAGATGTCAGTTTGTCCGTTCTGGGCTGCTGTAGAAACATGGCTGCCGCAAATCAGGTGCGATCATGCAGGTTCACCAGAAACCATGAATACCAAGATGTTTGTTCAAGTCTGCTTGGAAAATATCTGAAATATGAACATTTACAATACTTTGACTTTTACAATAATCACAAGGTGAAAAAGGAGGAGTTAAGCCATAGACTAGCCCATAGAAGAGGGATCAACTGGAACATATAAAGAAAATGTATCTTAAATATGCACAATACAATGCATGTATGTATGTCTATCAGGTTTATCTCAGAGCTTGAGAATGTTGTGCAAAAGACAATCAGTAGAAGATGTGCCTCTGCTGTCGGGTGATGAATCAGCAACATGGCTGGCTTCAGTGTTCATTGTGTTCCAGATGAATCCTACAGAGCTCTAATGTTTCACAGCATTTCATCGTTCAGCAGAAACATGACGACAAGCTATAAATCAAACACGTGAGTGTCGCTTCATGGAAATATAAAGTCTCCTGAGAAAGCAGTCAGTTCATCAGCTCCTGTGTGAAACATTTCAATCCAACAGCGTGCCGATGTAGAGTCCAACCCTTTTACTGCTGTGATCGCGTTCATGTGCCTTACGAGCTTTAACAAGCATTTGATCACATTGGCGTCGTGCACACAGTCTAATAGTGTTGCGCCTCACATTCTGTCCGTCTGTAACGCTTGTGTCCTGCAGATGGCGCTCCGCTGAGTGGGCTGTCCTGGTCGTCGTCCCTGGCCGTGGTGGCCATCTCCCTCTCGGGCCTCTTCACCTTCGTCTTCCTCATGCTGGCCTGCCTCTGCTGCAAGAAAAGCAAAAGCGGCTTCAAGGTGGGCCTCTCCTCTTTAACCGAACACCATTTCTCCCCGACTTCCACATGAAGCATGAAAGAAATGTGAGGCATGAAGACGAGCACGGGCACACTCATTAAAGCATATGAAGATGTTATGGAGCCAGAGATGCCTGCGCTCTGACTCTCTCTTTGCTCGCGTGCACATTATTGCAGATGGCCTGAACACAAACCCTTCCTCTCAGCCTCTCATTACACCTCCATTGTGTTCAGTAGCTGTTTGTACTTAGAACACGTTGATGGGAAGTAGAACAGCAAACAACGTAGAGGAGGCTGTGTTCATGCAGCGGCGGGAGGCCTGCAGCTTTCTTCAGGTCCTGTTAGCGGCAGCAGAAAATAGGACAGGGAGCAAGGATGTGTGTGTGTGTGTGTGTGTGTGTGTGTGTGTGTGTGTGTGTGTGTGTGTGTGTGTGTGTGTGTGTGACTGCAAAGATGCGAACATATGTGTCTCAGTGAGTGTTTTGCTTGTGTCAGCTGCATGTTGCTGCTGATTCACCTGCATGTTGAAAAGCATCACCTGGTTGAGTTCAGTTGTAAAGTTGTCTTTGCAGCGTTTCTTGTCTCGTTCTGGGTAAAGATGATGTTTTAACAAACCTCCAACAGCCTGGAACACATGGACGCACTAAACGTCACAGTCAGCATGTTTATCACGTCACCCGAGCATCTCCGCACAGAAATGACGTTCCCACACAAGCAACCTGCGTTGTGTGTTCCCTTTGGAGGGAAACGTATTCGGTCTGGAGTTGCATTCGCTTTGTGAGGCCTGTCATCCAGGAGACGGCTGTTTGTGCACTTGTGTTGCATTTTTGTTTTGTTTTGATTGTGTAGACATTTTAAGCCATGATGTTTTATAACTGTACCGGTTTCATCTGATTCACAACGTTAACCACATGTTTACAGCTGTGACCGTAACGTGGGAGGAAATCCGTTTCCCTCAAAACGTGAATGCGACGGCAGTTCAGTTGTGTGGAAACGTGGTTTTAGATAGATAGATAGATAGATAGATAGATAGATAACGATAGATAACTTTATTTATCCCCAGGGGGAAATTCGTTTGTAGCAGCAGCAATTTACAGAGTAAAATATAACGTATGGAATGCACAATATCTACAGTACAATAAAATAACAGAGCAGATATTGAATTGAAGGAATAGATTCATAAAAAATAAAAAATAAGCTGGAATAGAAATAGAAATGCACAGTATATACCATGAATATAGTGGTATTAATTAAATAAAATTAGCAGCTAGTAAACTAAACTAAACAACCTGGACAGTAGAGCCAGGATCAGCAACAACAACAACAGCCGCGTAGCGTTGCTGTAGTCATGTGAAGGACGATGATCATTTGCAGGAGACAGAGTTGCATGCTGATGTTTAACAGCTGTCACGGCACAACGGCTGCAGGTAACTCGTGCACAGCAGGGCCAGCTCTGTGTGATGTTTACCACGTTCACCATCTTAGCTTAGCATGTTAGCATTAGCTGATTAGCAATAAACTCAAAGTACAGCATGAGGCTGGTGGGTTTGTCACGTTTTGTGAGAATTTAGTTATAAACCAAAGTATTAGACTAATTGAAATAGTGACCATGAATGATTCCAGTTCATCCTCTGGTGACCATGAATGATTCCAGTTCATCCTCTGGTGACCATGAATGATTCCAGTTCGTCCTCTGGTGACCATGAATGATTCCAGTTCATCCTCTGGTGACCATGAATGATTCCAGTTCGTCCTCTGGTGACCATGAATGATTCCAGTTCATCCTCTGGTGACCATGAATGATTCCAGTTCGTCCTCTGGTGACCATGAATGATTCCAGTTCATCCTCTGGTGACCATGAATGATTCCAGTTCGTCCTCTGGTGACCATGAATGATTCCAGTTCATCCTCTGGTGACCATGAATGATTCCAGTTCGTCCTCTGGTGACCATGAATGATTCCAGTTCATCCACTGGTGACCATGAATGATTCCAGTTCGTCCTCTGGTGACCATGAATGATTCCAGTTCGTCCTCTGGTGACCATGAATGATTCCAGTTCGTCCTCTGGTGACCATGAATGATTCCAGTTCGTCCTCTGGTGACCATGAATGATTCCAGTTCGTCCTCTGGTGACCATGAATGATTCCAGTTCGTCCTCTGGTGACCATGAATGATTCCAGTTCATCCTCTGGTGACCATCAATGATTCCAGTTCATCCTCTGGTGACCATGAATGTCTGGACCAAAGGGACTCGGTGTTTTTAATGTGAGGATTCTCAGCTTTATATCATTGCAAATTGAATATCTTTTGGGTTTTTGGATATTTAAAGAAGTGACCTTGGGCTGTGGAAACATGAGATCAAATTGAATTCCATTAAAATAATGAACAGATAAATCAAGACTAAAATAATTGGTTACAGCTCGTCTTTCATGCATACTTTTTTTAATCTTTTCTCTTACACGAGTCCTTACTGTGATTCATATTCCCGCACGACGCTTGAAACTGTCAACTCAACATGATTTATTCTTCAGCTACTATTTTATGTTACAACCTTATTAAATTATAAGCTTATTAATCAGCTATTGGCTGTTGGATCCGGGTGATAAGCCCCAAAACAAGACTACACAGCTCTCCGTCTAAAGGGTCCGAACCTTTACTTCAGGCAGCTCCGCTGGGATCCAACTCTACTCGACATGACATGTAATTCAGGTGGATTTCAAGGAAATTGTGTTTGATGCTGCTGTGACAAGAGAAGCACATCATTCAGACTCCACTCAGAGACATGTGGGATGGTTTCAGTGATGAGGTATGCATCTCTCAGTATCTCTCCACTTTGAATGGAAGCACAGAGCTGCAGTGTCTGCAGCCTTGTTACGTCACGTCCGGTCCTTTCTCGTGTGTGTTCATAAGTGTGCATCCAGAGTGCACACAGCCCAACGAAGACATACAGTGTGAACGATGCGCTTCGTGTCTGGTTTGTGTCGTCGGCCCGGACCTGTCGGGGTGTGTCCGAGCAAGGGGCCAGGGTGGGAGGAGGGGGAGGAGGAAGGGCGTGAGGAAGGGCATACCCATGAGGCCACAGTGCATCCGGCCTCAGGGCCCCATCTGGAACTAGACACAGCCTCTCCCAGAGCAGGAAGAGCGACTTTTAAGAAAAAAAATAAACTGGAAGAGGAGATGAGAGAGAAAAGCGCTCTGTGTTTCACAGACAGGAAAGATGAGGAACTTCCTCCGACAATCCTCTCGGCTGGATGGTAAGGGGCTAGTTGGGGTTTGGACTTGGTTTTTTCGGGTTGAAACTCGAAAGAACGTAGAAATAAAGGGACGTGCCAAGTCCGCAGATTCTTAAGACAAATTATTAACTTAATAAATTGATATTTCTTCTCTTCATAATTTGTACGATTCCAGGGCGACAGACTTAAACAAACCTCAGATCAGGTTAGAAGCCCTTAATAATTAATACAAGCGTGTGCATGAGCACAACAGCAACATTTGGGTCAACAATTGGTTTTTTTGAAGAATCACATTCAGTTAAGCAACTGAAGATCACTCATTCTGCACACGCCCCTTCATCTTGATGTACAAGTTGAAAAGTGAGTGACCGTGAAGCTCCGACTGTACAGAGCATGCAGTCAGTTTCAGGTTCATGTTCAGGTTAAGACGTAGTGATGAAGACGAAGGTCAGGAATGAAAGCAGTCAGTGAACAGTCCTCACAAGTATAACGTTCACCACAAATATGTGTGTGTTGTCATGGTTTTGAGGGGAGGGGGACTGCCCTGCAGATGTTCTTTGGCTTTTGGGAGAGCGAGAGAGAGAAGAAGAGAGGGAGTGATGTCACACGTATAGTATGTGAACACCCTCTTCCTCCCCCTCCTCGTCTTCCTCCCACTTGTATTTTTCTCCTCACATTTTTGTGGGGGGCTCAGTTTCTCTCCTCTCCCTCATGAAGGACCTCAGGTTCGGTCTGGCCTGTGAACTGGGAGACGGTGCTCCTCCTCCTTCCCCTGCCCAGCGTCTCCTCTTCTCTCCCTCCGTCCCTCCGTCCTCAGCAGTCTCGGGGACAGTCAGCTCTTCCTCCTCTTCCTCCTCTCCGGACTCAACAATGACACTCTCTCTGCAGAATGATGATGCCCTCTTTCCAGCAGCCGCTCCTCCCGACACCGCCGAGCTGCTGCTGCCCTGCATCCATCACACAAACGGGAACCGTGGGGGGGCACTGAGTGTGTGTGTGTGTGTGTGCGTGTGTGTGTGTGTGTGTGTGCGTCTGTGTGTGTGTGTGTGTGTGTGTGTGAGAGAAAACCTGAAAGAGGTTGAGATGCTGAAACCAAAGCAGAAGGTGTTTGTCATGCCGTCCTGACCCGTGGACTGAGGAGAGGTAAGCTGAGACACACGTGCACGCTGAGCGTTGTGCTGCTTGGTTCACAGCTGGTAACATCTGTTCAGATGGAACGATGCATTAGAAGCACAAACGCATGTTGATCTGTAAATATTTTAGGACGTTTGTTCGACAGCTTGAGAATGAAATGAAGGATTTCTCAGTGTTTCCAGGTGAAGAACTGATGTGAATGTGTTCATGCTTTGTCTTTTTGGTTTTCAAACATGTTTTTATTGAAACCTGAAAAGTTGATTGACAGTTGATTGATTAGCTGGAAACAGAATCTTATGAAGCAATAATGAAAA
This sequence comes from Lycodopsis pacificus, assembly GCA_028022725.1. Taxonomy (NCBI): domain Eukaryota; kingdom Metazoa; phylum Chordata; class Actinopteri; order Perciformes; family Zoarcidae; genus Lycodopsis; species Lycodopsis pacificus. Next base: position 19,602,725 of record CM051708.1, read on the forward strand.
GATTCAGATTTCAGCTTCTCAATTTGACGATGTGCTGCTCTTGTGTTTGTACCGTCTTTGAGTTTTGGACCTCAGTTTGCATTCTCGGAAGTTGCAGCAGGAATTTCTATAATCTGCTGATTTACGTTCTCACTAATGAATTCATCGACTGAAGAAACAGTAATTATTTGCAGGCCTGGTCTTGGTACCTTTTTACTGCAGGAAGTATGGGCAGCGAGAGAGGATGTTGCAGCTCTGTAAAAGCTGTGTGTGTGTGTGTGTGTGTGTGTGTGTGTGTGTGTGTGTGTGTGTGTGTGTGTGTGTGTGTGTGTGTGTGTGTGTGTGTGTGTGTGTGTGTGTGTGCGTGTGTGATGAGTGAAACCACATGTTGAATGGGAGGGCGAGCGGGGCCGTGTGAAGATTTGGATCTGAGGCCGAGGGAGGGTGTGCACATGTGTGTTGTGTGTATGTGCTCGCATTCTTGGGGGACAGGATGAAGTGACGGACGGAGGTGTGTGTGTGTGTGTGTGTGTGTGTGTGTGTGTGTGTTGCAGAGGGCTGCAGCAGGTCACATTTTTCCAGTATTGGGACCCCGCCACTCTCCAGCTCTCATCTAAGAGACTTTTATTCTGACATCCGGTCGGTGGACGCAGCCAACTCCCCCCTCCTCCTCCTGCTCCTCCTCCTCCTCCTCCCCCCTCCTCCTCCTCCTCCTGCTCCCCCTCCTCCCTCCTCCTCCTCTTCCTCCTGCTCCCCAGCCTCCCTCCTCCTCCTCCTCCTCCTGCTCCCCCTCCTCCTCCTCCTCCTGCTCCCCCTCCTCCCTCCTCCTCTTCTTCCTCCTCCCCCTCCTCCTCCTCCTCCTCTTGCTCCTCCTCCTGCTCCTCCTCCTCCTCCTGCTCCTCCTCCCCCTCCTCCTCCTGCCCCTCCTCCCCCTCCTCCTCCTCCCCCTCCTCCTGCTCCTCCTCCTCCTGCTCCTCCTCTGCTTCATCCTGCTCCTCCTCCTGCTCCTCCTCTGCTTCATCCTGCTCCTGCTCCTCCTCCTCCCCCTCCTCCCTCCTCCTCCTGCTCCTCCTCCCTCCTCCCTCCTCCTCCCTCCTCCTCCTCCCCCCCCTCCTCCTCCTCCCTCCTCCTGCTGCTCCTCCTCCTCCCTCCTCCCTCCTCCTCCTCCTCCTGCTCCTCCTCCTGCTCCTGCTCCTGCTGCTCCTCTGCTCCTCCTGCTATGTGTGCCTGCGTTCAGCAGAAAGACTCTTTCGGGGCTCCTCCCTGTGATGTCTCTTCTTTACTCTCATTCTTCATCGTATCCATGTCGTGTCTCCCGGAGCATTCAGTGATTCCAGGATAGAAAATGCATTTACACACACACAGATTACAGATGGGGGCGAGATATATATATATATATGGGAATATATATATATATATATATATATATATATATATATATATATATATATATATATATATATATATATATATATATATATATATATATATATATATATATATATATATATATATATATATATATATATATGGGAATGAAAAAGCTGTCGAGCTCGCTCCTGTAGAGAAAGAAAAGACAAAGCCTCGTTTAAAAATGATTATCTAGAAAGAACAGACTCACCATGTTAGCATCCTGTGATCCTTTATTCATGCGGAGGACCTCATGATTGAAACTCATTTCACCTCCGGTAGCAGAGCTAGTTCATCACTGCGTGCTGATTCCTTCAGAACAAGAAACGTTGCTTTGTCCATGCAGGATGTTTTGAAGCCACTTCAGAGTCATTTCTTTCACCCTCTCTAGTCTAAAGGGACTCACGCACTTTGTTCATAAAGTGATGGTCTGTGTATATATTAGTAGAATCTTTACAGACAGTGATCAGGCTCTCTAATCGCTCTCGCCCCTCAGAGTTGTAAAGACGTATTGATCTCCTGCTTGGTGTCATTTGCAGAGAGTTGGATCAGGTGTCAGCTTAAAGAAGTGCAGTAAATCAAGTCAGGAGTCCTTTCCCCTTTTCTCATTATTTAGTGAATATGCTCATTGTCGGTTTTGATATGACGTTATCTTCTAATGCGGTCAACCTGTTCCTCTGCGTGACCTTTGAGCTCTTGGTGCATTTGTGTGTCTTCTTTGCAGGAATTCCGGAATGTGGACCGGGAGGAGTACCATGCAGACATGTCCACCTCGGCCTCGCCGGCCTCCCAGGGCAGCCCGGACGTCTACATCCTGCCGCTCACCGAGGTGTCGCTGACGGTCGCTAAGCAACCTTCTCGATCGGGTGGGTCGAGTCTTCAAATCGGTTCCATTTACCCACTTTGTCAGTTGCACCAGTGGCTCCATCTATTGTGAACCGACTTGTGTTGTGCAGCAAAGCACAAACTAAAGTTTCCAACGAGGAAAAGTCACCTCGGAGTTTTTATTTCTGTATTTAGTTTGAAGAAACACGGAGCCTTGAGTTTTAAAGACGTGAACATTTATTGTTTGAGAGGTTAAACTTCTTCTGCTCCATTCCAGTTTTTCTATTTTGTAAATCCCCTACATGTAAAGAGATCTACACTTGTCCTCCGAAAGGGATGAAATACGAGATATCCAGTCGTGAAATGCTTTTCAGTCAGTGCTTTGTTACATCTTCAGTCATTTGCTGCGAAGTGATGCGAGCCTTGCAATAGCTTCATAAAACTCTCCTTACACTCACATGTGCAGGGTGTGAGAGTAGAGCTGTGCATCTGGCCTGAGTTCAAAGTTCGTCCCCGGAGTGAGCGCCGCCCTGACGCTGGCCTCGGTCAGCCCTCCACCTATCCCACAATCCCTCACTGCATGTCCCCACAGAATGGCCTCTGTGCTCCTCAGCGCTCCCTCTCTCCCACAAACATCTGCCTGTTGCGTAATAACGTCCAGGCGGCCGGCCTACACTGCTGCTTGTAGGAATGTCCGGCATTCGAGAGCACAAAACCCCAGTGAGAGTATTCCTCTCTCTCTCTCGCTCTGCCTCCGTGTGACAATGGGCCTTGTTGTGCGTTAATGGGCCGGTGCTGCCCGATAAACTGATGACCCGGGAGTGTGGCGGGACTTAATGCATCACGCAGTGAACGTGGATCAGTCTCTCGTCTCACATCGACGTGAATGCTTTCACATTCACACGGTTTGACCCACACTAGTGTTAAAACAAGAAGCTGTCCAGACAGAGAATAACGGGCTCACGTTAACCACACCATGCAAAACCGAATCGGACCCTGAATCTGGTGCTAACGCTAGCAGTGGTGGCTAGCCCCGCTCCCTGAGTCGACAACAAAATGAGGTCAATAGCAGGAGAGTTATTCGAGTGTTGAAAAAATAAAGGAAGGGTTCTCAAAAGCCAACATGTGTGCGTGGGTAAGAAACCCTTTCCCCTCTATGTTCTGTGATTTGAGTAAACTGGGCCTTTAGCATGCGTGTCCGCTGTGAATAATACAAACCACATGGCATTACAGAGGTCAGGGATCCATTACTGCACCTTCAGGACCGCCTCACCCACTGACATCATCATCATCATCGTACTCTACTGTAGCGTTCCCTCTCATACTGTCTGATACTTTTTTATGATATTTGTTGTTCATTTTGTCTTCTTTTCCTACAACTAAGCCAGTTCAAGCGCACGTTAATTTGTTGACCACCGCGTCATATAAATGCAGTTGAAAGTGATCAGATATTAAAGCTAAACCTACACAAAGGAACGAAGAAGAACAGAGAAACGCACAGAACACAGAGAGGCAAAGAAGGTGAGTAAATAGGAGCCGCAGTTGTTAAGATTAACATCTGTTGCAGAAGAAAGTGAAGAGAAAAGTTCCTGCTTTTAAACAAACATGTTGTCGGTTCAAGTCTCATATTTCAAATCTCGAATGATTCCTGAGAGCCGAGGTAGACGCGGAGTTGAAGTACTTCGCTGCTGAGAGCGAGTCTGGTTACTTTCAGCCAATGTTCCCGTCTCCTCTGTCATCCTGTCGAAGGGCTTTGTGGAAAGGTGGAGCTCCTAATGAGACTCCAGCACTGTAAGAGCTTGGCTCGGTCCGCGGCCCGGTCCCCATGCAGGACCCGCCCTGATGCAGCTGCACTGCAAAGACTAATGGAGCGCACCGTGCAGAAACACACTCAGTGAGACCTCCTCCCTCTCACAGCACCCGCACACAATCTCTGCATCCTTCTAACAAACACTCACATCAACCTCTGCAGCATCACCATGCTGCCACTTCTAACTGAGTTACCAGCAGCAACGGGCACGCGTCATAAGTGAATTTAAATGGCGAAGGACAGCTCGACAGCTCAGCACCTCACAGACTGGAATGCACCGGGCTGGAAGAGCTTTAATGGGGATTCCATTTGGCTCTGAGTGATCTAGCCGCTGTGCATTTGGCTAAAGACTTCCTGGCTATGACAGCGATAAGCTCGACGCATTCTTGAGAGAGAGATGGAGCACACAGCTCAGACCGGACCGGACCGGCGGTCAAATGGAAATTGAGTTAGTGTGTTGGCTGTAAAGACATCTGAGAACTTACCAGGGTATTCAGGGTGTTTTAGACAGAAAGATGTGCAGGATAACCACCATCCACCCGGCTGTGTCTTCAATAAGGTGATGGAAGTGCTGACTCAAGGACTTTTCTGTTTCATGGAAATCTGCAAGTTCTTTTCTCACATTCTGTTAAGAAACAGAAGAGAAATATTATAATATCGTCTTTGAGAATTTAGTTTCTTCTCCCCAAAATGTATCATCTTCCCCTCATTGTTCCATCGGTGTTGAATGTTTGAGGTTGCGATGGCGTCGGTGGGACCCATTGGTTGCCGTTGTTCTCGTAGAAGTCGGTTCATTACGTGTCACGGAGCAGGTTGAGAACAGCCCCAGTGTGTGAGCACGAACTGGTCCTAACTGGTGCCATGCTGCCCCAAGCAGCCACACAATGGTGGTTATTCTGCCCCGGGCCGGAGAGCGTGAGTGGGTGTAAGGAATGACCAGTGGGGGGGGGGGAGACAGGGGTGTCCAATATGGCCTCCACACAGTGACTGGACTGTGTGGCAGTCTGGGGGGGGGGGACAGCACCACAAAGACCTGTCTGTCTTCCTCTACACCCAGACTCTGAGTGCCATCGTGGGAGACACTGAGAGAAAGAAAGGGATGGATGGTGAGGGGTGGGAGATGGAGGGGAAGACCGGAGGGGGATGTTGTCGTCAGTCCCGTTTCGTTTGACGTGGACGGGACGGCCGGGCGTAGTTCAGCAGCAGGAAGGACTCGGGTCAGCGGGGATGCTGACAGAGATGCTTCAGGGAGTTGGAGGACGGTCACACAGATCAGAGGTGGCTCAGCAGAGAATCAGACCCAAGAGTCGAGTTCCACGAGTTACTCGAGGACCATGGGCAACGTTCACTGGCATGTTCGGATCTTCCCCTTTAGAGACGCTTAATAGCAATCGACTGGACAGACGATGGATTCTACAGTGATGGTGCGTTCTGCCGTCTGTGCTCTGTGTGTTCTTTGTTCTTTGTTATTGACGTTTATGATTCACTTCCATAGAAGTAACATGAACATATCTTCTGTTACGTCCTCAGACATGATTGTGCCGGTGTGTATGATCTCTTCACCTCTTGAGTAATTGGTCCCAACGTCAGATTGGAAAAGAGCGAAAACAACAAATCTTTTATCTTCTAACTTCTATTTAAGTGCACTATTTTAAAAACAGGATGAAGGATCATTCAAACACTGAATGAAAGTGATTTGATTCATGTCATGTGCTGGTTTGTTTTAGGTCTCCTTCCTTTATGTGAAGTTTCTTCATGTTTTTATGCTCTTTTAACTTTTAACTGTTCTATTTTTTAAGCATGTTATCTTTGTTTTTATGTGGTAAACTTTTCGGCAACGACCCCCTTCATGATTCAGTGTCTCAGTGGGACTATCCTGGCTAAATAAAGGTTGCATGAATTAATAAATGAATAGATGTAATGGTTGCATCGTCTTACATGAAAACATTGTGCCTGTTCTAAGCAGCCATGTTGTTTCAATCCATTTACTAATGGTATGAAAATCAATAAGCATTGCTCATAACTTGAGCTTCCTTGAGTGCGATCCCTCAGCGTGAACATCAAGCCTGCGTCATCTGTCCGTTGCATATTATTGTTGTGTGATAATGCAACTTAAATGTGGAATTATTTGAAAAGACTGCATGGCAGTCGATTGTTACGATAATGTAACTTTGATAAAAACAGAATGAATGCAGACTTGCTGGTCGTTGTGCAGCGACATGATTATAACTGTATCATCCTCTTCCTCTCGCCTTCTTCTCCTCCAGTCCAACTCCTGAAGTCCACGCATCTCGGCCGCCACAGTCTGCTCTACCTGAAAGAGATCGGGAATGGCTGGTTCGGGAAGGTAAGCCCACTCCTGACGCCTTCATATCTTCATAACCTCCCGCCGGTGGTTCTGACAGACGCTCCTGCTGTCCCCGCTGTCCCCGCTGTCCCCGCTGCTCCTGCTGTCCCCGCTGTCCCCCCTGTCCCTGCTGTCCCCCCTGTCCCCCCTGTCCCCGCTGTCCCCGCTGCTCCTGCTGTCCCCGCTGTCCCCGCTGCTCCTGCTGTCCCCGCTGCCCCCGCTGTCCCCACTGTCCCCGCTGTCCCCGCTGTCCCCGCTGTCCCCCCTGTCCCCGCTGTCCCCGCTGCTCCTGCTGTCCCCGCTGCTCCCGCTGTCCCTGCTGTCCCCGCTGTCCCCACTGTCCCCCCTGTCCCCGCTGTCCCCCCTGTCCCTGCTGTCCCCGCTGTCCCCGCTGTCCCCGCTGTCCCCCCTGTCCCCCCTGTCCCCGCTGTCCCCGCTGTCCCCGCTGTCCCCCCTGTCCCCGCTGTCCCCGCTGCTCCTGCTGTCCCCGCTGTCCCCCCTGTCCCTCCTGTCCCCGCTGTCCCTCCTGTCCCCGCTGTCCCTCCTGTCCCCGCTGTCCCTGCCAGGTAGATGGAAGTGAGGCTCGCATCACGGCTGTTAGTCTTTGCTGTGATCCCAGGCGTGTGTTTAGGATGAAGTCAGTCAAAACTAAATGTCCGAGACGCTGCGTTAACCTGTGACGTCTGAGTGTGCATTGCCAACCTGATCCCTGGGCCTTTGACCTCGGCCTGTCCGAGAAGTGCGAGACTTAAAGGACGAATGGAAGCTGGTAGAAGTGACGACGCTGCAGGCTGATCCTTGTGTTCGTCTCGTGTTTTTACAACCAGATAACATGTTGTTGTCCTTCTCTCTTGTTCTCTCCCTTCTCTCTGTTTCTCCTCCTCTTCCAACTCAACCCGTTCACTCATGACCATACATGCGTCCTCTCCATCCTTGTGTACCTTCACTGGGTATGTCCATCTGTACGTGTCTTCGTCTGCATTTTTCTGTCTCTGCACCATCTTTTGGATTCTGTCCCCTAAAACTCCTGCATGACTGCTTCACGTGTCTCCTGTTTGTCTTTGTGTACCGGTCACTCCCACTCCATGCTCCAATGGGTTTGTGTGTGTACAATGTCTGTCTGTCCATCTGTCTTCCCCGTGCGTATATATGTCTCTTTCTGAACTGTTTCAGGTTCTGCTGGGGGAGGTGAACGCAGGCCTGAGCACCACCCAGGTGGTGGTGAAGGAACTCAAGGCCAGCGGCAGCGTTCAGGACCAGATGCACTTCCTGGAGGAAGCGCAGCCTTTCCGGTATTTATTGGCTCCTCTCACCTGTCCCCGTCTTCCTGGTTGGATCTCTGTCTGTCTCTGTGTGTCAGTGATGGTAAAGTAACTCATGCATACGTTCACTGTCAATTCTGAGGCGGTGGAACTGTGCGTGTGTGTGAGGATTGATATTTTTAACTTTTTCACTTTTTAACTTTCCCTCCGCTACATGTCAGATATATTACATATATATTCTCCCATATATATATGTGTATACATATATATATATACATATATATATATATATATATATATATACATATATATATATATATATATATATATATATATATATATATATATATATATGTGTATATATATATATATACACATATATATATATACATATACATATATACATATATATATATATATATATATGTATGTATATATATATATATATATATATATATATATATATATATATATATATATATATATATATATATATATATATATATGTGTATATATATATATATATATATATATATATATATATATATATGTGTATATATATATATATATATATATATACATATATATATATGTATATATATATATATATGTATATATATATACACATATATATACATATACATATATATATATATATATATATATATATATATATATATATATATATATATATATATATATATATATATATATATATAAGGGACCATGCCTCAAAATTAGTACTTTATTTCGTATTTTCCAGCTTTTACTTGTAGAAGAAATGTTGTGCTGAACTTTTACATCATGTCCTTTAATTATAACTTTCTATTCTATGCACAAGTGAAACAATTGTTTAATGTATGAATCAGAATTGGTTTACAATAACAGCATCATTAGTAGTTTATTTCCCCATATGTCAGTGTGGGTGTCGGGATGTTTTTACTTTCATTCAGCTACAATGTGACAGCGCTCACTTTCTACCTTGTGCAGTGATCTCATGCTTTTCCTCTCCTCCTCTCCTCCTCTCCTCCTCCTCCTCCTCCTCCTCCTCCTCAGTGCCCTCCAGCACCCGGCTCTGCTGCAGTGTTTGGCCCAGTGCACCGAGATCACTCCCTACCTGCTGGTGATGGAGTTTTGTCCACTGGTGAGTATCCAAACCCACAGGTCCGGTTACAGGAAAAGAGATTAATAAATATTCAGTAACATCTGAAGATAAATCAAACCTGCCAAGCGGAGTGGAGCGCTGCCTCGGCCCTGCTGTGTTGGAAATCAGTCATTTACTTTCAGGATTTTATTTTTGATTAAAATCACTGTTCCTCTGCAGCGACGTGTTTATTGTCAAGTCTTTTGACCTTTCCTCTTAATTCAAAGTCTGCGATACATCCTGTAACAGTTCATCCATTAAATGGATTAAAAACTTCCCATGTTTTGTGGTTTAGATGATTTTTCGTTAATTGTTGTGGCAATAAAAACATTCTTGGCAGCTGCTGTAAATATTTGGCGCACTACAGTTGTACCACTCACACTGCAGCCTGTCGGCTCCGACGGGATCGATTGGCTCACAAGAGTAAACGCTGACAATTGAGGTGATATTGAAGTAATCAAAGAACTGGCTTCCACTCTAGATCTACATTTTGAATTCACTCCACAGTGTACGTTGGTGATAGCGAACAGCTCAGGTATATCTGAACAGAAGATGTTCAGATATACCTGAGGAGGAAAGTCAGTCATTGCAAGCTAATCATTATTATTAATTCTTAATAACTATTAGTAAGACGAGGAGGACGAAGGCTCTGTCTTGGAGACGAGCTTTGTCCAATTCCCTGAGAAGTCTGTCCATCCCAAACATTTCAACACATGAAACAAGACAGCAGACATGTTCATCTGGTGCTCTCCATGCAGGATCCCCGATTCTATAGGAACACGAGATGGTGACTCTTGGCCCCATTAAGCACAGTACAATGACAATACTGCCCTCCAGTGGCCAGAGGCTGTAACATAAATATATATATGATCTGCTGTGTCCAGGGGGATGTGAAGGGTTACCTCCGAAGCTGCAGGTCCTCAGAATCCATGACCCCAGAGCCCTTGATTCTTCAACGGATGGCCTGTGACATCGCCTCGGGACTCTTGCACATGCACAAACACAACTTCACGCACGGGTAGGAAGCTATGACTCAAACAGAACACACCAGGCCCGTGGCCCGTGTCTTTCATTGATCAGTAAACTCTGCCTTTTGCTTCCCGGTTGCTTCCTGGAACAATATCCTGGTGCTGCCTGAGTGCTCCTTACAGACTCCAGCATCAGTGATTTTGTTGCAGGCGGTGACCCTCATCTCCACAACAACTCAAGCCTCCGTCCCGTCGACATCTCTGCACCATTTCCAGAGACGGAGTGGCGGTTGATGTGTGTTTTAGAGATATGAGTGTTGAACTAGTCTAACTTTGAAAGATGAATCATTTCAGTGTTTAGCATGAAGGGCTTCTACAGCAAATAAATACACAAGAGCATCCTGCAATGCTCTGCTCTTATTGTTTTTGTTTCTTATTAATGGAGATCTGTTTACCCCCCCCCCCCCCTTTGTGACCAGTGACCTGGCCTTGAGGAACTGCTTGCTGACTGCTGATGTCTCAGTGAAGATTGGAGATTATGGTCTGGCCCAGAACAAGTACAAGGTCTGTTTATCACAAAAAACATGCAAACAGTAAGAAATGTAAAAAGTATTATTTTAACTTTTAGAAGTATTCTAAAAATAAATGGATGACATAGAAAGTGAAGGTTGTGCAGTGTAGACATCGTCAAGCAAGTAACTACCAACAAATAGTGTGTGAGTGCATTCATCGATTAATAAAGAGACGAAGCTGAAGGAGAACTGATCTTTATTTGTATCTTCATGCTTTTTTGTGTTTTTACTGTCATGACATTTGAAAGGTGTGATTGTGTTCTGTCAGGATGATTACTACCTGACATCAGATCAGATGTGCGTGCCGCTGCGCTGGATTGCTCCAGAGCTGGTGGATGAGGTGCACGGAAACCTGCTGGTGGCTGACCAGACCCAACACAGCAACATGTGGTAGGACCCACACACACCCACACACACACACACACACACACACACATCTATAGTGATAAAGCCCTGACTGTGAATGAAAACATGAAGGAAGCAAGATAACCAAACAGTGTTCAGCGACTGGCTTGAGTATTAATACAAAGGGGGGGGATGACATATACTTGTTGTGATCGCTGTTTTTATGGTTCATCATCACATCATCCATGACGTCCTGTGTCTCAGGTCTCTGGGCGTGACGATCTGGGAGCTGTTCGAGCTGGGCAACCAGCCCTACAGACACTACTCTGACAGACAAGTACTGACCTACGCTGTGAGGGAGCAGCAGCTGCGACTGCCCAAACCGCTGCTCAAAGTGCCGCTGGCTGAGCGCTGGTGAGACTCAAGCCCAACCACATTTAGAAACGTCTTGAACATATTGAACAGTTGTTGTTTTTCAGGAGATGTGCAAACATGGCGAAACACAATACTCTGAGAAACACAGTTCAATTACTTTTCTTCTGCAGATTCTAATTATCATGCAAATTCTGTTTTAGCAACAGAATGGCAATGACTATTTCTCTTCTCTCATGCTTGTGCTCCTCAGGTATGAGGTGATGCAGTTCTGCTGGCTCCAGCCTGAGCAGAGACCCAATGCAGAGGAAGTCCACTTGCTGCTCAGCTACCTGTGTGCCAAGGGGGCCAGCGAGGTCGAAGAGGACTTTGAGAGGCGATGGAAATCCCTGCGTCCCAATACTGTCTTCAACATCCACCGTGGTGCCTCGGCAATGTCCCGAGACCACCCCTCATCAACCTCCTCCTCTTTTCCCCTCCTTGAGCAATTTTCGGCTGGTGATGGCTACCACTCGGAGTCCGGCGATGATATACTTACGGTCACAGAGACCAGCCATGGCCTGAACTTTGAGTACAAGTGGGAGCAAGCCAGAGCAGACCAGTCGTACAGAGCCCCGGACTCCTCTAGTACCCTGGATCAGGTCAACCATCATCACCAGGAAGCGTTTTACCCCCCTGGAGGCATCGTGGGAGGCTGCCCCATGGAGAGTCTCAGCCACGGACTTTCTCCTTCTTACTACCAATCAAAACATCTCCACGCTCCAGGCATACTTCCTGTCCTCAGTGCCCACAGCCCCTCAGTAAGCAGTGAATACTACATCCGCATCGAAGAGCCAGTAGACTGTAACATCGATCTGGACTACACCATGTGCTCCTACAGCCCAGACTACCAAGGCAGCAACGGGAGCTTTCTGACTGGGAGCGCCGACTCAGGCGAGTGCATGGCCTGCCCGTCACAGACCAAGAACACGGGTCCTTTTTGGTCAGCAGACATCCATAAGTCAGACATGTACGACTCCAACGACTCCAGTCCTGCTATCTCCCTGACAATGGAGCCCCTGTTAGGGCAAGTGTTGGACAATAGCCCACTGCGACCCTGGGAGTCTAGTCACTATGTGTCCTACAAAGACAGAGACGGGGGTTACTACTATGAGCACTCGCCCCCTTTGGGAATGGACCGCTATCTGATTGGACGTGACTCCTCCAGTGAGCGTCATCAGGAGAGCTGGGGGTCAAGGAGCCTGCGTCAGGCCTTGGGCGAGTTGGATAACCCACTCGGCATAACCCCCGCCGTGAACAGGACACCTCAACAGGCCTACAGGGACGCATACATGGACGCAAGTCAGACCTCCGTCATAGGAAAGAACGTGACGGGGGGCTACTACGACATGATGGGCTCCCTGAGGAAGACCATGCCCGGCCACACCAGGCAGAACAGCCACTCTGTCAGCATTAACATGGAGACAGAGGGGGCGCTCTTCATCGGGCACAGAGACAGCGATACAGAGGAGGAGGAAGAAGAGGACATATTTGTTGAGAGACACACCTGCAACACGTGGCCTTCGAAACACCGCCACAGCAGCGTGGGTCGCCACAGCAGCGTGGGTCGCCACAGCAGCGTGGGTCACCACAGACGCGCTAGCCACAGCTGCAGACAGGACGCCTACGTGGATTTCCACTACACAATGCCAAGTACAGACATTGAAGACTCCTGGCCGGAGGAGCACAGTCTGGCCTTCCACTCTCTCCCCAAACCCGTTGACTATCTCGAGCCCCACCAGGCCAAAGACAACAGTGCATGCCTTAGTCTGAGTAAACATCATGCGATGGTGCCCTCAGACAACTGCAGCGCCTACGTCTACCTGTGCCATGAGGGCGAGACTCAGGTGCCGGCATCTGTAGATTGCTGCCACTCGCACTTTGTTGACCCGCTCACAGGCTTGCTAGTCAGAAACAACAGCTACAGTCACAGCTACGGTCACAGCAGCTACATCAGCGATAAGGCCATTGACACCTCAAGCAATGACGAGATGATCAATCTATCACCGGCTCCAGGGGGTCCCATTGAGGCCAAACCTTCTGTGATGAAGACCGAAGACAGTAGAGAGCAATATGTTGACCTTACAACTGATAAAGCTCTCTTCAAAGAGAAGAGGGACGATGTAATCAAAGAAAATCTAATCATGCAAAAGCCGGCAGAGCCTGAGATAGAAGAGGTGACCCTGACTATGACTGCAACCACTCCGCCTCCTGATGACAACATGCACGTGATGGTGGCCCTCACAGATCCGCAGTCTGAGTTGAGTCACACCGGCGACAGCGGTGTTGACCGAGAGGGCTCCAGCGTCAGCCTCACCGACATCCTCGACTGCAGTGACGACGACGACGACGTCACGGATGACATCACCGACGTTACCTCGGGCATCTTTGCAGACGAGTCCAGCGAGCTGAACGCCTCTCCTGCCTTCAAGTCGCTCCAGAAGCAGGTAGGAACTCCTGATTCCATGGATTCCATGGACCTGCCCTCTGCAGCTGGGTCTGAAGGCTTCAGCCCCGCGTCCTCCCACCCTTCCAGCTCACCTAAAGCTATGGACAGTGGATACGACACAGAAAATAATGAGAGCCCCGAGTTTGTCCCCAAAGAGCCTCATGAACCCCGTGAACAACCTCTGGGGAATCCTACCCTCCATGCGAGCCTGGAGGAGGAGAAGGAGCTGGAGGAGCAGGAAGTGGAGGGTGAAGTGGAGCGAGAGGCTGAAGATTTGGCCTCACAGACCGGCGACCACAGTCTTCTACCGCTGAGCGATAAGACTCCATACAGAGACTCTGCCTACTTTTCAGACTATGAGAATGAAAGGCAGTCCAGGGATGAAGGGGACGAACTGTCAGAGAGACTGAGAGATGAAGAAAATGTTGAAACGGATCAACGCATGGGACAAAAGAAGGGCGAGAAAAGGAAGAATGAGGAGGAGGAAGAGCTAAATGACACCGTCGTGAACAAAGACATGAAACACAAATCAACAGGACAAACAGAGTCCTCATCTCCAGCAGAGATGGATGCATATCTGACTGAAGAGTGTGACCAGGATGAGGTGCTGGGGCTGCATGTGGAGCCCTCTGACACCACTTCAATAGCAGAGGGCGGGCTGGATGAATGGCCATCTCAGGAAGAGAGCTCGTCCCTAGGAGACTGGGCCGCAGAGGTGGTGGGGGCCATGGAAGAAGCCCTTGGTGCCCTGAATGGAGACTGTACCTCCAACGTCAAGGTAGAGGAGGAGGAGGAGGAGGAGGACGCAGAAGACTCTGTTCAGTACTTAGAAACAACAGAAGAGCCAGAGATCAAGATGATTCAAAACAGACCTTCGGGGATATCCGGTGAAATCCTGCACACTTTACCCAAAGATGAGGTGGCCTTGCAGCACACGGCAAGCACCAGGCGGTTTTCATCGTCCTCTCCTCCCCCTCCTTCCACCCCTCCCCCTCCGCTGATTGCGACGGAGGGCCGAGGGTCTCCGGCCAATGGGGAAGAGGCGGACGAGGAGGACGGCGACAGCGACGACAGCGACGAGTCGGACGAGGAGCTGCGAATCTACAGCGTGCAGGAGCAGAGCGGCGGGGAGGAGAGCGATGACGAGTGCTACCCGGTGCCCATCGTGGTGAGCGACAGCAGCGAGGACCACAACCTGCGCAGCCTCCTGAAGATGCCGGCCCTGCTCACAGCAGAGGACCTGGAGGAGGAGCTCCAATGCAAGAAGAAGACCGTGTCTTTCTTTGACGATGTCACCGTCTACCTGTTCGATCAGGTGAGTGGCAGAAAGGGTACACTCAAACGGTTGAATTAGTTCATTTATACTTCAAACCTGCATCAATCAATGTTCATCATATAGTAATTTGAGTGGTGCTGCACCTGAATCCTGATTTGGTGGTTCAATACAAAGACACAGCTATTTGGTCCTTTTGTTTTTGCGTTTATGATTAAATTGTTTGTTCGAGCACAATGTCTTTCAAAGATCGAGCCTTTTAAAAAACAAACGGCGGATGATTCAACTCACTGACTTTTAGGGGGCAGCCCTACATTTCAGTTAGCATGTAGCTTAGTGTAATTACTGTTATTACGCAGCGCTGAAGAGCTTTTCAGAACAACAAATACTTTCAGTAACCCACGCTACACTGCCTGCAGACAACGTTGCAGATGGTGGGTGAACATACTGTATTTGAGCACCAAGAAGGTCAAAACTGGTTATTTTGCTCAGAAGTTCGTGAACATTTAACTTGCATTGATCAGGTGGGCTATCGACTCAGAAGCAATGCTGGCTTTGCAGTAAGAATCTTGCTCATACGTTCGCTATGATAGTCTTTGAAGCAGGGAAGTTGTAGTGGCAGTGAGTCTTTGATCTGAAGCCCATCGATCAGTTTCTTCTGCTTATCTTCTCTGTCGCTAGGAAAGCCCAACTAAAGAGCTGGCTGAGCATGGCTTCCCTCTCGGAGCGGAGGGTCAGAGGTCACGCAGCAAATCCCAAGAACGGCTCAATGCCTCAGATGACTCTTCAGATGGGAACATCTCAGAGGAGAGTAAGTAGAACAATGCATTCCTTCATGTAGATATAGTGTTGATGCAAATACAGAGAGGATCAATCTGTTCCTCAGCATCACGAAAACTCAGTTAGTCGGCAAATATTCAATTCTTCAATAAAAGACAAGATCTAAATACTTGCATATCTTATTGTGGTCTGCTCTCAGGTGCAGGATATGAGTGGGAGGACGACTTCCCCCTGCTCCCTCTGCCAACATCCTCAGCGGCATCTGACTCCCCTCCCCCCCGCTTTATCCCCAAAGCTCCGGACCCCAAACCGGCCGCTCAGTTCTCCCGCTTCACTGTCTCCCCCTCCAGCGTGTCTCGCTTCTCCATCACTCACATCTCCGACTCTGACATGGACTCCGCGGGAGGTGGGTCGCATCGTCTTTCCTCATAGCAGATGGGATTGTTTTAAATATGATATGAGTTTTTACTGATTTGACTCTCGCACATAACAAATGTTTAGTTTTCTGAGACTGAGATGAACATGGTTCCTCTGAGGTTTCATTTGAAGCCTTGACTTTTGGAGTAACTGTAATCTAGATGAATTAATCATGTGCATGTGTCAGCGAATGTGGTTTTTAAAAACCTTCTTTATCTTGTGTTAGACTTGATCCCAGTTTTACAAACTGGCCCATTAAAGATGTAGTTGTTTGCTACGACTGATCTACAGTCAAACCTACGTACCGTGCTGATTAGTTAATAAACCTTCTGGCCAACTTTCATAGAACTCTGCCAACATTGTGGAGGAGCAGATGCCTCAAGGCCTGTAACGAGCCCCTGTGTTCGCTGATCGTCTGTTCCTCGTTCTGTCTTTTGCAGGAAGCAGCGAGGACGGGGACAAAGAATAAGGCGCTGTGGATACTTACTGCCTCTCCATGACGAACACTTGGCCTGCTAGCATGACTTCTACTTTATCTTTTAACGTCAGGTTTTAGAAACACAGGACAGTGCCTCTTATCGCCCGTCGACACTTTGAAAGGTCTGTCTTACTGACCTGAGCTGTTTAGAGTACTGAAAAGAGAATGGTTAATATATACACTTTACAGAATATTAATATATACTGTATGTATGATGTACATAATCTGTGAAAGCGGGGGGAACTTTGAATTGTGCATATTTTTCAGATCAAAGAGACACAATGGAAGGACAGACCTTTGAAAAACATCTCATTTTCCACCTCTTTCTCCTCTTAATGTATGATGGGAAGCATTCCTGAGAGTGGAACCACCTCCAGGTCCAAGAGTTCAACTGTTGTGAGTTAAAGACGCCTCTTCATCAGAGGATCGGCTCTTTGAAGGAGCCTGCACAGCTCCACAGACTTTGTACTTCTTAGGAAACTGCTTAACTTCTCTTAATAACTATCAACAAGAATCCTTTAGGTATCACAAGTAATATATTGTTAATATTTGACTTCACCCAGAGACAAAGGACATGCGAGCGTGAAAGAAGGAAAGGGAATGCCCATGGGTCACGTGTGGTTACAGAATGTTTTGTTCGTGTGGAAACAGCTGATTGAACCTGGACAATGTGATATGTTGTGACTCTTTCTTTTGTATCAGGACCACTACTGTACTGTTTTACATAGATACCTGGCTCGTTCTCTACCAAACTGAGTGGCAGCACCGCCATCACGACCAATCCCTCTTTGTTGTAAACATCCGGCACAACGTTGTCACTGCAGTGACAGGAAGTCCTGTCAGATGTGACGCTTGTTGAAGGCTCAACAGGTTTTTCAATCGAAGCAATGCATGGTTTCACGTATCTATAGGAATGTATTGCTTAGAGACATAAAGGGACCGCTGCTTGTTGTTTTGGAGCAGAGACAGGGAAATCCCTCCCATGTCTGGACTGCTACATAAAGACACTAGTTCTCTAATAACGGCATGGGCCGATACGGGCGGGCAATGTGGATGCAGTCTTCATCACAATATGTGATATTGTATCCTGATAGTGGATGCATCATTATCACATAACACCTGGCAAATCACGGTTGGTCATCACATTGATGCACAGATCCAGGAAATCCAATATGTCCGGAATGCAGTAATACTCGTATTTATGTGCAGCAATATTGACAAAGGCCTAATACTAGCAGAGGTATTAGAGGGACAGATACCCTGGTGTACAGCATCATATTGCCCAACCCTACCGGCCAATGTTTCAAAGACAAACATGCACAACAGCATTTGAAAGGCTGTTGACTGATATTTTTGCCTGCTCATGAGTGTGAACATGCGTCCAGTGTTCCTCAGCTTCTGCTCAGCCTGCCGTGTTGTGTTTGTGAGAGAAATGAGAACAGCTGTCTGGCTTCACGGTTACTGTCACTCGCTGTATATTGCCTCCGCTGAGCTTCATTTCATCCGTTTTGTGCGATGATGCCGGTATTAAGCTGAACCGAAGAACCTTTTCTGGTTCTTCTAACTCCTTATCATTCGGGTTAAAACAAGAAGAAAAATCTGAGCGTCACGTTGAAGCTGAAATATAAAAAAAACAAATCAATTCAGTGTTGAAGGGTTCGAGGGCTGACGCCATGATCACGAGCTGTTGCTTTGCTCTCTGTGTGCGTAGATGAGCTGCTGGTTGCCTCCTTTCAAAGCGCCCCATCAACATATCGTGTCTTCTACGTGTCTGTTTGCCTTTAATATTCTGCAACAGTGAAGCATAGCACCATCTACACAGCTGTCCGTCATATTTTTGTATCTCGACAAGAATACTTTTCAGAGTATTGATGTACTGTACCTGTAGAGGAGGGAAGGTTAAATGTCTCATGTTTTATTGTTGCCAAAGAGATGTTGTGTTGTTGATTCAGGGGCAACAGTCGGTGTTGTTTTTACCCCAAAATGGAGACAGAGAGGAGGAACGTGAAAGCAGCTCTGGCCTGGTCGTAAAATAAATCACAAAGGTTTTGGTTTGCGATACTGTCGGTAACATGTGCCCCCCCCACTGACCTGGTCACATCATTACTTTCTGTACCTTCTATCAAATATAAATAAAGTCTGTTTTACACATCGTAAGATATCCAGTGACGTTTTTATTTTCTTTGAACATTTGTGCTCACACATGGAGAGAACAGCATTCACGCTGGCGTCTTTCATGTGGTTTAGTTTTGTCTTCGTTTATTTATTCATGACGTTTTAAGGAAAATCACTGACAAACAAAAGATTGGAAAGTGGTGGAAAAATTAGATTTGTGTTTGTAAATCTAGGTTCAGATTCCAATGTGAGCCGACAATAAGAGCCCGAAGAGTCTTCCATCGACAAAAAAGGCAAAAGATTAATATTATTGTTGGTGCCGTCAGGTGGAGGCAAGAATGTATGACTTTGATCACCTGATCTGACAGCAAAGACGTGTCTGATCACAGCATTACATCAAAGATGTAAAGTACAATGTGGGGAAATACCCAACTCTTCATTTTCAAAATTAAATTAAAAAAATATGCTATCAAACATGCTTTTTCCGACATGCTGTACTGTTGGCTACTGTGGTTAAGTGGAGAGCAGAGTCGTCCTTCAATCAGAGGATCGGTGGTTCGATACCCGGCTTGACCCCAACATTGCTCCCGCCATGACTTTTTCCGACATGCTATACTGTTGGCTACTGTGGTTAATTGGAGAGCAGGGTCCTCCTTCAATCAAAGGATTGGCGGTTCGATACCTGGCTTTTATTTTTTGCCGGAAAAAACATGCTGTTTAATTAAAGTTGCCACCTCAGCCACATCGGTTTCATTCTTTCTGCTCCAGCTTCTTGCTTCAAATCCTCTCAAGCGTGCGTTCGCTCAGTACAACCCCTCTGTGCTTTATAGGTATACAACTGTAAACACAGAAGTAAAAGATGAATAATATTGTTTGTTCCGTTAGGTGGAACAGCAACGTTGTGATCACCTATACAGGTCACGCAAGTTGTCAAATAATTCAAGGAAAGAAAGTTTGTCTTTGATCATCTGATCTGACGCAGAAGACATCTTGAAAGACACAAATATCAGTCTGATCCCAGCGACACATGCAAGACACACAGCACAAGGTGGGCAATTACTTGATTCTTTATTCTCAGAATTAAACTGAAAAACAGACACTGTGTTTCCCAAACAATCACAAGATACATGTTTGACTGTCATATTAGTATTGCATTGGTCTTCATGTTTTATAGGTTTTATCATTTGACCAGTTTGGAGATTTTGTTTTGTCTTTTTCTGCAAAACAAGTTTCAAAAATTTGAGGACATTTGTAAAATTGAAAGCATTACGCTGCCAACATATTAAATATGAAGCCCATTGTTTGAGTACATTCAAATCTTGATCAGTTCAGTTTTAAAAGCGTTTTACATTTTTAAAACATACTTTCAACTTCTCAAACCTCAGTCTTCATTTCATGAATTGTGAAGGAGTTCTTCACTCGATCGTTATTTCCACTAAAGGTTACACTCTTGAAACTCAGTGGAATTAAAGCAAAGGTTCACTTAAATTCTGAAAACACACGTCTGATTCACCTGTAGTGGTGTCTGTGTGTTATCCAGGTTTAAAGATGTACACCTCTGCCATTCAGTGGAGATAATCCACAGAAAACTGTTTTAATTGGGACGAGGTCTTCAGAAGTCTGTTGAATGTACACGAGCCTGTATGTTAGGGTGGAGTCTGAAATCTAGGAGACGGATGTATCTATCCATACTGTCTGCATGGCCAAATACCAGAGGAAAGTGACGTTTATTTTCATATATCATCTCAGTCCAACAAATTACAACCTGTATCAGTGCAATCCAGATCTCCTGTCTCACTATGTCAAAGTTATCTTCAACATAAAATCACAAAGGTCTTTCTCTTGCAGTTTGTATTATTTCATTTCTCTTTTGAAAATGTTGCTTTAAGAAGATCTTACAAACTGCTTGTACACAATAATAATCAAACATTAAATCAGTGTAATCTGAGAACCAGCAGAGGACATTATCACTGCTGCTTATAGCTACAATTAAAGAACACAGGATCTCCTGTGAGCCTACAGTCTGAGTAGTGCTCACTGGTTTCCATGCGATCACTCAGCACAAATATATTTCACAGATGCTGCTGATGTTAGATTCGTTTCAATCAGCGGCTGAAACATCTGACTCGTCGTACTGCAGATGATCCATCTCGGCCCCGACGGTGAGGAGAGCATTGGCAGGTGAGGCTAAAAGGTGAAACACCTGATGAGACGTACAGCGTACCAACATCTGAGCCCTCCTGTTGACACGGCCGGGGGAACAAGCTGTGTTGTAAAAGCACAGAGATGTCGTCGGGCGACTTCTCAGACCGGCTGCAGATCCCGAGTCCACAGAAGCCGCTCATCATCCACCTTAAAGTGAACCGGCTCCACTGCTGTCCGACACCATTACCCATCAACGTGAGCTCGTCTTTACAGAATTACAACTCAGAGAAAAACAATCTATGGCAAAGCTTCTGGCTTTCAATGTGCTTTCCATGCTAGAAGATCATTTATAAATCAATGCTCGCTGTGACTTACATTCTATTATGTCTCACCTATCACAGAGATTACTGTACGTGTGAATTGTTGTGGTGACCTTCGTTTGCTGGTCATAATCATTTGTATAGAAGCACGATTATAATCGGAGCTTTACAGCTGAGGCCAGAGGCAATTATGCAGCCGTGATCCACCTGCAGCTGGTTTGAACTGAGGGCGAGCTCAGTACTCCCCCGAGGGAGTCGAGGCCTTCTCCACGGAGTCATAGTGAGCTTCATCAGGCAGGTCTTCATCGACTTCCTCCTCCTCCTCATCATCAGAAAGGGGCGGTTTGGCCGGGGCCTCCACGGCCGGCTCGATGGATGGATCACTGCTGGGAGGGAAAAAGACAATGCAGTGAAAACATGTTGGATTAATGTCCTGCAAATACAGAATCATTCAAATGAAACAAAAGGTCAAAGAGGCACAGGATGAAACGGGTCGCTTCTTTGGCAAAATTAGTGACGTAAAAAGAAAAGCCTCATGAATCATGCAAAACAAAGGTTGAGCATGAGGCTGGAACATGCAACACGCTCTCTGAAATGTGCATTATGCCCCACAGGTCACATGACCTCACACACACGAATAAAGGAGATGGAAGAAACCCAACGTCACCCAAAGCCGACATGACAATGAAGCAGTTATCTGTGACAATAGAAAAAGGAAATGTTTGCACGAGGACCCCGAGGACCCCGAGGACCCCGACGACCCCGAGGACCTGAGGTCAGTCACTTACGATGGGGTTCGGTCACTCAGAAGCGGGCGTAATCAGGCCCTGTACTGAGAGGCAGACAAGCCCCACGTGTCAACGGTCACCATCTTCTCAAATACCAACAGACATATTATATTCTGACATGTAGGGAGATGTACAATTACTATAAACAGTGTGTTCTTACATGGCTTTACATGATGCATATTTCATTACTATAAACACAATATTAAAGGAGCACCTTGTGAGATTCATGATGTGAACAAAGCAGAGCACGACTGAGACGACTGGATCTTTAAAATGTCTCCAGTCTGAGGAGCATGTCCGTCTGTCCTCGCTGTGAAACCTTCGTGACCACAGAGTACAGTTACACATGTACTGAATACTGGATCAGGTACAACCTGGAGGTGCTCAGGTTAGTACTTACTCATTTACATTTTACCAAAAGAGTTCCAGAAGCAGGAAAATCGTTTGACAACAATATAATGTATTCAGACATATTGTACGATTTACAGGTCAACAAACAAATCGCTTTAAAGCGTGTGCTGTACAAGTCATTTATTTAGCTTCTTTAAAGTTCAAATGTATGTTTTTTCCTGGTTTTATAACTTTTATTGTCATACTATAATATATCTTAGGCTGCCAGTCAAACTCAATGATGGTTCACCTTCTTCATGGTAATTCTACTGATGAATCTCAAATAACTGTCTATTTATTGATGTTAAAGCGCTACAAGAAGACATTTACACAACTCACATTTGCTGTAAACGTGTAAATTATGACTCAAATATATTGAATTCAGAACACAAAAGAAAACAGGCGGTTACACGGACATAAAGCACAACACAGTCAACAGACGCTATAAAATGAGTATGCTGTGATGAGCACACACACACACACACACACAGTGGAGTTGAAGAAGGTACCTTAGCTAGCAGCAGGGAGAGCAGGCCAGTGGGTGCATGGCATTGGCAGGTCAGGGCGGGTAGGATGCAGCGTAACTACTACTGTACCACACACACACACACACACACACACACACACACACACACACACACACACTCTACATGCAGCAGGTTATGATGGGAACCGACGCAGTTCCAGAAACGTTGACATGAGACGGGACACCAGATGTCCCTCTGGTTAATGTGTTAAAGCGAGAGGCTGATCAGCAGCTTGTTAACGAGAGAGGAACGTTCCTCCTCCTGTTAGGAGGTGAGACGTCTGTCCAGTCTGACAGAAGCACTTTAAGCTGAATAAACTCTAAACTTTGATTTACAAGCTAAAGAAGAAAAACACATTTGGCCCTCGGAGGCCAATTTAAAGAGAAATGAAAAGCCTGTTCAACAAACCAACTGAGAATAAACGTATCCTCACAAATGAACAGAAACCACCAAAAATATCAGCTGAATTAATTTATTTCATACTTTTTAAGAGTAGAAACTCACCATACATTTGAGGTCATCAATGTTAAACCTTTTAGTGCCCCGAAGCATGCATGTCCGTCAATTCTTTGTACAATTTTTATTTTGTATTCTTTAACAAAACCCTTCAAAATAAAAGCACATCAGCTGATGCAGGAGTGACTCTGTGTGAGTCATACCGTGGCCTTGTTTTAGTGGAGAAAGAAGAAACACTGGCAGCTTCCAGTCGTTTGCACCCGACACCAGAGTAAAGGGAGGCTGGCAAAGCTGAGGGGGAGACGAGTGCTGGGTACCAGACACAGAGGAGAGCCGAGAGACAGCGACATACGCAGCAAGGACAGCATGTCTCCGATGCTGAAGACAGTCCATCGCCACTCAGCTGCTGAACCACGAGGTGAAAACCACAATGCAGCACAGCTGCTCAGGAACGTGAGAGGAAATGATCTGAACAATCGTTTAAAAAAAAAAAGGCTTCCGAAAAAAAGTATTCGTTCTCTTTAGCTTGACTTCATGAGATATTTGGTGGAGAAAGAGATGTGAAAGGAGCAGAGTCCACAGGTTCACCTCCTCTCTGCGGTAACGACAGAACTTAGATGAGTTTTGTTTTTTTAAACTAATAAGATTTAGAATCCAACAATAAGAAGAAGATCAACTCTGACGGGTAGTTATTGGACATCAGATGTCAACAGAGCGGTTAGCATAGCATAGACCGGCACGAACTCACATACAGACAAGCAGACCAGCATCTTTATTTAGCACGCAGAGAATCAGACAAACACTTTCCGTTCTACATTTAAAACATGACGCTTCTACTCACGGGGTTTAAAGCACGCCTTCAACATCAAAGACAACAGTACAGGAGGCTGAACGAGCGTTCAGCATCAGGTGGACTCCTCTCCTCCCCGCTGCAGAGAGGCGGTGCCTTCAACATGGAAACACCGCTTCACTGACGCCTCATTCCAATCTCTGGATCCAGAAGTTCATCAGCATATTTGTTATTGACAATAATATTGATGTGAAAAGTTGAGTAATTGAACCCACTGACGAGGCGCTGTAATATGCAAATGAACGTACAGAAAAAGATCATTTTCAGATCATGTGCATCAAACACCGTCGTCTTTTCTTTCATGCATGAACGATGGTGAACCCATCCGGCCGAACTCTTCATGAGTTTCATTATAAATGAATCAGCTGATTGTTTTTCCCCAAACAAGATTACTTTAGTCTGAAAACACCACCTCGTCTTCAACTGATGTGTTTGTGTTCGACCCAAAGTTCTTCAATTTACAATGAAATGTAACATTCTCACATTTAAGACGCTGGAGCCGGCGAACGTTGAGCATTTCAGTGAATGATGTCACAACTTCCTGTCAGCGGTTTCAGCACTAAACCGCCTCGGAGCCGTGCGTGTGATGAGGGAGGAGCACCGTTCAGCCTGGACATGATGTTCACACAGCACCCGGGTCTGACACAGTGCCCCTCCACCAGAGAACAAGCCCAAAGGCTGGTACTGACAACCTTACAGTAGGTTTCTTTACAGAAAGTCAGAAATATAGATTATTACTTTCATAAGGTGCATTTTTTTCATGAACTGATCATAGATACTTTATGACAAGCACTTCTGTATGGCACATTTATGTACAGGTAGCATTCCCATCACATCGTCTCCGCTCCATAAGTCAAAACATTTACATACGCTCACTACTCGTGGTACATGGCCTCTTATCTCAGAGGAATACAAAACCTCACAGCAGGAAAAGGTGAAATTATTGGTAAATACTCAACAACCCAGTAAAATATTGATTGTAATGCTGTTTTCTTTACATGAAAATCCTCTTTGGGACCAACGTCATTCATCTCACAGCCTGATTTACAAATCCTTTACATGGTCGTTCTGATCCAGGTGTGGAAATCAGGTTCCTTTGGTGGGAAACATAGAATCCCAGCAATATGTAAAAGAAATGTACATGCATGAAAGACGAGCAGAAGATACATTTCCCTCAGAGGAAAATGTCCATCACACCAGAGTCGGTTTGGTTGTGGTGCGCCGAGGCTTCACCAGTGGCCCGGTCAGTCAGACAGCACAGAGCAGGATGGGGGGGGGGGGATACAGACCAAAGCCTCTTCCTTGCATTGATTGAATCAGGGAGAGTGTCTTGCTGTAAGTGGGAGGCAGGGAGGCAGGGGAGAGGGGAGGCGGGTGAGGGGAGGGATCAGCGAGGTGCCTGTCCTATCGCTTCGTCAGGCTGAGTCTGAGCCTGTTCGTCTGTCTGTCCTCACACTGTCGAAATCAATTTGCCCTCTGTGGAACTGTGGACAAAGAGAGGGAGAGGCTTCCAGGTGGGCAAACACAACCAGGCAGAAACCACGTCGACCCCCCAACATGAGAAACACACCCCACACCCTCAATAACTCCACTCGATCTGACCCGTAACGTACACCAGCCGCTGGTACTGTGCTGGCTTCAATCACATGAAACATGAATGGGAAGGCTTTGAGGCAGGGTGAGCTTATTAGGGGTTGGGTGGGTGGAAGCACTACTGGAGCTGCATGGGGGGGGGGGGGGGGGGGCACTGGGAGGAGCTGGGAGGCCAAAGCACGAGTGTTTTGATATCAATGAACAAAAAGAAAACTTAAATCAACTTCAGCTTAAGACAGAAACCAAATCAACCAACAGCATGCCTACAGCTGCATCTTTCTCCTGTTAAAGGAAACTATGTGAGATGGTGCTGTGTGGGGTGAGATGGACACAGACACATCTTCTACCGGTATGCAGAATAAACACTGACACCAGGATCACTGACTGCATCCTATCAAACACAACAGAACGCAAGCAGAAAGCAACACAAATCATAAGTTGAGGCGTGTTCTGCTGGACTTTAGGCTCCCTGCCACAAAACGACCCGATCCCAACTCTGCGTCTGCAGCTGGTTCAACGTGGTTCCAAGTCAGTTCTGGTTAAGTCGTTCAGAGGGTGTATGGAAGACCAGCCCGTCCACAAACACTCCCAATTACAGTCCAAGTGGCTCGTCATATTCGTGTTTGTCAACATATTCAATTTGGATGATTTTCAGCTGGAACTGTCAGAACTGGAACTGAATTGAACCGGATTTTTGTTTCAGTACATTTTTAAAACCTAACTGCAACAAGTGGTTCTTACCTTGAGGGGAAGCGGGGCTCGTACTCTTCAGCCCCTTGCTGTGAACACAAAGACAGACGAACGATTTAGTCGCGCAAATTCATTTTTAACCTGCACGATGAACAGTTTCAAAACAGTCACTGGAAACTGGAAAGTTGCAACGACCACAGCCGCCAGCAGATGGCAGCAAAGAGACACGGAAGAGGCGCCACAGCAACATCTCAGCAGTGACCCTATAAGGCTCTTCCTGCAGCAGCCTCAGCTGGATGGAAGCCTGATGAACTACGACGACACCACACCAAACATGGCTTTCAGAGAAACGATAGAAAAGATCGAACTGCGTTTTATTGATCTTATTGATGGCCTGGTCTGCCAAGTCAGCATTCATTTTTTAAATGTCTGTGAAAACAATAATCATAATGAGATGACAATTATTCTACACGAAGCAAGTTCTAACTGCATATCAACATCTACTAGAAAACAATGCTTCTGAGTCCACCGGTGTGTGTAACAATCCTCAAAACTTTTTTCGCTTGTTGCTCTCTGACCTGCACGTCATCACTGTGAAGCTGAGGCTGAAGACAAAGCCCAGCTCTCCTTTCACGTCAGCAGAGATTCCATCTCTCAAGCTGCGAGCCGGAAGGAGCAGTTGAAGTTGTTACACGGCCGCTGAGCAATTAAGCATCGCCCACATGTTATGTTCCAGGTGAGGCGTAGGAGGGAAGCTGGCTGATGGAGAAGGGTTCTGTTGCATAAGTCTACTTCGGGTTGTGCCTTTTGAAGGAATGAACCCCCCCCCCCTCCATCACCACGGCTGCCTCCTCTTCTTTTCAGTCTGGGCGAACTGACGTCTCAGAGACGGAGGCAGCCAGGAACAGAGGCCGACGTCTCCAATCTCAGACGCGCCGCTCCGCCTTCTGTGAACTGGAACATGGGAAGTGAAGGAGAAGGCATTTCTGCGTCGGCAGAAGCTACTGTAGCAGGGCTTTCGCTGTGACAAGAGAACTCTGAGTGCTGGTAAAGGAACAGACAGCTTGTCAAAGCAACGCTATTCCTGCAGTGCGTCTCAGGTCAGCAGCACGCACGGGAACGACACCTCCAAACGTTGTGGGACAGGAAAGCGCAGATCTTTGCCAGGTTTCGTGCGACGGCTCAGCTCGCGTGTGAACTCGTGTGTGGGCAGATGCCAGTGTGTGTGTGTGTGTGTGTGTACCTGTGAGAAGCCTGGCACGGCCACACTGTAGGGGCGTTGCTGTCTGCCATGCAGCGCAGCAGCGCTCTGTGCCGCCATACGGGAGTGGATGCCGTACTCGGGGACGGGGAGAGCCATGTCCTCCCTCTCCAGCAGGTTGCCTGTGCTGCTGCTCTTCCCGTGGAGGCTGACAACACACAGAAGATGAGGGCAACGCGTTGTCCCCAGGAGGCCAAATCAGCAACAAGACTTTGAGCTGGTGGTGTTCATGAGGAAGGTCTGCAGGGGGCAGGGGGCTGCTGATTCTAAAGGACTTTCATGATTGGTCCTTTCATTCTCAGTTATGATTGGAAGCCAATTAACGTCATCATCAATTAAAAAGTAAATAATAAAGTTTCATTATCAGATGTCAATATTCACCTCAAATACAAAAAGAATGACAAAAGGAATAGATTAGCCACATTCCATTGGTTCCTGTTTAGTAAAGTCATATTTTTATCACTCAAGTGAAATCTCCAAAACATACTTGTGTACTCGAAGTTGCCTCATGGAGTTGGAGTCGCCATCAGAGATCACCCGGGTGTAGGAGAAGGGAAACCAGCCGCGCCTTGAAGAAGTGAGGGAGCGCCAGATATTAGCAATATAAAAAACAAACGTTATCTTCCAAATATGGCGGACGTTAAATTGAATCATTTGGCAGTCGCACTCACATCCGGGTCTTCTCGTTCTCTCCGTAGTGCCAGCCGTCGCGGGCCTCGGGGACCAGCAGGGTGATCACATCGCCCTCGAAGAAGCTGAGCAGCGTGCTGTTGTCGCCGGCCGCGTGGGAGAAGATGGCCTGGACTCGAGTTCTCCCGTTCTTCTCCAGCCCCGCTGCCATGGAGCTGGACCGGGGCAGCGTGCGGGTCTCCGCTGGTGGAGAGAACAGGAAGACGGACATCTTTAGTCTGCTTCTCTCTGACAGACACCGCTGACCCGTGTACAACATGGTGTGTACCTGCTGTACCTACATATACACATATACATATATATATACATATATGTCTGTTTCTGCTGCACACCAGTTAACCACACTGCAGACACAAACCAGCTTTCTTCTGAAACTTCAAAAGACTCGATTTCTTTGCGAACCTGTTCGTGTCCTATATCTATTTTTACTCATAATCAGTGCTTCTCGTTTTTACATCACATCTCCTACTATTCCCGCTTGCTGTGGCCTGTTTCTCATTAAAAGTGCACAGGTTGTGTGTCGCATCAAGGCCCATGTATTCCATTAGCTTTGAGCGACTCTGATCTTTGAAATGCAAAGATACTTTCTAAGGAATGCTCTTCAGGATCTTTGCTGAGATAAAAAGCAGAGTGACGATGAAGTGCTTTGATTAAATGTCCCCGGCGCTCACGTTGCCTTCAGTGTGTGTGGCACAGTGCGTGTCCTTACTCAGTGTGGTCTTGGTCTTGGCGGGGGCGGCTTTGCGCACAGGCAGGGTGTTGGAGTAGACCTCGCCTCCGTGCCGCTGCGTCTGCGGGGAGGCCTTGCCCTGGGCCACCTTGCCCTCCATCCACTGCTGGTAGTCCTCTCCTCCGTGAGCGCCCGCTGTGCCGTTCATCGCCGGCATCCCTCCTTCCACACCTCCCAACATCCTCTGCACACAAGATACACATTTGCATGCAGGCAATTAAAACACGCTCTTCCTCTCTTTACTTCAGCCAAAGCTGTTGCGTAGCATCCACCGGCTCGTTAATAATGATGAACAAGGTGCAGCAGGAATGTGGGTCAGCGAGTGCTGCTTAATGAAAAGACTACATTAAAGTTTATGTTGCTTTAAAGATAAACATACGGAATGACTACTGGGACACTGCAAAGAGTTTCAAAGTGCGTTTAATCTGGGAACTTAAAACGCCACCGAATCTGCACCAGTTTTAATTAAAAGCTCGAGACAAACGGACTCAGTGTAAATCTTAAAGTTTTTCATTTTTCAGAAACCAGGCCTGCAGGAGGGGGGGGGGGGGGGGGGTAAAAGAGCCCGAGGATGTGGGGAATGAAGCCTCTTCTGGGCAACGAGCTAATTAGCATGACTCGCTAACAAGTTCATTTACATTCACAAGAGTTTTCTGAGGCTGCGCTGAGGGCTCCCATGATGCAACAGGCACATCAACGACTGTCAACACATTCCAGGTCTCATTAGACAGCGATTACCTGTGTGCGTGCGTGCGTGCGTGCGTGCGTGCGTGCGTGCGTGCGTGCGTGCGTGCGTGCGTGCGTGCGTGCGTGCGTGCGTGCGTGTGCGTGCGTGTGCGTGCGTGCGTGCGTGCGTGTCCATCTTTTTGAGGACCAATTTGAGATTCTACCTCGAGAGGGTGGAGACATGTTTGGAAAGTGGCTACGTTTGCTAACGGAAGACGTTTTCATGGACTGTTGGGGGTTAAAACTAAGTTTGTGTGTGAACCCAGTGACCGAATGCAGAAGCCCACAACACAGCCTGTCATCCTATAAAAGGTCTCAGGAGGACTCAACAGTGATTTAAGGCAGTAGAGGAGCCCACCTGCTGTCCCATGCCCCCGCTGGCCCTGAGGGCTGCCAGCTCCGGGGGCACCGGCAGAGGCTTAGCACCAGCGATGGGCTCGGAGATGACCATGCCTGGATGATGAGCACCGGGAAGCATGGCGCCCGCTACACCGCTCATCTGCTGGGCCAGGAACATGGCTCGATCGGGCAGTTTGTTGGGCTCGGCACACGCCTGCTGCCACACCGGGATCTTCTGGGATAAAAGCTCCTTCCCCTGAAAGCAGGAAGGAAGACGCAGGTCAGAGACTGAACTGCTGCTCATGAATCATTTACGTCTGCCCAGAAAAACAGGATCGGAAATAAACCTGAAAATCAGCTCTTGTGAATGCTGGACGGAATTTCCCGACGGACATCCACACGGCAACACATTATTCATAGAAGCAGAAGTGTTCCTCAGATGACAGGAGGGAACGATCGCTGAGAGGATGAGAGGCAGGAATCCTCTTCTCATCCGAGGAGCTCTCAGATGGTGCTGAAGTGGCGAGTTACATTTCATACAGTCGGGCAGTTACATGAAGACGTTTCTCCTTCGCATTGGTCGTTGGCGCATAAATGAGGGAGTCCTGAGACATGAATATTGTAAAAGACGCTGCGGAGAACCTGCTGCTCAAACAGCTTCAACTCCACCAGGACGAGCACGGACCGCTGGGTGTATGTGGGCCGCAGCACCGGGTGTCAGGGTGTGGGCGGGACGATCGCCGGGGATTCATGCTCTGAAACAGCCTTGAGCTCACTGAGCTAGAGATCATATTGTCTCTGTCATTGTGAAGTTCTTGATTACCTTTCAGGCTTGATTGATAGAAGTGAATGGAGGTCCCATACACCCCAATTCTATGTGTGTGCAACTAATTCTTTCTCAGTGCTGTTGGTAGAAATGATGAGTCACTACGACCTCGGGTTGCTCTTTTGAATAGCTCAGGCGGAGCGTAGGTGGGACGCCGCCTTTACCAGCGTGGTAATAAAAGCGAGGAGCAGACGGTGGTTGTTTTCCCTCACACAGCGTGTGGGAGAGTTGCCAGTTTTTAAATTGCCCAGAAAGTAAAGCGAGTTTAGAGACTGAAAATCCCCAGAGCTTCAAGCCAACATCGACGCTGCTGAGTGACAGTGGGGGGGGGGGGGGGCAGCATTATTCAGTGTACACTGTACTGGGCTTGGAGCCTATAAACACCTGAGCAGCCACCTCACAATACTCAACCGACATTTAGCAACAAATATATATATATATTTTTCTAACCGGTTTTCCATGAATACTTTCACACAGGA
>CM051708.1:19634319-19636819 GCA_028022725.1 Lycodopsis pacificus
GTAGTGTGGAGATTCCAAAGTGAAAGGCCCCCAATCTGTTTGGCTTCCGACTCGCGGCTTAAGAAGTGCTGATTTTACCACATCACCATCACCTCCACCACCTCCACCATCACCATCACCACATGCTCACCATCTCTTCAAGCTGGATCTGGATCTGTCTGTGCACTTCAGCCATCTGAAAGAGCACCTCCCCTGCGGAAGAGAAGACAGAGAAAAGAAAGACGATCAACAGAAAAAGGGAGGGAGGGTGAGAGAGAAAGAGAGGGCGACGTCTGTGAGAGCGACATGCAGAAAGAAAAGAGCATGCAGCCACGCACCACAGATGAGGGACAGGAGGAGGAGGAGGCGATGGACAAGATGAAACAGCAGTCATGATACCGACGACGCGGACGGAACTTATGAGCATTACAGAAATATGCAGCACAGACAGAATTATGAAAAATGAAAGAAGCAATCGAGCAAATCGACTGAATATTTTTAACTTAAACCATGTTACCAAGAGCTTACAACACTACCGCTGATGATAATGAAAGAACGTCCTTATTCATCAAGGATCTCATCGTTGCATTAAGACATATTTGTACGACAACATAACAGGGAAAATAAACACAAAAAGCAGAACCCAGAGACATAAAAGCTAAACGTAAAAGCAAAAAACAGAAAAGTAAAGGATGATTCATGCAGCCAGGGAGGTGCGTGTTGTTATAAGATACCTACATGCTGCCTCCTCTGAATATGCAATGCGTTGTAAAAAAAAGGAACAAAAAGATCTAGTTTGAGCAAAGAACAGAAGGAAAGAGCCTGGAGAGACAGTGACAGATCAAAGTACCCGAAGAACAACGAGACGCACGACACAGACCCGCCACCTGCATACTGTGCTGTATATGTGTATATATATATATATATATATATATATATATATATATATATATATATATATATATATATATATATATATATATATATATATATATATATATATATATATATATATACACACACATACATACACATACTGCAATGATCTACATTCTGGATCCTTTGAGGTTCACGATGACATTTGAAAGTAAAAAACATCCGATAGTTCAAGAAGATAATTAGTTATTTTTTCTCATCCTTTGATTCTAAAAACAAACGTTTACAAAGATAACTGAAATGTGTAAAGTCGCTTAAATGTTGTACACCAGACGAGAACGGCGTTTGTTTTTACAACGTAAACCTTTTTAAACTTGCATGCATATGACTCGGTCACAATGTGTTTCCCGGGATGCACGATATCGATATCGGGCAGATACTGACTCGGAGGGATCGGGGACTCTTGCCAAGAGGACGATCTCTTCAATTACATTTGTTGCTGCATTAAAACGGTTTTAATATAATTGTAATTCCTGCTAATTATGAAGATTTGTTTTGACCACGTTTAATAATAAATATAAATGAATCGATGTATCTATTTGTTACATTTTGTTATATGAGGTTAAGAAAGCAAAGGCAAGCCTTCGTCATGTGAAGTGAAGCGTCATCTGCATAGAAAGAGGTTTTATCACACAAACAACCTGCTGGATGTGTGTTTTCAACTTATTAACCAAAGCTACATTGATTGGTCTGTGAGCTGTTTCATTACAGGCAGATTCCCCTGAGTCACTCCATAAACACATCTTATAAAACATACTATATATGTACTGTCATTTCTGACTGCATATGTAACATCAGGACATACTATTGCTCTATACATCAACCTGGCTCCAGTACATAATAAATACATGAATTGGCTAATATGCCTTGGTGCAGTCGTGGAAATGCCCAGGGTTAAATGTGACAGAGCTGCAGCTCCACGATGCACTGAGAGCCAATCGATCCTAAATAAGCCCACTAATAAGCATGAACAGCACTCATCTGCCCCCTGCGTAACGCATGCTGACAGCACATCATGTATGTCGCGCAGCGCTGAGGTGTGTGGGTGGACCTGTGGACACTGGACAGCTATGGGGGACACACAGAGAGAGAGTGGGCTGTGTGGACGGCATTAGTGGGCTTAATGGAAGTGATGCGGTCATGCAGCTATATGCCATATACCCCCATATGCATATATCGGGTAAAGTGGGCAGGAAAAGCTTTTTGACCTGCACAACACAAAACTAAAAACACAAGGCAGTTTAGCACAATGCTCTCGTCTCCAAAACACCATAGCACGAAGACCAGTGAGGTCTCCTCACGGCTCCTACTTTCAATTTTTCTTGGAGGGCACCCACGCACACTCCATCTCATCCATTAACCACACACACACACACACACACACACACACACACACACACACGCACACACACACGCACACACACACACGCACACCCCCACACACACACACACCCCCACCCCGCACGCACACACACACGCATACACACACACACACAGAGAGGGTGGATATTAGTTTACAGAACGCTGCATGGGTTGTTTCATTTAACTTCCTTTTATGTTTAGTCATGATAATTTAATTTTCATT
>CM051708.1:19641819-19746819 GCA_028022725.1 Lycodopsis pacificus
CCACCCAGCTGTGCAGCACCAGCGGTGATTTAAACCACTTCTTATTGGAAAAACAAATGAGAAAATGACGCAGTGAAATTGTCTTTTTGACCCACAAGAACCAAACTGTCCCCCGCTGATGTGTAATCGGGTCTGTGATATCACGGCTTGCATCGGAGCCGTGTTCCCGCCTGCTATCCTTCACATGTCTGATGAAGCGGAGGCATGTGCCTCGGAGGCCTCTTCTAAAGCGTGTTCATGAATTAATTAACCAAAGGGTAATTGTTTCCTGGACCTGAAACGTGGCCGTGTGAATTAACCTTGAATTGATTGAATGTGATGGACGTTCTGCTGAAGCGTCTTCAGCCCTGGGCAAGGGGAACAGATGAGAGAATAATGAGAATTAGATGCGTAGAGGGATGGAAGAAAAATGTAATAAGAGACAAAGACGGAGCATAAATATGATATATCATATTACTTTACTCGTGGCCATGCTGAGCAACACATATCCAGTAGGTTCATGGCGAGAGTTGTGGTGAAAATTGATCTTTTGGCTTTTAATAAATAAAACATTGAGTACTATCAGTATTTATTTAGATTATTTATACGATTTTTAAAGTAAAACTTGCCAATTTTTGCCCTTTATTTCATGAGATACAGAGGACTGTGTCTCCACACACACCTTCATGCGGCTGAAAGCTGCAGATTGATTGGTGGATGGATTTCATGATATTATCGGTTGAAATCGGTCGATACTAGTTTAGGAAAGCACATATTTTGTTTTACATAAAGGAACAATGATATCATTTCATATAAAAATATGACGACGTTGCCATGTTTTGAATACATTGTTAAATAGGTGCAGAAAATAAAGGCGCTTTAAGCTTTATTCTGTTCTAGGAATCCAATCTATGATGAGATTATTGCATTTTATTTCACAGCTTTAGATAAGAGGCTTTCCTGGTCGAGGAAATGTTTAATCAGTTTTCAAAAATGCTCCCCATCTTTTCTCTCAGGTGGATGTGATCTCTCCACTGTGACGTACTGATTGTGACACTGTCCAGGCAGCCCAGGATGTGACGGGTGGAGATGTACTGTATGTCCATGTGTTAACTGTGTCCATTACATCCAGCTTACATTATGTAAATCTTCAGGTTTGTGTGCCAGAGCGCAGATCTGAGCGAGTACCACCTCTGCTCAGATCTGCATCTGAATGGCGGATCCCAAATATGGTCAGAGAGGGGAACCGGAACTGCAGGAGCTTCCTTACAACCATGTCCATATTTAGTATACGGAAGAAAGATGATGGCATTTTCATCCACACTGACGTCACCGACGAGCCATCTTTGGGCTGCGGATCAAGCGTCGAACTCCGTCTCTCCTCCTCTTTCTTCGAAGCCGCTCCGGTCGAGGCGTTTCGTTTCATCTATTTTTAGAAACGTGTGCAGAGGCGGCGTGTTCTCCCACATCAATGATGGGGGCGTTCCGCAGACACACAGAGAGCGCAGGAGTGAAAGAGGAGGACGAGTGGGCTGACACTCCACACTGCAGTCGTGGAGTCGCTCGTCTCTCCACAGAGGGAGTCATGCAGCAGAGCAGTCGTTCAAACGCTGACAGCGTGGTGGGAATTAAGAACAGCTGGGAGACACACAAGCGAGGCATCTTCTCCTCTTCCTGTGCCGAGCTGTCAGGGCCGTGCAGCCTCAGCCGTGCTAAGTGATAAACAACAACACGGCATAAACAAGAGTCCCATCACGACTTTATTTTGGGCTGCGAAAGTGAATAATAATCATGTAATCTTTTCTTTTTGTTTTTGTCCTAATTACACAGTTTGAGCACCGCCTGCTCTGGCATGTAAGGGTGTGCACTTGTGTGCTCCTACAGTATACATTGTGTGTGTATGTGAGTGTGTGTGCGTGTGTGTCTGTGAGTGTGTGTGCGTGTGTGTGTGTGTCTGTGAGTGTGTGTGTGTGTGTGTATCTGTGAGTGTGTGTGTGTGTGTGTGTGTATCTATCTGTGAATCTGTGTGTGTGTGTGTGTGTGTGTGTGTGTGTGTATCTGTGTGTGTGTGTGTGGGCAGCTGAAAATGAAATCTACCATTAAACTGTTCCTCTGCTGCTGTTTCTAAAGTGACACACAGAACTAATTACCAGTGTTCCAGTAAAAGTTGCACACCACACACCACACACACACACACACACACACACACACACACACACACACACACACACACACACACACACACACACACACACACACACACACACACACACACACACACACACACACACACACACACACACTTTAGATTCCAGCAGTGAATATGTGGTCACGTCTCCTCCGGTGACTGTGGTACTGATAGCAGGAGCTAAAACATGCGGGTGGGTTTCAGGAAACGGGCACGAAGTGGAATTGAAGCATTCAGATTGTTCTGATTCGATGTCTGAGAATGACTTCACTTTATTGCCTTGTCTATATAAATATACAATATATACAATATAAACGAAGTGCGGCTTTTTTCATGTCTCCAGTCGGGTCTTTATGCCCCAGAGTCAATCAAAGCTAGGACCGCAAACTCGGCAAGATGTGGAATATAAAAGAATAAGAATCTGAACCAACACAGCACAAACAAAGCCAAACCCTAAACCGTGTAGATCCTCGATCGGGCTGCAATTAACGGTCAACAAAATCAGTTAATCACTTTCGCTGTTTGGTCTATGAATATATAAATATATAAATATATATATATATAAATATATAAATATGAAATGGTGACAAATGTCAAACAGTTAATCCCAAAGCCCCCAAATGTCTTGTTGTGTCCACAACTCAAAGATTAATCATTTATCAAAATAGAGTTGGCGATTAATGGAATAGTAAACTAATCGATTAAACTTCGCAGCTCTAACCGTCAGACTCATTATTAACCCTGAATGCTACAGCGGGTATTAAACATTTTAATTCATGACATAATTCTACTGTAATCTTTTAACATCGTTAACGTGTGCTTCTTCTGACTAGTTTTTAAACTTTCCTTCACTTAATGATGTCATCCTATGAGTCTGGATAGCATCAGTGATGCTAATGAAGTAATTTATCACACGGTCCGGTACTTCTCCACCCGGCAGCTCGCGATGTTCTTCACGTTCTCACACCCAGCTCTCCCCGTCCTCCTGTTCAGCCCGTCACATGCAGCCCCCGTCCTGTGCATGTGCTCCTGCCATTAGCTGCTGTTCATCTTAAAGCTCCGATTCATTACATTACTGCAGCGAGTGAATTCTGGCAGAAAGACTCAGCGCGATCAAGTAGTTTCAAGTCCGGCCCGGTTAATTCGGCACCGTCGCGCCCGGACATTTTCCCCTCAACAAAACCCAATTAAATGTACAATTACAAGTCGGCCAATTTTACAAATCTGCTTTTGCTTCCCATCAATTATGAAGTGTGAGGTAAAGCCCTGGTGAGTGATTATCACTCACACACACACACACACACACACACACACACACACACACACACACACACACACACACACACACACACACACACACACACACACACACACACACACACACACACACACACACACAGTTATCTGCTAATTAATAAACTAGCAGGCTTAGGAATTTCAACATGTATTTCCTGTTTGCCACATTGGCGCTCAATGTTTCCTCCGACGTCTTCTGGAGCAAAGTAGGCAGAGAAATCCTGACTTTCAGTCAACCACCACCTCT
Source organism: Lycodopsis pacificus (assembly GCA_028022725.1). Lineage (NCBI taxonomy): Eukaryota > Metazoa > Chordata > Actinopteri > Perciformes > Zoarcidae > Lycodopsis > Lycodopsis pacificus. The sequence continues at coordinate 19,645,530 of CM051708.1, forward strand.
CATTACTCATCAGCCCTCTCCACCAACCATCACTGCACAGGTTTGTCTGTCTGATCACAGACATTGCTGTCTGTACTCAGCGAGAGCACAGTTATTCAAATCAATAAAATATATACACTGTGTGAAATGATTGATTTCTTGAGTAAGTGGCCGTGTAGTAAGCGTGATAATAAAGCGTTATAAACTATGCTGAAAAGACACGATCATGTGCATCAGTAGAGACGGGGAAAAATGGCGTCCCTGCAACGAATGGCTTCAGAAGTCAGCTCAAGAGTTACGATTAGGATGCGTCGGAGCTTTCTGCTGTCACATGACGCTCCCAATAAACAAATAGTCCATCTGCTGGAAGCATCGTCATCCATGGATTCGTTTTGCAGAGCTTTTATGTGCATGACTTATAACCTGAAGTCACAAGGTTATACTCTCTTTGTACTTTGCCAGGTAATCAGCATCTTCTACGGTAATTCACTGGAGACGCGAGGCTCAACACAAGCAATGAAATATGCTCAAGCATCCGCAACACAGTAAGCATGGTGGGAGCGATTGCCCCTTCATTCTGGACAAAGCGAAGCTGCTCTGAGTGATGAGTGGAGGCCGCATCAATCCATCCTGCTCAGCTAGTCCGTCCTTTCACTGGACGTTCTGCCGAGTCATGGTCACGCTGCCAGAAAAGGAAAGGAACACAAACTGCAACATGCATGCAGACGAAAGACGTCAAGAGCACATGTCGTGTGAGACAGAAAGCATGAAATGCACAACGGCAAAGCAACCGAGCTGATGGGAAACGGGGATGTACAGATGCATGATGGGATATTCTATTGAGACGTTTGCACACCAAGTCAACAGTTTTAGGACGTCTTTTTAAAATGAAGTCATTGTGACGCAGAGAAACACTTGTATGCAGTGTGTTCACGGTCGCAGGACAATTCATGATGGACGTGTTAGTTGTAAACATCTGCACAAAGAACACAAAGTTGCATTTACTTTCTAACTTCTCACATTTTCAGGCTAAGATAACGGTGTTGCGATTACTTTACTCGAGTGGTTTTTAATAATTAAATGTTTAAGAGGACTCGTGGGTTGTACGCTCATTAAAGCTGCAGGATTCAAGCAGGAAGCGGACATCCGTGATCCGTGTACGAATTATGGAGTTGAAGCTGGATGGAGGGATAGTAATGAGCTTTTCACTATTCACAATTAGAGTGGGCACACAAGCTCAGCTGAGCATTTGTCAAATGAATTGATGAGGCTCGAGAAAAAGTGCACGGGAGAATCCAAAAAGGTCTCCCCATGAATAATGAATGCTGCTTTGATATCCTCCTCACGTGCCTCAGATATCCCCGTTTTGCCATCCTCTCAGCATCCCTCCCTCTGCTGTGCCGTTTCAGTCCCATCAGGGTGAAAGAACAAAGGATGCAGCGATCCAGGGCTCACGCAGACCCGTCACACTCCTCGCCATGTGAGGGGTCAACAACTATGACACAACTTTGCACAGAGCGAGACAATGATATGCTTACTGCCGACAGATGTTCCGACCCGTGCATCTGCTAGAAATGGGCCTTTAATTCTCTCCTATGCAAACTATCACTACAGATAAGCCTATAACGAGCAGAACCAGGGCTGATCCAACCGAAACCGGACAACACGCTGCATGAGAGCTGAGCGAGCCGTTCCTCGCATCCTGGTCGTCCACCAGCGATGTAAATATATTGACGGCTTATGATGACCGGACAGAAATCCACCTCGACATGTGTGCTACGTTTTAGAATTTATTGTTGGCTCACAGCGGTGCAACATAAAAACAAAGCAGAGCGTTATATATTTCCTGAATGTGTGGGGAAACAAGAGATTAAACAAATGGGCATGCTGTGACAAACATGCAGAATTAATTCTTCTCAAATTAGAACGTTTTGGATTATATGAATTGTGAGTAATAACGCATCAAATAAGCTCTAAGTTGCAGTAAAGGGCGAATGCTCTGTGATCAGGGTTTAGTCTTTTCAGCACCAAATGATCTGTGTGTGAGTGTGTGTCCGGTTTCAGGTCGGTCATCAGCTGCTTCCGCTCAACAGCACGAGCCATCCCATTCACCATCTGCTTGTGCAACCCCCCTCCACCCCACCAGGGGTGCTACAGCCACTACGAGGACTCACCAAGATCCTTAGAGCCTTGACTTTCGCTGGCCATCTCGCCCATCCGCACCAGAGCGTCGAAGTAGCCCTTTGCAGCATATGTGACACCTGGAAACATGGAAGCATTGGGCATCAGACCACGGGTGCAGAGTTGAAATCTTCTTCAGCTCTGCAACCCTCCCCTACAGCTCACCCACCCGCCAGAGAGGTAAGGTTGGGCATGGGACATCAGGAGCGACAGGCAGGAGAAGAGAAAGCTCTATGGAGGCAACTACAGGAAACAGAGACAGCCATCGAGACGAATCAAGCACGCGTCTTCAGCACCAACTACTTTGGAGGAAACCCTTTTAAAAGGATTTCCACATTTGAGAACAAAACATTTGAACCATGTTGGTATCTAGCCATGCAAACTGTCTTCACATTGGGTGTTGGTAGCCGGTTCCACTCTAGAGCCGATTCCAGGTTGCTGAACTCAGAGACCAATGAATCTCCCTCTTTATTACAAAGCGCAACACATCCAGGCAACATGGTGTCACTAGATCACATTGAATCTGTGAAGAACCTCCCTAAAGACCACCGTCGATTTCAAATGTTCTCTGCAGCAAAATAAAGAGGCACCACTCTGCACGCAGACCCAAAACACAACGCTGCCTTACCACGAGGCTGCGCTGGTGTAGGGGAGTTATTCCAAAAACAAGTTAGCGATAATAAGATGCATAGTTCTGAATACAGAGAGACTGCTGAACCTCGGTACTGTAGTTGTGATATGGAACATTGTGGGACTCAATACTGGGACTGATGAGATTTGATAAAATGCAATCAAACCGCAACCATAGCAAACGCTCTGGAGGTGGAGAGAGTTTAATTTGTGCTTTCTGAAGCATTCAAAACGACATTTCAGCAGATAAATCAAAAACTATCTACGCGGCTAGATACCACTAAGGCTGCGCAGAAATTTGGACGAAGTGAATCTTTAAAATCCCTCACAGCACTATCTCAACTTCTCCCTACAAGGATGAGGCTTTTATTTGGATCCCCATTAGCTGATGCAGAACATCAGCAACTCTTACTTGAAAGAATGCTGACAAACAACTTTCTACAGCAATGATGTCAAAGCACTTCTCATTTCAAAGACGTATCAGCAGCTATGATTCTCTGCGGTGCATCGTCACACGAGCCAGGGACATAACGGCGACTCGGGCCTTAAAGAACTGGGACAAGATGGCCTCAAGCAGCAGCGACGGTGAAGTAACGCAGGTCAGGGGTCAGCCGCACAGCGACTGTCCAGTCGGGAGAGACATATGGATGAGGGCTGAGTTTATTCGTTTGTGCGAAGAACTGCCAGAGGACGCTCATGCAGAATCCCCAAGAGAGGGGAATGACAAAGTGTATATCCACATGGAAAACAACAGAAATCTATTCTGAGTTCATGTTCCAGCTGGTTTTGGTACGAGTCCACAGAGCTATGAGAGTTACTGTTGCTAGGTCTGAAGATAACTCAAACTGCTTTTACTTCTTTATCACAACCATGAACTGCGATAGCACTCGGTAGATCCCTGCACGGCGGCGCAACCCTCCCGGATGAACGATGAGAGAGGAGACAAGCTTTTCCTAAGCCTGGCTTGATTAAACATCGGGGGGATAGAAGAGCTTGAGAGAGCGGATAAGCTAGGCTTAGACGGCTGGGTGAGCACGGTTCATTTAATCGATGTCCGAAGAAATCTGAGCCGGGAGGGGAGCGGGGGGGAGGTGAGGCGGGATTAGATTTGCTTGTCTGTCAGTTGGAAAGTGACAGCGAGGGAGAAAGGCGGGAGAAGAAAGGAGGAAGGAGATGGAGGGTTCTGCCTGAAGAGGATTAGAACAGTGATATAAAGCCGATACAGAGCTGAGACACAACAAGAAGGAAGTCTAAATCAGCTGAGATTCACACGACACTTCCACAATCAAACCCGTTTGATTTGATGCTTTGCAGGTCAAAAGACAAGTAGACACTTTAACACTGAGACAGACATTGTTTTTGAGATAAACAGCAGTTGTGTGTAGTTCTCATCACACTGACATGAACAGAATAAATGACAGCAGGTTTAGACAGCAACACTGACAATCCATAAATCATTTAAAATAAGCAGACATGTCCCGTTTCAGCTCCTTTAATGTCGGGCTTTGCTGCTTTTCTCAATTTCACAACATTGTTAATTAAACATCTTTTTGTTTGTGTTTTGGACTTTACAAACAAACAAACAAGCAACAAGACAAGCAACTTCACAGTTTCAAATTATGATCTGCAATATTTAAACAAAATATTAATATGAATTCACTGACCTATTTTATATTGTAGAACTAAACGTTAAAATCGATTCAGCTCGTGTGAAGCACATTATTTCAGACATCTAAACTAAAACACGTCGACTTTGAGACAAGGGAACAGGAAGTGAACACTGCAGCACTCTGTAGCTGGTATGTTGTCCAAAGAGAAGTATAATCACTGGTCCCGCTGAAATATATAATTAAACTGAAACATGTAATCTAGATCTCTCTCTTAGCTTAGACGAGATGTCTCCTGACCTTTAAAAGTACCAAATCATCTCTTTCCTTCCACACATGTAGCCAGGTGTTCTCTCTGTTCCCTCCACCTACAATACTTCCCAGCATGCAACGGTGCTGCACGAACCTGCAATAAAGATTTTTAATAAAGTCTGTGTACCAGCTAGGCACCACATCCCAAACCAGCCCACATCCAGTCCAATCAAACCCAAACAAAAGCACAGTCAGCTTCCTCCCTCCGTCATGTCGGCTTCCACAGTCTCCAGAGAGGCAAAGCTGCCAGCCCAGTTCTACTTGTAGAAAAACAGAGGTGGCACTGGCATTTGTCCAGTGGCAATAGATGCTCACCGGGTGCCCGCTCTACTCTAAACCATTCCTCTGCCCCCGCCCGCCTGGCATTGACGAAGTGTGATCCCCGCTCGGGGAGTCGCAGGGCTATTTTTAGCCTCGTCTGTCAGACTGGAGTGAGGCCTCCTGCATTGGCCTTGCCGGCTGCCGAGTCTTCCCTCCGAGCACACGAAGGAGAGCCCTGCTCCACGCAGCATCCCGAGCACAACCGCTGCACCGTCACTCAAAATACAATACCATCCCGATGGAAGTCCTCCCCGCAGAGCGACAGGAAAGAGTGCGTGGAAAAGAAGTTCTCATATCAATCCATGAGCTCAACTGCTGGAGGCTTGTCTTATCGGACGACATGTACACGACAAGGCTTAGAGCATTCTGAGCCGAAGCATGAAGCATGAAGCATGAACTATCAATGCTGACTGGCTGACTCGAATCAAAGTGTATGTAACACTAATAAACTGCAGGACATTGTTAAAGACAGCGATGAAGTCTGTTTACTTCTCTTTATGTCTGATGTTTCATTTTAAAGTCAGTTTCTGCTCATGTTTCTGAATGAGTCTCTCTAACCCTTTTCTTCCGCCCCCTCTTTTTTTTTTACTACCCCGTCTTGTCCTGGTTACCGGCTCGTTCTCGTTCCCTCGTTCCCGTGGGGGGGCACCGAGACTCTCGCGACTCCGACTGTTCCACTTCCCATTGGCTTATGCTCCACTTAGCTCCCCCCAAGACATTTACAGTGCTTTTGTCTTTAACCTTGAGCCACTGCTGCACGAACACCTCAATCTCTCAGTCGCACACACACACACACACACACACACACACACACACACACACACACACACACACACACACACACACACACACACACACACACACACACACACACACACACGAAAAGCGATGACAAAGGACGTACAATAGAGGCGGACATTTAAGATCAATGAACCGGTTGAGAGGGAGGACGTGTGGACAATGGACATCATCACAGAGGGACAATCAGAGGACACCAGGAGTGTCATCTCTGACAAGCAAATCTTTACCATTTGAAAAAGAGATTCTATGACTGTCTCTGCAGGCGGACATTACTGCCGTCACTTCTGCCACAGAGCAACAAAGCAGCTTCTGTGCTTCAAAGAGTTTTAAGGATTCTGGCCTGATGCAGACGTCAACAACACTAGAAGCCGCTGAACATCTGTGTTGTCATCACACCACATCTCCACTCAGGACAAATGAAGAGGATATAAAAGCAGCGCCAAGCGTCGGGTCTGCTGGCCCTCTGCCTGGACTACTGGACAGACAGGAGGAATGAGAGCAGGACGACGGCGGCGAGGAAACCAGAAACGGTCGGTGTACTCACTGGTCAGCGCCTTCTCGTAGCTTTTCCCCATGGCTATGAAGTTCCGCAAGCAGGGGTTGAACTGCTCCATGATGGACTGGAGAAAGGGTGGGAAGAAGAAACAGCACGTTTGGTTAGTCAAGTAGCAGAAAAGACACTGATACAAACACTGATACGAGCTAAAATGAGGCGCACCACTCTTTACTGGGTCATGAACACACACACACACACACACACACACACACACACACACACACACACACACGAGTCAGCTGAGCCAACCAGGAGGAAGAGGAGTGAAGCAGGGATTCAATTCAAGCTCATGGCGAGGACTGGACGGGTGAAATATAAGGGAAATAATGAGAAAGAAAGAGTCACAGGGAGGGGGGGGGGGGTGGTGTGTGTATGTTGTGCTATGTGTGTGTGTGTGTGTGTGTCTGTAGATGGGGGGGGGGGGGCGTGTGTGTGTGTGTGTGTCTGTAGATGGGGGGGGGGGGGCTTGTGTGTGTATGTTGTGCTATGTGTGTGTGTGTGTGTGTGTGTGTGTGTGTGTGTGTGTGTGTAGATGGGGGGGGGGGGCGTGTGTGTGTGTGTGTGTGTGTGTCTGTAGATGGGGGGGGGGGCGTGTGTGTGTGTGTGTGTGTGTGTCTGTAGATGGGGGGGGGGGGGCGTGTGTGTGTATGTTGTGCTGTGTGTGTGTGTGTGTGTGTGTCTGTAGATGGGGGGGGGGGCGTGTGTGTGTGTGCGCGTGTGTGTGTCTGTAGATGGGGGGGGGGGGGGGCGTGTGTGTGTGTGTGTGTGTGTGTCTGTAGATGGGGGGGGGGGGCGTGTGTGTGTGTGTGTCTGTAGATGGGGGGGGGGGGGGCTTGTGTGTGTATGTTGTGCTATGTGTGTGTGTGTGTCCGTAGATGGGGGGGGGGGGGGGCTGTTTTCTCTCACTCCCCTGCCGTCTGTATTAAAATAAAACCTGGTTTTGGCTGCTGACTCACCTCGGCTCAGCAGCAGATCTGGACCCAGCACGGTTTCCTGCCGTCTCCCTCACACTCTGAACTCTGGCACACTGCTACTGCTAATTGATTTCTTTTTTTTTTTCCAAAGGATCACATCAACCGACTTATAAATAAAACCCATTATCTGAAAACTATCCGCATGGTGAGATACAACTCAACCGACACCATGAAGCTCCATGTGATCATCTGGCACCAACGCCACATCCTGCTCAGGTCCGAATACACTTCAGCTGCACGAAACAAGGCGATATTATCTAGAGCTTATGGATTAAGGTGGATCAAGATACGCATGCAGAAACGTGACCACATTGGTTATCATTTGAAAGCAGCTCTTTCTCAGCCAGTATTCTGAATTCTACAGGTCAGGCTTCAGCAACCACTGAATACTTCGCCTCCAAAGACTTTACAGATTTCCTGTTGGTTTGTTTTTTCTGGTTCTTCGTCAGTTGAATCAACTTGCACATTCGTTTGTGGAGTGAGAAGTTGCACGAACCCGTCAACTTCACAGTCAAACAACAGTCCTTTGCTTCACCACCGTCTCTAAAACAGAGTAAACACACCAACGCAGGTGAAGGGCTGCTTCTGCTTCTGCTTCTGACTGTAACAGCATTTATCAGCAACAATTAGAATCGTACATAAATAACAAAGACATAAACAAAGCTTTCCCTTGTGAAATACTAGAAGACCAGAAGATGTCAACATGACATTGATCGCTCCAATTCAATCGGTCGACCAGTAACACTGAGCGGCCTCAAGTCTTCCTGCAGGTTTCAGCTTCACCACCAACATAAACTGTGAAAACAGAGACAGGAGGCAGTGTGTCACATCAGGACAACAGGCCTGAGCCCTCGCTAGCGGCTGAAGGAAAAGTAACAAAGAAATACATAATGAGTTTTATCGGCTCTGCGGTGACTCAACCTCCCCCTCAGTCCAAGCTGCCCTTTCACTTCTGTTGGATCTCCGGCAAAACCCAGCAATTTAACACCCAGCGTTCTCTTTCTTTGACTCTTTTATAACTTTGAAATGGCAGCAAAGGAGGGAGGCAGAGAGGTAAAGGGAAGGAGGGAGGCAGAGAGGTAAAGGGAAGGCTGGAGGCAGAGTGGTAAAGGGAAGGAGGGAGGCAGAGAGGTAAAGGGAAGGAGGGAGGCAGAGAAGTAAAGGGAAGGAGGGAGGCAGAGAGGTAAAGGGAAGGAGGGAGGCAGAGAGGTAAAGGGAAGGCTGGAGGCAGAGAGGTAAAGGGAAGGAGGGAGGCAGAGAGGTAAAGGGAAGGCTGGAGGCAGAGAGGTAAAGGGAAGGAGGGAGGCAGAGAGGTAAAGGGAAGGCTGGAGGCAGAGAGGTAAAGGGAAGGAGGGAGGCAGAGAGGTAAAGGGAAGGAGGGAGGCAGAGAGGTAAAGGGAAGGAGGGAGGCAGAGAGGTAAAGGGAAGGAGGGAGGAGGGACGAGGGGAAGACTCACAAGCAGCCTTTGAACGATCAAGACCTGGTCACACGTTCAGTACTAGTTCAGTTAAAGTCCAAACAGGTTACTTTATAGCTTGGAATTGTAGGAGAGTAAAGTTGCCAGAGAGCACAGAAGAATGGGCATAAGGTGGGGGGGTGGGGACAAGGGTACATTTGAGGTTGACAGACATCTTTTTTGTGGCTGCTCGCTACGAGGGACGCCTGCTAATGCCCGCCGGCTGACGCACAACAGTCACCTTGGTGCACAAACGTCTCCATGACTTCAGAAAAGGGAAGTAGAGCAGCACGACGCAGGGGTCAGGACAATGAGGCCGACTGCCCGGTGACTGTAGAGACAGAACAGCTTCAATCAGGTGGAAGAGGACGAGTGGGCCTTGTGCTGATAATCAATACATCATGAGTGGAAACGGATCTTGATCTATGTGAGGATTTCTGGTTGAGAAAACGAGGTTGGCGCCGTCTCTTTGTGGAGTTCTGGGTACAAACAAACCTATTTATACCCAGAGCCCCTCTCTGCTATCCCCGGGTGTATTTTCTGTTACGTAAGGCATCGGCTGCCGAACAAACCGATGAGTGGAAGCGCTCCAGCAGCGGTGATCATCAGGCTGCACCAGCGCCTGGCAGGAAGAAAGGGAAGCTCCACAAAAGAATAAATAGAGGGTGGAGAGCGGCCCAGTTCTCATGTCTAACTCAACAGACGCACAGAGGAACCTCTCTGTGCTGGTGAGTGTTTTCATGCCCGTGACTGCGTGATGATGAGAAGTCTGATGTAATCTCACGTCTCGCATTCTTCTGCTGAAGCGGTGTGGCTGCTGTTAACATACCTCCAGTGTTTCTGATACCGACTCAACACACTTCCGGTTTACAAGTCGGAAGAAGTGCATACAACACAACAACCTCTTTTTAATTCAATAGAACAAGCTGAAGTCCTCCGACCATTGTGACGGGAGTGGTAACGCCGGCTATGGAAAACACTGGCGACGCCGCACACCCAACGGAACCAACAGGAGTCGGTGGGAAAGAAGAAGTTCTTTATTTTGAACAACTACTTCATGAAATAGTTGTGATGTTGGTATTGCTTGTTGCTGATATTATTTAGGCACTTTGGGTGCATTTGTGCATGAAATGTGATATACGAGTAGCGCAACTGTATGGAAACATACCGTCTAGCAGAGAGTTAACGTGAGAAGGAGATCAATACCTTTCACATGTCTCACGCTAAATATGAAGCTGGAGCCGGCAGGAGATTAGCTTAGCTTAGCATAAATACTGGAATTAAGGGGAAACAGCTAGCCTGGCTCAGTCCAAAGGACACAACATGCTTATGCAGTTTAGGCCCTAAACTGCGAAATGATCCCCTAAACTTTAGGGGATCATTTCGTGGGTCGATCCCAGTTTAATCCACTCTCGATCAGCTGAGCTGAACGGAGGCTGATTAGCATTCCACTGAATGAAAGAGCACATTTGATTGAGTGGGAAATGAGGGATTTACCCAGAAAGCACTGCTTTGTCTCACTGTGCCCGTGTGCTTCGGTCATGTGTTTGAATTGACTAATCACTTCGCCAATTAAATGCCAAAACTCGATAACAATACAAGGATTGTGTTACCACGTTGCAGTGTTGGGGGGGGGAGGGGGGGGGTATATGGAATACCAGCACAACAACAAACGTATCATCGGCTCTGCTCAAATAGTCTTCTAGATACAAACAATGATAGAGATGCTGCAGGATTTCTGTTTACTGATCTCAGTGTGATTCTATCCACAGATGATGATGATGATGATGATGATGATGATGATGATGATGATGATGTGTTTTTATCATCCATTATGCAGCTTCAGTGTCGCCGAGGACGCCCTGGCTCCCTGACAGGAGCAGACTGAACGCCACAGAGAAGCTGATCACTGAACACTTTGAAATCTGCCGTGAAGAATATCAGTTCGATCCCACGCAGAAGAGAGAAATCTCAGAGAGATGAGCCGACTCCAGAACAAAGTCAACTGAACCTTTCTGAGGGAGACATCAGATCAAATGCTTTGCGCGTCATGTTTTTATGATGAAGTGTTGAGCACGACTTTACGATGACATCAATCACATTTGGCATCTTGAAGAAGAAACTGTCTGATCATCAGGTTAATATTTACATATTTATGTAACCGAACAAACACTGCAGCCAGATTATGGATTCAATTAATTCATAACAATATAACTAATCTAACTAAAAGTAATTTGTCAAGAAAACCTGCCAGATGTTCTGTAACCAGCTACTGAAATGTGAGTATTTGCTGTTTTTCTGTTTTTTAAATCATCGTAATTTAATATATTTGAGGTTTTGGACTGTTGTTTGGACAAAATAAGCAATTTGATTTGAAGTACATTTCATAACGTATAATAATGCAGAATGACTGCTGCTCCACTCAGCTCAGTCTTTGCTCTGGTGATGGAACGAAATACGAAATAACCTTAAAATAGAAACAAAGAACACAGTCCTCCCGCAGCCTTATTACAGGTAACGTGGACGACTGGAAGCAGGAGAACATCCACATGCCCTCTCTCACACACACACCCCCTTAGAGGAGTACAATCCATCTCACACGGACATGTTGTTGGTCTGCCACCATCTGAAATATTTATCCTCACAAGGAAGAAAACGAGCTTCTCTTCGTCTCACCGAAAGGATGTTTCGGCAGGTCGGCGAGGCGTATGTTCACCCTGGAAGCGTCCGAGTGTGACAAAGTGTGTGTACAACTCTGGAATAAAATCCCGTTTGTGTCATGCTCATGTGTGTTTATCTGTGTGTGTAGTTGTGCACTGTGCAGGCAGGACTGGCTGCCATGGAGCATCAGTTTCTGCAGGACCGATGGGGGCCTGTGATGGTTTTGCTGTGGAGGTGGGGCTGGTTGTCTTCAGTGTTTGTCTGTGGAAGCAGCTTGTGAACGCGTGACAATGTTCCTTTGGGAAAACTGAAAACGTATTTCATCTCATGCGCTTAGTCAGGGAGCCACAACAACAAAGTACGGGTCCATCATGTCGTCATTTGGCAATGTGAGTATTTTCTGATCTGCCAGCTCCATGGTTGAGCTGTAGTTACAGTTAGTCTAATAAAACTAGAGTACCAGTATCACAAATGCTTCTCTTACAGCCTAAAATGTCTTTATACCGATAAAATATCACATTATCATATCATTCATCAGCGCTACAAAAGAACAACAACAACACAGGAGGCTACCCGTACATCATCCACACATGCTGCCCACTCAGACCTGCATATGTACGAACCAGCTGCCGCCAGTGGAAAGATGAGACGCGTTTAGTTTCTGTCGAGTTTGAGTGAAGTGTGTTCCGATGATCGGCAAAGTAAACTCGCGTTGTCTGAGTCGGGTGGCTTTGAGCAGAGCATGTTAAGTGTACGTTTTGTACATTAATACAGCTTGATTGTCCAAAGCCCTGGTGATTTTATTTATTGGTAAATCATGGTATCGTGTTGGAGAAGGGGCGGGAATTAGCGTTTCCAATCGGGTGTCATGTTTCCATCATCGCAGCTGGAGCCGATAAACCTGCGACTACTGCAGAGTCATTCCTCCCGCGAGTAAAGCCAGACGTTAGTGGGTGTTAGGTCCAGTGGGAAAGGGTCCAAAGCTTAGGGAGAGGGAAAGAAATACAGAATGTTTGTATGTTCAAAATAAAATCTGAATCTGCAAATTAAATCATAACCCCAGGCATTAAAAGAAAGAGTGCGTAGTTGGGAAAATATAGAAGCCTTCTAACAATGAAGACGTTAAAAATGAAGTACAACCTCCGATCCAGCAGTGACTTCCCACACATGTAAACACAGGTACGAAAACAAGCAGCATCAGGAACAGTGTGACTTAACTGGCTCTGCCACGATGGTGTGTGTGTGTGTGTGCGTGTGTGTGTGTGTGTGAGAGAGTCGGTTGGCGGCGGGAGACGAGTGTGAGGGGTGAGTCAGAGCCTACATAAACAGCAGCAGGTTCATATCATGTTGGGGCGTAAATTACAGTGAAGCCGAGCCAGCCATGTGGCACCATTAGAACCTGCTGCGCCACTCGCTGCCAAACCAGCGAGAACAGACCTGGCAACCCCAGCGAGGACGGAGGGACAGGGACAGACCAGGTGGAGACAAAGATCTTTAAAATAACCGAGTGGACGAGTTGCTTCATACAATGGATTCATATCATCAGTATTTATACACTGTGTTACACATCAGGTACCAGGAAGCACTGATTGGGTGATTTGCAAGTCAAAAGGCTTCAGTTGTTGCCAGTTAACATCAGGGCTACATTTGGTTAAAACACAGGTTAAGATGAAGTCATTGATAAATGTAACCAGAACATCGAAAAGAAAACCTCTAGAAGCCACGAACATCAGTTGTTACCGGTGAACAATGGAAGACAATGGCCTGATTGTGTGTCAAACTAAACAGTTAAAACAACACAAGGTGGCTGATGAGTTGAACACATCTGCTGTTGCCTTTGATTGGCATCGTGGCGTTCTTCGTCTCCGTTAGTTTTATACTTCCGTCCTGATTCCACTCCCTAAATCTTCTCTTTTAGACGAGTAGTAGTAGTAGTGACGGAGTGTAACTGTGATGCTTGATTTGATGTTTGAAAGAAGACGTGAAGTGCAAAAGCATCTTGAAACAGTAAAAAGCTAAGATGTCCGTCTCCAACAAAGCAAAAAGCTGCTTTGTTTTGTGATGATTGTGCACGTTTGGTAAAGATGGATTGGCCACCGTGAGATTAGAGCCGTCCAAGGGAACATTTTGATTTGGAGTTTCTCCACACAGCCTCTGAGAAACACTGAAATCACGAAACGTCTCTCCAGAAACTAAAGCCTGCCCCAACGTCATCGCTGCAAGGCTTACGTTGTTGTCCGGAGCGCTCCATCTCCGCCTAACTTTCACCCTCTCATCACTACATCGAGGGTCACTTCCACCTCTCAACACGGAGGATTCAACGCGGGAGATGACGTCACAGGAAGCCACATATTAACAGTCTCCAGAGAACCTGTCAGGAGAAACTGGAAGAAGTGAAAGAGGACGCTAAAAACTACAACACACGGCTGTAATCACCACGGAGTCAACAGCGCCAGTGCTGATAAGAGGTTCACCGTGTGTTCCCCTGCTGCTCAAACGGGTGTGAACTGGTCGGGATGTGAAGGTTAACCAGATCACTCACTCACACACACACACACACACACACACACACACACACACACACGCACACACGCACACACGCACACACACACACACACACACACACGAAAGGCCATTTACTTTAGATGGTCACCCTGGAAACTGCGAGGGCTCATGCTGCACTGGAGTGCGTTTGGCTACCGCTCACAAGTCGAGGTGACCCCTGTCATCAAGTTTTACTGTGAGAGAGAGTGTGTGTGTGTGTGTGTGTGTGTGCACATATGACACTCCTCTCTATAACCTGCCACCATACTTCCATTTCCCACCGTGTTCAAGTGTCAGCTGGTGTACAAACACTCATCACTCACACGCTTTCAATCAAACAGCAGTGTGTGGATGTTGGCTTCTGTTGTCTTACTCAACGGCTCAGTGAAGCATCTCTTTAGTTAGAGCCACATTCACTTCTGTTCTACTGCTGCATCAGAAACGTCTGCTGATAAACACAGAGCTGCTTTTATTCTCACCAACTCTGAACTTTCCAAACAGGAGATCAGATTGGATGTTGCTGGTTGGCCTCAAGTGAAGCAGCCTTTCCTTCGACGGTTCATGAACATATAGCGGAACAAGAAGCATAACAACCTTCTGTTAGAGCTCACTGTTTCAGCAAGATGAGCAGAGAAACCTTTCCTGGGCTGCACATGTGGAAGTGAACGCACAGTCTCATCATTGTGTGAAGGTGTGCTCGTGTTACGCTGAGGTTACACGTGTCAGCGTGTTTCAGCCCACCTGCTCATTCACAGCTCATTTCTGAAAGCTGCAGATACCTGCAGGCAGCACAGCATGAAGACCACACACACACACACACACACTTTTAAAAATGTGTGTTAAAATGAGTAACATTTCAAAGAAAATTCAGAAAGATGTGCTTTTGGAAAGGTAGCATGTTGACATTGTGCTGAATCATGGCAGCCTCTGAGTCTCATCGTGTAGATGACTGACTCGACATGTGGAAGTGTTGAACTGAGCCGAGGTGTCTGATGTTCTATACGACACTCGTCATGAATGACGCTGTACGATCTCCTCGTACCTTGTGTAATACGCTCCATGCTCCGCCACACGTGCAGTCAATACACAATAACGTCTTTTCCTTCACTGGACATATGGCGCCTGAAGCAAACTCATTTCATTCTCATTACGTCTGCTCATGATCTGCACCTGACTGATGGATGCCGTGCACCGGCTTTCTAATCTCTCAGTGGCCATTGGAACGGGTCCAACACAACTGTTCTGCCATAACGTGTGCACCCCAACACATTCACGCATGCATGCATCATTGTGTGATTGAAATAGGAAGCAGCGGACACCATTATTGCTAATGTGAAGAAAGCCATTATAGATCCGCACTGCATCAGCTACCGTGTGGGGTTGATAAGCTGATGCATTACGTCCATTAGTGTTTCACTGCCGTCCCTCATTATTCTGTTTCCCAGGAAATGGACTTTGTTTGTTCTGCTCAGCCAGTCTGACAATCACCGCGCTAAAGCTGCACTGCTTCAACGCCCTCAGGAGACGAAAACCCACTGTGTGTGTGTGTGTGTGTGTGTGTGTGTGTGTGTGTGTGTGTGTGTGTGTGTGTGTGTGTGTGTGTAGTCAATTTCCCTTTCAGATGAGCCCTTATCTGTGGGCAGGCGAGCAGAGGCAGTCAGCGCCCCCTACTCCACGGATGCAGCTTTAGGAGGAGACGGGAGGGAGGGGGGCACTTCCGCCGCCATATATGGACGTGCTGGAATCCCCCCCCCCCCCATGTGACAGGGCAGCCCGTCTTTATTCACCTCACGTTCGGCTCGTACCACAGGAAAGCTGATGGCGTGGTGAGGAGGGAGGGAGGGAGGGAGGGAGGGAGTCGCCACCATGTGAGCCAAGTCGATCCTCATCGCCTCAGACTGACGCATCAGATTTTACCTCCACATGCACACGAGGGGAACGAGCTCCCACATGTCCATTCACAAATAGCATCGGCCACGACCAGGATCTTACAAAATGAAATATGACAGGGAGCGATTCATTTGGGCGACATTTCCCGCGCAAACACACGACGCGTGAAGGTGTAGCCGCGCGCGCGACGCCAGGATGTGCTGCTCAGCATGCAGGAGCGCGTTCACCCTGACATTTGAAAAGGATGCAGCAAAGTACAGCAGTGAGATTGTGGTGCATTTCAGCTTCAAATCCCACTGAGGGAGCCCACCTCCCTTTCTCCTTCCAACCTCACTTTACAGATCGCACGTCACTCTGCAGCCACATCTCCAATCAAACTCACTCCACACAGAAATACTGCAGCAGGAGATTCCAGCTCTTTCTTGCCTCCGAGTCATTTTCCCGCTTTAATTTCATTGATTCATTTCAGCCTAATGACTCACTCCTGTCTCCTCCCTCTGTCCCATCCTCGCTCTCTCTTCGGAGATCTGACCCGTCATCCTCCTGCTCCCTGACAGCCTCCAGCTCTCCCCCCCGACCTGCCTCCAGCTCACGCTAGATAACTTACAGATGTGCTGAAGGCTGCTGACGCACACACGCAGCAGATGCCAACAGTCATGTTGTTTGACAGCTGTGAGAGCGGTGTTGTAACAGAGCAGTCGGTCAAATTCTCAAGAATAAAAAGGGGCTGCACCACTGCTGCTCCGAGCTGATGCCTTCTGGATGTTGATTCTGGGTCCAGCCTGTGCTTAAAAACAAATATTCTCTTCATCTGTGAAGAGTAATAGACATTCTGTTGTAGACATTATGTATTTTTGGATTCCTAAAATCTTCTGCATCGTTTCTTGCCTACAGACTCAACAGCAAAACCAGGAGCTACAGCTGGAATGAGCCTCAATATGATCAATAACACAGCCTGAACGCTGTACCCGCTTCCCTCTTACGCAACACAACCAAACGCTGTCAGTCAGCGTCACGATGACGCTCGCTGACTCCGACGCTGCCCAAAGATTGTTAACGAGGCACGGAGCTAGAACAAAGCCCCGGAGCTCGAGGAGGCACGTTATTCTGCAGGGACAGGAGCACAAAGCCAGCGATGCAGCTCCGAACAGAGGCAACCGAGGAGAACGCATGCCTGACTCATCAGAGAGGAGAACAATCACACCGGAGGAATCCTGAGCGGAGCGTTTGGAGTCGATGCGCTTCCGTCCACACGAGAGCCTCAAATGACCCCAGACATGAAGCGAGCAGCTCAGGCTGCACATGACACCAAAGGCATCTTATCAGAGTGTGACGGAGGGAAGAAGTACAAATAAAAACCCTCTCTCCCTCTCTCCGTCCTCCATCCATCATCCCCCCCCTCTGTCTGAGAACACACACCCAGCAGACGACAACTCTGATAAGACGGCAATATCCCAGATCACAATCAAACTGAATATTGATGAAACACTGGTCATGATACAAACTCAGTCTTTCTGCAGCATGTTTGAGAAAACGACTGTTGACTGGAATCGTCTGGTTTCTGGCCACATTGGTGAAGAAATGCTCTGCAGGAGGGAAACTGAGCAGCTTGTACTTGTGTGGGGATAAAGTGTCCGCGAGCATTACTCACAGCCCCCACACATCGGAGGAAAAGAACTCCCTCCCCTGAGAACAAATAGTTCTGGCTTCACGTCAGCGCTGCGTAGCCTCGTGGAGGGTGGACTTGGCGATATGACAATATTTACGGAGGGATGTGTGGATCCAATCACGAGAGGATGATCCCTCAGTGACTAACACAGCATCGAGAGACGAGAAGAGGCCGATGCTCTGGACCTTTGATAACGCCGCTTCTGAACAATAAGGCAAAGTGATCTTGCATCAGCTGAATGTCCAATAGGGACTCGGTTACTGCCCAGAAGACCGGCCTGATGCCACCAACAGCACGTTCACAACGACGTTGACATGTTGATACGAGACCTACGAGGTCTGGTCTCATGCGTTTTGTCTTTTCTTGGTTTTAAAGGCTGCATTACAGCGACATGATGGACATTTCTGACCTGACTGATGGAGCCGTCATTATGGTCCTTTAACCACTTAGTCATAATATCCACATTACTGATGATCATCTGTCCACGATACAGATGTGTGAAGGCACCAGAGGCCGACCCGACAGCATCGATAGAGGCATCTGATATTTGATTTCCTCCAGACCACCCAACCCTAACACACCGCTGACGTTTCCATCTTCAAAGCTCTTGTTTTGTCCAATCAAAACTTATCAATTCACTGATAATCAGAATTGTTGATAATTCAGATGACGATCAATGAGCAGGACTGCTTTACGGCGATGTTGGACTGACAGGATTTGCACTGATTTGATGCAACTTTGTATTTAATCCACTGAATTAACCACAAACGTGGTTATTTCATGTGCAGCTTCTGCATTGAGGTCTCAGAAAATGGACGACACACACACACACACACACACACACACACACACACACACACACACACACACACACACACACACACACACGCAGTCGTGAGACACTGCCCACACACACACACACACACACACACATGTCGGCCAGTGTGAGTCATCCACAACTGACATTGAGCATCTCTTGTTTCAGCAGCAGAGCAGCGAGCTTCAGCCTTCGCTGTTGATTTGGAGTTATTGTATTCTGGCAGCTAATCGTCTAACAAACAAACAAAACAAACAAAGTCTTTGTTGATGGAGGGAAAGGTCATCATCCTCAGTCAGGAGCAGCTGGGAATAGTCAAACCTCACTCTTCTGTGTTTAACCGTCTGCAGCTGCCCTGTGATTCAAATATGAAACCTATTGACAAACCCTCAAACACGAAGGCCGTCCAGTCGTAGCAGACGATGCTGACTCGCGTGTATTTACCGACAGGATTGAGGTAAACGGTGTGCGTCGTCCAAGATCAGCCAATCAGCATCACACGCGTGTTTTGATGGACTGAGTGGTGTTGGTGTTGGAATGCACTCGGACTACTTGATTGTGAGATTATGTTCATTGATGATGCTGCTGATTTAATCTCTGACATTTGCCGTGTGTCCTCATGGAGGAACAGAGTGCTGTCTAATGGGAGCTGGCACCTCTGGGCCACGTCATCTCCCACACACCTTTAATGAATTAATAAAGACCTGTTGGTTCCCTTGAACATAGCGCACACAACCATCGGAGGGGGGGGCACCAGCCTCCTGCAATCAGCGCCCAGCGGCGGGTCAAGCTGCCAGCGGCGCTCTGCTCCTGCTGACTCCTAATGATGCAGCCTGCTGATGACAGGAAGAAACCCCACGGCTGCAGTTCTGCATGATGGCATTTTCAAACCCACCGCTGGAGTCCTCTCAGCGAGGAGACTGACGGTCACGCTTTTTTAGCCATTAGTCTGTCTGTCTGAAGCCAAAGATCCTCCAGTTTATAATGACGTACAGCAGAGCTGCACACACAATGTTCCCGTTCTTAATCTCGGACTCAAATGTCATCACCAGTCATCTTTTGCCAATCATCTAATCACTTCATCATTCATTTGATACAGAAACTTCCTCCTTATACACTGCAGTGCCAGCACATTCTGTCCGTCCCTCCTCCTCCTCCTCCTCCTCTTCCTCTTCCTCCGGCTATTAACGATGCAAAGAAACCTCCCACAGGTCACAACATTAGGCGCCTTCTCCTTGAGCACCATTGATCGCTCATTAGTGTCTCCAGGGATGAAGTGAGGGTGTTTGTGAGCTTTAAGTCGGCCACAAACTGAGATGACTCACAGTCACATCGTGTCCTCTGCAGCCTGAATTCTTAAGTGACACCATCCTGTCTCTGCCACACTATGAACAGGAACTCTCGCTGACCCGACCTCCTCTAAATGCATCTTTGGCTCAGTAAGCCCTTCTTCTCCTCCTCCTCCTCCTCCAGCACCTCCTCCTGCAGCTTTTAGGCGGTTTGCTCTTGTGGAGGAGGGTCGAACGGTGACAAGTTTCCTCACATAAAGAAAAACCCTCGTCGTGCTTCCGCTGCTGAACTCCAGCTCGCCTGGAGAGGTGCCCTGAGAGCAGTGAAGCTGAGGAGGAACACCTCCTCCTCCTCCATCTTCCTCTGCTGAAGAGGAGCTCTGTTGGGAACAACCATGGAGGAGCAGAGCGTTTGTCACCTTTAGCCTCTCAGGTTTCAACGAGTGCTGCTCGGTCTGTTCAGACGATGTCGACAAACCGTGTTTTCTCTCCTTCCTCTGACCCGAGTCACTGAACTGCTTCTGGGCTCATTGAACCCAGAATCTCAGATTTGGGGTCCAGCAAACTGCAGGTTTTTGCAGCAGCACAGGGTCAACAGCAAAGTTACAGTTCACCTTCACTTCCTCAATGATCTCCCTCTCAAGGCATCAATAAATCAACACCACAGCTGAGAACATCCACACAAAGGCTTTACCGATCAAAGACCCCCAAATGAGGACTGCTGTCCCACGTGGACCCCGTTAAGGATCCCATGCAGCCTCTTTAGGTTAATGACCTGCACCCCCTCACACATGATGTCTAGTTCAGCTGCTTCTCCTCTGCAATGTGTGGAGCGACCTGAAACTGAACTGCCATACATGACTCACCCGCACCGGTACATGCAGAGACCGCAGGAGGACAGACACATTCCACTCCTGCTAAAAATCAATCAGTTAGTCCATACGGCCAACTATTGCACCAGCAGCTCTTTGATCGCGTTTAACGTTCTCATGGCTGTAACTGGACTTTGCTGATGGTTCGTCAGAGGGGACGCGATAGAAACAATGCTCTAATAACTAGTGACAGGCTTTGACAACATTTCTGATGTCTGAGACTGAATCATTGATCCGTGAACCACTAACCCGACATCAGTCTCTATGAGCAGGATTCACCTCAGTCTCAGACCGATACGCGGCTCATGTCCTCATCATGAAATCACTTCACACAGAGCGTCCTGAACTGGGTCAAAGTTGTCCACAGTCGGTCCTCTAACAACCAGCCGTCCACCGGCTGCAGCAGGTGTCCCTCCGCGGCAGGAGGACGCGTGCAGAGCGGCATGGAAACAAGCAACCAGTCCCGTCTTACCTTGTAGACATTCTCCGTTATACGGTGCACCTCGTCGGTCCGGGACATCCTTGTTGGAGCGTCAGTCAGAACCACAGACTGAACGATGTTCCTTTTGGGCTGAGCTTTCCCCGAAACGACGCGTCTGTTCCGGGATAGACGGAGAGACGAGCGCGGCTGGCCGTGGGATCCCTGCTTTTATAGGAAAGTCCTCCGCTGCGCCCACACCGGCTCCCCACGCAGCCCGGCGGTCGGTGCCTCTCGGTTGGAGCGCAGAGGCGGACTCATTGGAGAGGGGCGGTGCTGCCTTCAAGGGCGGTGGGAAATGAGCCGCGGCGTGCTGGCGAAAAAGGACAATAGGACAATAGGACGTGTTCCGTTAGGTCTTTTAAATCTCTTGTACAACAGGAAGGTGAAGGTGAAGATTAAACGGTGGGATAAAACGTGAGATATCTGTGTTTTAAAATGTAACCACATAGGTAAAGGAAAAATAAAATAAAAAAGCGAAATAAATAGTGTTTCAGAGCAGAGGTTTACTCCCGAAGGACACATTGAGATCATCAGAAGGTGTTCAATGATCTGCTATGGACATGTCACACCATGAATGTTTGATTCTAAGAGACACATGAAGACGGGAGCTTGAGCTCTCCATGGCACATGACGGGACCCTGTCCTACTGTCTGCAGAGGAATAATCTACATTTAATTTGGACGAAATCGAAATGTTTTATTTTGTCTTCAATAAAGACGTTAGGTACGACATTAATAAATGCATATACAAGCACTAAGCAAGACGGTCTAGTCTGTTTTTTCATTTGTATTCAAGCTGTGCTCTCTGACGTCACATATTCAGGTATTACGTCTATTTATTTTCAGGACTTCTAAAATCTTCTAAAAATGCCAAAGACTCTGGACTCGTGTCACTTTTTCTTCATAATTTAATCTTAACATAAGTTATGTCTTATCCTCCGCCGCCCTTCTTTCTGCTTCTCTTGCATCAATTAACCCTAAAGTGACCCTGAACAAAAAACATCGGAAAGTGTGACGTGGCCCTTTACGGTGAGTCCTTGAACGCGCCACAGCATTTAAAAAGGCCTCGCCTCCTCCGCTGTGTCACGCGCTGCCCACTCCTCCGCCTCTGCTACAACCATTGAGAAGACCTGGAGCAAGCAGCTCCATCCAGAACCAGAACCAGAACCAGAAGAGTCGACGTACTGATTCAGAACAATTATACCGACACAAACAGCACATCTCTGGAATATTCTCCTGATGTTCTTATGTTCTCCTGATGTTCTTATATTCTCCTGATGTTCTTATATTCTCCTGATGTTCTCATGTTCTCCTGATGTTCTTATGATGTTCTTATATTATCCCGATGTTTTTATATTCTGCTGATGTTCTTATGTTCTCCTGATATTCTCCTGATGTTCTTATATTCTCCTGATGTTCTTATATTCTCCCGATGTTCTTATATTCTGCCGATGTTCTCATATTCTCCCGATGTTCTTATATTCTCTTGATGTTCTTATTCTGCCAATGTTCTTATATTCTCCTGATGTTCTTATGTTCTGCTGATGTTCTTATGTTCTCCTGATGTTCTGCTGATGTTCTTATGTTCTCCTGATGTTCTTATATTGTCCTGATGTTCTTATGTTCTGCTGATGTTCTTATGTTCTCCTGATGTTCTTATATTCTCCTGATGTTCTTATATTCTCCTGATGATATTCTCCTGATGTTCTTATGTTCTCCTGATGTTCTTATGTTCTCCTGATGTTCTTATGTTCTCCTGATGTTCTCCTGATGTTCTTATATTCTCCTGATGTTCTTATGTTCTCCTGATGTTCTTATATTCTCCTGATGTTCTTATGTTCTCCTGATGTTCTTATATTCTCCTGATGTTCTCATGATGTCCTGATGTTCTCATGATGTTCTTATATTCTCCTGATGTTCTTATGTTCTCCTGATGTTCTTATGTTCTCCTGATGTTCTTATGTTCTCCTGATGTTCTTATATTCTCCTGATGTTGTCATGATGTTCTTATATTCTCCTGATGTTCTCATATTCTCCTGATGTTCTCATAATGTCCTGATGTTCTCATGATGTTCTTATATTCTCCTGATGTTCTTATGTTCTCCTGATGTTCTTATATTCTCCTGATGTTCTTATATTCTCCTGATGTTCTTATATTCTCCTGATGTTGTCATGATGTTCTTATATTCTCCTGATGTTCTTATGTTCTCCTGATGTTCTCATATTCTCCTTATGTTCTCCTGATGTTCTCATATTCTCCTGCAGTGTCAGTGTTGTCTTTCGGTTCTATTTATTCTTTTAAATAATGTGGTGTCTGTATACACACATAGGACTGTTGATGGGTTGACAGTGGACCAGCTAACATCGCTGGAGAACAGCGCTGAACTGGTGCTCATGTGTTTATTTACCGGCTCCTCTTTCCGGCTGAGTGGGCTCTGGTTGGTACGAGTGGGTTGGGGAATCCCACACATCTTAGCGCATCACGACCTGAAGGCCTTGGAATGAGACTTGTTTTAAAAAGCAGAAGGTAACAGAAGACCAGTCACACCTGTTTCTACTCTGATGTTTTAGGGCCGCTGAGCCGGGAGGATAATAAAGTGGAACCTAAAGCGGTTTTGTTTTGATTGTCACATCTGATTAAAACAAACCCGAAGAGACCAAACTGCAGAGTTAATGGAAATCAATGCGGCATGTTTGAGAGCAAAGCTCGTTGAGAGAGGCTGTGGATTCATTCCTCCGTGGGTATTCAGTCCCTGCACTTAGTTTCTATAATTGAATGTATGTTTTCATTATGTTTGCTGACTGACAATCCATCTCGAAGTCTAATTAAACACGAACGAATGAAGACAATGCTTGTTCGTTTCAGTATGAAGCAGAGCTTTGGGCTTGAGACTCGTGTCGGTCTGAAGACAACAATGAGACTTGAGACGAAACTGGAAAACACAAAGATTCAAGTCTCACATTCTAACCTGCAAGGCGGCTTCTGTGTGAGCGCAGCCTCCACGTCACCAACCAGAGGACATGGACCGATGACGTACGTCTGTCGTCCAACAGCAGCTGGCTTGTTGTTGAGCCATTGCTTGTAGATTATTGCAGAAAACAAACTGTTGCAAAAAAAAACATTTATGATACTTGGACGTTTTGTTCATCAAGATGAGCTTTAAATAAGAATCCTTGTGTTTCTACAGGAGCCCAGAACGGACAAAAAGCAAACACCGGTTCTAGACCGGGCCATTGTCCCTCGTCGGACACCGTATAGTTCTCATGGACGCTCGGCCTCCGGAGAAGTCTGTTGGTTGCAATCTGAAACCTCATCACTAGAGGGCGCCACATCCTCCACACTAGACCTTTAAGAAAAGGAAATCATTTCGGTATCAAGTGCTCAGGAACTGTAGACCTGAGAGACTCGAACACTTGTCACGTGACTTGGACTTGTTCTTTAGGACGTGAGACTCTGTATTAGATATGTTATAAGAGTTCAGCTTTGCCTGTTTGTATATTCAGTACACGGTGGAGGTGTAGTCAGGTAGGCAAGTATCTGGGTGGGCAGTGCGCACACACACGCACGCGCGCACACACACACACACACACACACACGCGCGCACACACACACACACACACACACACACACACACACACACACACACACAAAGCATCCATTCAGCAGCATCTGATCTCGCCTTCACTACCATCCTACTCACCATCGTCCTCTCAGCCAATCCACGCCTCAGATCCACGTCCGTGATTCATCCGCGCGGCGCTCTGACATTCATGTTCCTGTCTGTGCGTCGCCCACGCCCACTCCCACTCCCACACACACACACACACACACTGACGGGCTGCTGGTGCTCAGAGCCGGTCCATTCAGGAGCAGAGCGTCGGTGTGAAGGGTTCACCTCACAAAGACGCAGTTCAGACCATCTCCGGCTCGCACAAGGCCTGAACAATGGACCGTCAACACTAAGGCTGTGTGCTGAAAACACCTCGGAGCTCATAACGTTTAACCACTTCCTTTTATTTTGAAAAGGTCTCGCTGGTGCTGCTGTTTGTCTGTGGTCTAAATCTGACCTTCTTACAAAACCTGCATCTGTAGTCTGCTGCACACATCTGTGATGTTTGGTGATATAAAGAACTTGAATCGAATGAGCGGGGATGAGGTCAGGACTGTGTGCAGCTCAGCCAACTTCTCCAACACCAACGTGTTTTTCTTTGTGTTGCTGGTGGTACGGTGCAGACCTGCTCTTTATGAAAAGTGTCTTCAGATAACTTCAGTTATGATTTATATAAAAGAAGCATGAAAGGGTCATCTAAGGAAACAGTGAGGCGTCTTCTGTCATGCAGCACAACGACCACGTCTCCTCTCCAGAACACAAACATGTGTCTCCACCTTGTGTTCGAGGGCGGAGCCTTGAACTGTGAGCTGCAGCGTGGAAACACAGGATGACCACAAAACAAACACTTTTATTGTAGAAAGGATGCACAGAGAGAGAGAGAGCGAGAGAGAGAGACACAGAGCGAGAGCGAGAGCGAGAGAGAGAGCGAGAGACACAGAGCAAGAGAGCGAGAGACACAGAGCGAGAGCGAGAGAGAGAGAGCGAGAGCGAGAGACACAGAGCGAGAGAGCGAGAGACACAGAGCGAGAGAGAGAGCGAGAGAGCGAGAGACACAGAGCGAGAGAGAGAGCGAGAGAGCGAGAGACACAGAGCGAGAGAGAGAGCGAGAGAGACAGAGCGAGAGAGAGAGACACAGAGAGAGAGCGAGAGACAGAGCGAGAGAGAGAGCTAGAGACACAGAGCGAGAGAGAGAGCTAGAGACACAGAGCGAGAGAGAGAGAGCGAGAGACAGAGCGAGAGAGAGAGAGCGAGAGACAGAGCGAGAGAGAGAGAGCGAGAGACAGAGCGAGAGAGAGAGAGCGAGAGAGCGACACAGAGCAAGAGAGAGCGAGACAGAGCGAGAGCGAGACAGAGAGAGACACAGAGAGAGAGCGAGAGAGAGAGACACAGAGCGAGAGCGAGCGAGAGCGAGAGACACAGAGCGAGAGAGCGAGAGACAGAGAGCGAGAGACACAGAGCGAGAGCGAGAGAGCGAGAGACACAGAGCGAGAGAGAGAGAGACACAGAGCGAGAGAGAGAGACACAGAGAGAGAGAGCGAGAGACAGAGCGAGAGAGAGAGCGAGAGACAGAGCGAGAGAGAGAGCGAGAGACACAGAGCGAGAGAGAGAGAGCGAGAGACAGAGCGAGAGAGAGAGAGCGAGAGACAGAGCGAGAGAGCGACACAGAGCAAGAGAGAGCGAGACAGAGCGAGAGCGAGACAGAGAGAGAGAGACACAGAGCGAGAGAGAGAGACACAGAGCGAGAGAGAGAGACAGAGCGAGAGAGAGACACAGAGCGAGAGACACAGAGAGAGAGAGCGAGAGACACAGAGCGAGAGACAGAGCGAGAGAGCGACACAGAGCAAGAGAGAGCGAGAGCGAGACAGAGCGAGAGCGAGAGCGAGACACAGAGCGAGAGAGAGACACAGAGCGAGAGAGAGACACAGAGCGAGAGAGAGACAGAGCGAGAGAGAGACAGAGCGAGAGAGAGACAGAGCGAGAGACAGCGAGAGAGAGAGAGAGACAGCGAGAGAGAGAGAGACAGACAGACAGAGACAGAGGAACAACTTCCAGACCAAAGTGAAGACGAGCAGTTTGACGCTGAGCTGATGAAACGCCGTCGTCTCTGTTTTCCGTCGGTGAGATGAACTGATTCACAGATTAGTTCGACGGGTCTTCAAAGGAACACGAGCTTCAGCTTTATGGATGTTCATCAGCGATGTAACACAGATCCATAGCGAACAGTAGAAGAATGGCGCGTTACTGATACGATGATACTCGGCGGGTGAAGATCCCGGCTGTTCCGTTGTTACTGAGCAGAGATTACTGCTGGCGGTCTTCAGCTGATATGATCAGCTCTTCTCCAATGACACGCCACTAATCCTCAA
This sequence comes from Lycodopsis pacificus, assembly GCA_028022725.1. NCBI lineage: Eukaryota > Metazoa > Chordata > Actinopteri > Perciformes > Zoarcidae > Lycodopsis > Lycodopsis pacificus. Next base: position 19,672,550 of record CM051708.1, read on the forward strand.
GGGGAGCCGAGTGAGATCAGTTAGAGCTGAAGGGGTCAGACCGGGGGAAGAGCCTGACGCACAGATGCTGGTGCAAATGTTTCCGTACCTTAGAACAAGTTCCAGGGAGGGTCCAACACCTCGCAATAACCCGGCTGGGACGACCGAGGAGAGGAGCTTATGTATTCACCCCGGCTGTTTAAAGGCTCAGTTCACCACGATGACAAGACCACACGTCCCGTCCTCCCGCAAAGCAGTTCCACTTTAATGGACTCCGATATTAAAGCAGACGCTCATTTTAAGGTTCATACTTGTATGTTTTGGTTTCTACTACAACACGTTTACATGCTTTAATATTAAAAACACATTGTTCTCATACCATCTGTCACCGTCTCTTTAAGACCCCCTCCTGTGCTCTGATTGGTTGGTGAGAACAACATGGAGCATCTTCTCAAAAGGTACAAATACTACCAAACTATTCGGTACTGCAGAACGTGTGTCTCAGTACACTGGACGTCAGACGTAGTACAGCATGTTCTACGACATCCCGTCACGTTTTGCAGAATGAAAGCCAGCCGCCTTTCTGACCCACAATCCTTTGCACAGCCGACAGAAGAGGACGCAGCATCACGATGGATCATGTTTCTGATCTGGAAGCTCACAGACGCACTGATCTCGTTCTCCGAGTTCGGTTCGCGTGTCGGTAGAACAAATGTTTTTCGGATATCACATCGTCGTTATGTTTTCTGGTTAAAATAATGTCGCTGTTTTCTTTTACAAGTTTATTTTTCATGTTTTTTCATTATTAAAAAGCAAGAAAAAGGTTTGTTTGGTGATCGGAGCGCCATCATGACGTATAGATCTGTTTATACATGGGTCATGTGACTTACAGAGCAGATATGTACGATTCATGTCAGCTGCATTCTCAGATCTCAGAGTTCTTCTTTGGTGGAAAGCCGTCCCAATGAGCAGGTTCACAGCCTGTGGATCATCCAGAGGAACTCGTGTTTTCATGTTTTAGGAATAAGATGTCGCTGCTGAATTTAAAAAATGTTAAATTTCACTTCCTTGAGCGTCACAAATGAATCCACTCACCTCCGTCGCACTGAAAGGAGGAAGAGGAACATGAAACCAGAACCTGATGAAGCTACGCGAGTGACGAAGACGTCTGAGATCATCTGATCAATTACAATGATTAACACAGACGCGTGTTGAAGGGAAGTCGATGTTAAATGGTTTGTTGGGGAACACGAGAGGAACAAGTTAGGCAGTCATGTGATCTCACAGCGCTTCTCCAGCGGTCCTTCATGTGTGGACGAGCAGCAGCCGAGTGATTCATGATGGAGGAAGAGGAGGAAGAGGAGGAGCTGCTGTCCCCTCATCACAGGCCTCTGGGGGGGGGGGGGGGGGGTCCATCGGGTCAGCTGACGGTTCTTTACGCAGCGAGCATCTCTCTCTCCGGCTTCTTCCTGGACCGATCCCTCTCTGAGAATAAACAAATGCAATGCATTGTGGGGATTAAAGAGTGCAACGTTAGAAGACACGGAAACTAAACATCCGTCTCTACTTCGTTCTAGAATCAGACTTTCCTGCAGTGACTGGTAGAAAACAACGGTTTCATGCTTCTTATAGTCAGATTGACAGATTATTCTCGAGTGAATAAGAAGTGAAGTCATTCCCCCGACTTCCTGCTCCTCCAACAAACGTTACTTTAAACATTTAAAAACTTTATTAAAGATGATTGTTTACATCAGCTGTGTCACGGTTTGATGTTAAGAGGGATCAACAAACACAGAAGAGTATATATATATATATATATATATATATATATATATATATATATATATATATATATATATATTTCTTATTAACCGGCAGCACACTGAGCTCACATCTCAGGACACAAAGAGGACGATCGGTGCGGTCGAGAGGACAAACCTGGTTTCTTCTCCGTGGCCTCTGGAACATCTGGCAGCTCGTCTTCAGGAACCTCTGGAAGCTCAACGTCTCCCTGAGAACAGAGACAACAGGTGATGGAACACGTGGCCGCTGCTCCTCGCTTTAAACTCCTACGTTACATCCTCAGGTGAGAGACGGAGAGAACGATGATCAACCAGAGCGTAACCTGACACACCGACCTGAGTTATGGCCTCCAGCTCAGCGAGAACAGCGTCTTCGTCCTCTTGAGTGAAGGAACCGGCCAGCATGTCGTCGATTTGCTGTGAAGACAACGAGCTGTCAGTAAACAACAAACATTCATGCTGTAGATCAGACTGAAAGACGGAGACGAGAGGAGCCGTACTCTTTGATACTCGATGGCGTCTTGGGTTTCGTCCATGATCCGTTCCACTTCTTCAACAGACATCACCTCGTGCATTTTCTTCAGACATTCGTTTCCAACCTTCAGGCCTTGAATGACTTTCGTTTCGATCTGAGCGAACTCCAGATCCTGAACCTGTGAATGCAGAACCAGAGTTCGGTGTTAAGTTTCACCGCCGTGCCGCTAGCTTCACCGGCGGCTCGGTGGAGCGCTCACCATGCGCTCCAGGTTTGTAATCTGGTTCTCCGTCTTGTCGAGGAGCTGATCCTGGTATCGCTTCTTCTTCAGCAGGAGCAGCGCTTTACTGCTCAACACAAAAGAAAGTCGAATCAGAATCAGTCTGAAGAAAAGAACAACGAGCCAATCGTTGTGTTACATACGATCAAATAAATGAAGAAAGACACAATCTCTCAGACACGCATGTAGAAAACATAACTCTGGTTCTGTGACCATGAACTGAATATTTACAAATAACTGACTCAACATTTTGATTTTATTAATTTCCATCTCATTATGTTTCTGCTACCGTCATTCTAAATCTGTTTAAAATGTACAGATTGTTTCTTGTGTATGATTTTAGGATCCTGAATATTCATAAAACGTTTCATTTATGAACAAAAACAATGACGTGGATAACATCTGTCAGAAAGCACACATCTGGAGGGATCTGTCAGCTCTCACGGTTGCGTCCTCTCTTTCTCTTCATGTTGTCATGTTTTTAAACACTCACTCTTTTTTCCCATTCCTCAGCAGCTGCTTCGCTAACAGTCGCTCCTTCTCCAGCTGCAGGTTGATCCTCTTCTGGTACTGCCTCAGCTTGTCTCTCTGCTGCTTCAGTTGCTGCAGTGAAACAGAGAGAAACCGTTTCACTGACACACAGACTCACTCACACCAAACAGCAGCTTCAGGGGGCAAACAGCAGCTTCGGGGTCCAAACAGCAGCTTCGGGGTGCAAACAGCAGCTTCGGGGTCCAAACAGCAGCTTCGGGGTGCAAACAGCAGCTTCGGGGTCCAAACAGCAGCTTCAGGGTCTAAACAGCAGCTTCAGGGTCTAAACAGCAGCTTCGGGTCCAAACAGCAGCTTCGGGTCCAAACAGCAGCTTCGGGTCCAAACAGCAGCTTCGGGGTCCAAACAGCAGCTTCAGGGTCCAAACCAGCTGCTGTTTGATCGGTTTCGTTACACTGCAACTGTCTGACTGCAGCAGCTGCAATGTGAATGTTCAAACATTCACATCCGGTGAAACACCGACACGATATCACACGGAGTATTACAGTAAAGCCAGACTCACGGTGGGGCTCTTCGGATCATATCGGCACCACTTTGTTAAAGTAGTTGAAGTCTCAACTTCTATAAACGAGTTATGCTGTTTGCTTCGGCTCTCAGTCGAGCAATTTGAAGGAAACATCTGAGATGAATGCATAAATCGAAGAGGATATATTGAGTTTTATTCATGCCGAATTGAAGAGTAACGTCGAGAATGTTAAATGATGAAGTTGTTTTGTATACACTGGCTGTGTACGATTACTGATGACGCGATGTAGTTAAATGACCGCATTTCTTACGCGCAGTCTGGCGTGACTGGTTCAGTGTGGAGGCTAACGTTAGCTGTGACTCTTACCAACACCGCTTTGTCTTGTTCCGTCACTCGGCTGTGTTTCTTTTTCCCGAATAGATTTCCCATTCTGACACAGCATCACAGCTACAACCAGGAAATACACGGTGAAACTGACCCGACTTATAACTCTTGTTTTTACAACTTGTAGGAAGCAAACTACTGTAGCTGCTCCTCCATTGTTTGTGTCGTCATCTGTTCGTGTGTCCACACCCACAGTAGGAAGGACGGTGGCTGGGCAGGGACAAAAAACGGGAGGAATGAAAACGCCTTGTTTAGAATCACGAGTGTTTGGCGCCCTCCAGTGGCCACAGCAGGGAACTTCAGAAGAATATTAGTCGGACTAGCGTCAATGCAACATAACAGCATACTTCCGGAGTTCACCTTCAAAATAATGACTTGATTGAAGCAATTGTGGACGAACTAAAATAAATTAACATTAAACGATCAAGGTAATTGTCGTTGGATGTCATTTGGGAATCAAGCAGATATTTGTACTAAAGGTATTTAATATCTTTATCAAAGTATTTGTTTCTGTTTTTACTCTTGTCTTACAACCAAACAATTGGAAAATATATTTTTTAGAAGTTTTGTCTGTATTTCTTTCATAATATAATTATTATAATACCCTTGAATAGATAACAGTACCCCTTTTCGTTTCCTATAAATGTACCTGTTTAGGTAGGAGACATTTTCTGTTTTAGTTATTGTATACTTCATTTTTATTAATTATTAACATGATAATTTCCGTTACTTTGGTCACTGTATTTTGAAAGTACTTACCGGAAGTGGTAGTGTGCTGCCCGTCTGCATTGCCGCTGTTTTTATGAATTTAGTGTGTTGCAGTTACTCCCCGTGACCACTAGAGGGCAGTATGAACACTCTTGACCATGAAATAAACAAACTGTTTCCATTTTATGTCTCAGTAATTTCATTATTTTTCTCTACATGCATGCTAGTCGTGCTCACTTTTATGTGTAAATAAGTCAATTAACGGCATTTAACATCATTATTAACATGATAATTTCCGTTACTTTGGTCACTGTATTTTGAAAGTACTTACCGGAAGTAGTAGTGTGCTGTCCCGTCTCTATTGACGCTGTCTTTATGAAATTAGTGGGTTGCAGTTACTCCCCGTGACCACTAGAGGGCAGTATGAACACTTGAGTCTTGACCATGAAATATAATTTCTATGCTCTTAACCACGGACTGAATTCAGCGCTTGACTTTAGAATCTAACGTTAGCGCGAGCTAATTTCACGAGCATCAAGGTAAACACAACCACATAATACCCAGTGGAAATTATTCAAAAGAAAACCTTTACAATAGACAATTAGTTAGACCTCGTGACGACCGGAAGCTAGTGTAAATAAAACCGTATTACAAACGCTCTTATTGAGGTGCAGGTACACACTATGGCCGCTAGAGGGCGCTGAACACACAACTATCACCTCCGTGAGCATCAAGGCAGATTTAATAGCATACTAAGACTTCCGGTAAAGACTTTCAAAATAAAGCTTTCAAAACAGATTAGCTTTATAAAAGTTAAATAAAAAAACATGAAACGGCTCGTGTTCTAGGTAGGTTAGCATCTACTAGCTATGTGTCTTGCTATCCGCTAGGGTTAGGGTTACTTCGTTAACTACAATCACATCTAGTAGTTTTCTTCTGTGCGTTTCTTGTTTTCACCGGTAATGAAGCACATGTACTTAAGTTATGGTAGTTAACTACAATTTTAGGTACCTGTAATTTACTTGAGTATTTCCATTTCAGGCTTCTACTCAAATATTGTATTTTTTCTAACTCAAAACATTTATTTGATGGCTTAGTTAATTTGCACATTATCATTACAAAATATGAATCAATGTATAAAGTACCATGGATCATTATAAGTTAACCAGCAGTGAATAAAGTAAATAAAATACCTTTACAGTCAACACATGCATCGATAATTATAATCCAGTATTGTAATTATTCTCAAATGGGTTATTCTGCATAAGGAGTACTTTTAAAGCATGTTTTGAAGCTAATATCTTTGTACTCTTAAGTAAGATTTTGAATGCAGGACTTTTACTTTTGAACAGAGTATTTATAACAGATCTTAATTCTTCCACCACTGGTTTTCACTTCAACTTGTGTTGCATTCTTGTATTTTATTCATGATAATCTTCTGTACCCGTGACATGTGGTTCAAACATCTTAATGCTTCATGGAGTTACAGGTGTTCTCCGCTACATTACACTCACCAGGAGCAGCCAGGCTGGTCAGATCAGTATCTGGCTTTCTGATCCGGCCATTAAAATAAAAACGGCAAAAACAATATTTGGGATTGACATTTATTCATTAAAAGGTCGTGAAGAGACCAGAGTTCATTAGTGTCCATCCAGACTTGGGGTGATGCAGCAGGAGAGATACAGCACACAGCTCAACCACAGTCGTTAAAAAATAAAATCAGTGCACGGATACTCTGACAAAGATGCCATAATATAAACAAAAGGATGTAAAAGTTCCCAGAGCAGCTTTCTGCACGAGAAATAAACTCGACTGACGAAGAGAAGTGCAAAGAAAGCAGACGGTGTTTGGGTGGCTACATGTTACTGAAACACACGAATGTTTAAAGAACGTTTGCTTTAGTGAACAAAGTACCCAACATTGCACGTTAGGAAAGCAAACACAGAATAAAATATATATATATATATATATATATATATATATATATATATATATATATATATATATATATATATATATATATATATATATATATATATATATATATATATATATATATATATATATATATATATATATATATATATATACACAGTATATATATATATAGAGTAAATATGACGTCCACGTTTAACTTAATGCAGCGCTCGTGTTTTATTTTGTCCCGTTAGAACGGGAACAAGGCTACATGTGTGCAAAAAAAGAAAAGACGACAGCATTTAAATAAAGTTTTCACATTTGAAAGGTCATTATTTACCTGACGGTGCATAAACCTCAGCAATAAACGTCTGCAGTTGAATGCATTTGATTCTTTAGTGGATGTAATGTGCTCTCATGTTTGGAAAGTCAATCGGCTTCAGACTCAAAACGCTTCAAAAGAAAAACGGATAATTCATAAATCATCTTCAGTTATTGATGACAAAGCAGGTTTAAAAACAGCAAATAAAATCTGGGAGAAACACATGAAAGCAGCTCCTCCCACACATCTCGTGTAAAAACATTTCTTCAAATCAGCATAAATATCAAACAACCTCTTCAGGATGAACCTTCTGTGACCAACTCACAAAACCAACACCAGCTGACATTCTGTGTGACAGAGGTGGACAAAACCAACACACCCGGCAACAAACGCTTCTCTGTGAAGTCCAGTTCAGCTTTGCATGAGATCAACTGTTGCTGTTATTTTGTCCACCAGCCGTAAGGATTGTACTGAAGCTGCTTCGTTGGAGACAAAGCTCACCGCTCAGGTCCATTCACCATCACCAACAAACAAAACCCGACAAATCACAGAATCCTCCCGTCTGTCCAACAAAGCATCTTAAATTCCCTTTAAATCGATCGTCCTCTCGCCTGAGCGCCATGAAAAACAATGACAATTCACCGGTTTGCTGACAGGTATTGCACCAACAACGCACCTGCTTGCACAAATATGCAGATATAGCCGCAGCTACTCAGAGTATACACACACACACACACACACACACACACACACACACACACACTAAACAGGCTCGGTAGCGTTAACAAACACAGCTGCGTGATTAAAAGCGGCACCAAAGTGAAGCTGCTGAGCAACAGACCCTCCTCTCCCCGGAGGCCCAGACCTCCATTCAAAATCTGTTTTCAAACGTCGCCATCAAACCGGGCCGAGAGACGACAAATCACAAGCTGGAGCTGCACCTCCCCGTGTTGGAGGGGATCGGGCCCGGCTAACGCCTGGCGAGGGCGGCGTGCTACATGGACCGGTACACTACGGCCCAAAGCTAGATCTGCAGAGAGGAAGGCCACAGGGCGAAGATCCCCACCCACACAACCCACACAACCCTCACCCCACATCAGTCTGCCACGCTTCTACAGCATCCAACGTGAGCGTGAGCGCGCATGCAGACACTCGTCCTGATGTGAACGTGGGTCTGGACGTTGAGCAGTGCATGCTGGTGTTAAAGGAGGTCAGTGGAGAGCATCTCTCCTCCCCACTGCCCCACTGCCCCGCATATACAACAACACGACGACGCTAACTACCTGTGCACATGCTACCGACACCAAAGACACTCAAAAGAAGGGCTCAGGTTGTGTGTGAGCAGGTGAGGAGGTGAGGAGGTGAGCAGGTGAGCAGGTGAGGAGGTGAGCAGGTGAGCAGGTGAGGAGGTGAGGAGGTGAGCAGGTGAGCAGGTGAGGAGGTGAGGAGGTGAGCAGGTGAGGAGGTGAGGAGGTGAGCAGGTGAGGAGGTGAGCAGGTGAGGAGGTGAGGAGGTGAGCAGGTGAGCAGGTGAGCAGGTGAGGAGGTGAGCAGGTGAGCAGGTGAGGAGGTGAGGAGGTGAGCAGGTGAGGAGGTGAGGAGGTGAGCAGGTGAGGAGGTGAGGAGGTGAGCAGGTGAGGAGGTGAGCAGGTGAGCAGGTGAGCAGGTGAGGAGGTGAGCAGGTGAGCAGGTGAGGAGGTGAGCAGGTGAGCAGGTGAGGAGGTGAGCAGGTGAGCAGGTGAGGAGGTGAGCAGGTGAGCAGGTGAGGAGGTGAGGAGGTGAGCAGGTGAGGAGGTGAGGAGGTGAGCAGGTGAGCAGGTGAGGAGGTGAGCAGGTGAGGAGGTGAGGAGGTGAGCAGGTGAGGAGGTGAGGAGGTGAGCAGGTGAGCAGGTGAGGAGGTGAGCAGGTGAGGAGGTGAGGAGGTGAGGAGGTGAGCAGGTGAGCAGGTGAGGAGGTGAGCAGGTGAGCAGGTGAGGAGGTGAGCAGGTGAGGAGGTGAGGAGGTGAGCAGGTGAGCAGGTGAGGAGGTGAGCAGGTGAGGAGGTGAGCAGGTGAGCAGGTGAGCAGGTGAGGAGGTGAGGAGGTGAGCAGGTGAGCAGGTGAGGAGGTGAGCAGGTGAGGAGGTGAGGAGGTGAGCAGGTGAGGAGGTGAGGAGGTGAGCAGGTGAGCAGGTGAGCAGGTGAGCAGGTGAGCAGGTGAGGAGGTGAGCAGGTGAGGAGGTGAGCAGGTGAGCAGGTGAGGAGGTGAGGAGGTGAGGAGGTGGGCGGTTCAGAGGTGTGCTGCTTTGGTGCGATGGTGGATGGATCCCAGTTCTGGTAAAAAACAGTTTCACAAACAACAGACGAGCAAACGCACTTCCTGTAACGCTCCCACGGAGGGGGACGGACGGAGATTACAAAGCATAAATATCATATATTATTTATATTCTTTCCTTTCACTGACTCCCTGTGAAGATAAAAAACACCGTTAGAAAGAGGAGGCGGTGTCGCGGCAGGCCCATGGTCAGAAAACACGGAGCACCAGCGGACGAGGGGTTAAAACAGTCAGACCCAGTGTACGCGAGGCCCCTCCCCCACGCAGGTCCCATTCGTTTACAGGGAGGTGGGCGTCGGTTTAGCGTGGGGGGGGGGGGGGGATCTGGTCGGTCCTGGTCTGCTGCCAGCCGGCTCCCTTCAGGTGCAGCTCAGAGCTGGTGCACGACGCTCTCTGTGGGGTGGACGGGGGCGGAGGCGTCCTGCCGCAGACGCTGCCACTGGAAGGTGGTGCTGAGGGAGCCCACCTCGTCCTCCTCCTGCTCCTGCTCCTTGGCGAACTCCATGAACACCTACGGGACAAAGAGGAGGAGGAGGAGGAGGAGGAGGAGGAGGGGGAGGGAGTGTGGGCAGAACAACATAAGAATGAACATGAAGTTGAGATGTTGATGTGAAACGGTGGCGTATCTCTAAAGCACACACCTGCTCCAAGGTCGACTGGGAGAAGTTGTACTCTTCAAAGTTGAAGGTTTGCTTGGCTGAAAATAAACAGAGATTAAGACGACGAATTAAAATGAATGCCTCAGATGTGTGTGTGTGTGTGTGTGTGTGTGTGTGTGTGTCTCACCGCTCTCTAACTGAGAGAAAGACGTGGACAGGGACTTCACGTCCTCCATGGGGATCTTGTAAACCATCAGAGTAGCAAAGCTGGAAACAAAGCATCAGCAGAGATAACTACGTAAGCATGAAGAGGAAGTTATTGATTGGTTATTGCGTGTTGCTCTGGTTCTGGACTCAGCATGCTGCCCTCCCTCCTCACGGACTCCTTCAGCGGGCTCGGGTCTCACCTCTCTTGCCGGGCGGCGTGCGGAAAGATTCGCAGGATCTCTTTGTGCAGCAGCGCCACCTGCTGGAGCCCCGTCAGCTCCTCTCTGAGCTTCACCTCCAGACTGTAACCTCGCCCGTATTTCCCTTTCAGATGCTGGATGGAGCCGATGCATCTGACGGAGGAAAGACAACAGACGGAGGTTGAAGCGGTGCAGAGGTCTGTCCTCTCAGGGTCGGAGCGCCACGCACCTCAGCTCGCCCGACACCAGGATGGCGACGCGGTCGCAGACGGCCTCGGCCTCCTCCATGTAGTGCGTGGTGAGGACGGCTCCCCGCTGGCGGTTCTTGAAAGCGGCGCGTATGGCTCTCCTGCACAGAGGAGACACGCAGGTCAGACGCCGCCACAGCCGAGCCGACGGCGTGACGGAGCTCATCACAGATCAGCGAATGCATCAGGACATGACCATCAAGTCCAACGTGTGAGTCGCTGCACAAGATCAGAGACGCAAAACACACGAAAGCTCTTCACTGAGCCGCACGTGTTCTCTCCACCATGAAGCTTTGCATAAAGAAGAGAACCGGGAGCAGAGCAGGATGCATCGTCTTCTTCTGGCTGTGATGCATTTTGTCTAATTTGGAGACGTCAGAAGTTTCTGTCACAAACGGATTTTTCTGATTCGTACAAAGAACTTCTGAATGAACTGAAATGTATTTATTTGTCTTTCTCGTCATTTTATTGTGTTTCCACTGCGGCTTTCGCTGATGGAATAAAGTTTTCCGTGTTTCAGTACAAAACAGAAATGATTCAAATGAATTTGATTTCAATAAAGTGCCTCTGCTCTCACCACATGCGCTGTTTGGACTTGGGGTCCATCCCTGCAGACGGCTCGTCCAGTAAGACGATCTGAGGATTCCCGATCATGCTCAAGGCAAAGCACAGCTGAAACAAACAGACATCCCGTGAGTTCAGGTCCTTCAACCAGAGAGCCACCGCGGCTCCTTCTCCAGCGTCACAACCATGAGCAGCTTCTCACCTTCCTCTTGATTCCAGCTGACAGCGACTTGGCTTGTTTGTTCAAGTGGTCCTTCAGCTCCAGAGCGTTCACCACACTGACAACAAGGAGAGTCACACGCCGCGTCAGTATCCCTGCATCTCCTGCACCCTGAGCAGCAAGCTGTCCTCTCTACAGACGCTACGATGAGCCAGCTGATCTGCTCGTTCCCTCGGCCTTCAGTCGGTGAATCAATAAAATGCTGCAACTGCTGAATTTAAAAAACACCTTCCGAGGTTCAAAAGCGCCGGCGGCTCACCGTTTGATGATGCCCGGGACGTCCTCCCCCTTCAGGCCCTTGATGGCGGCGTAGATCTCCAGGTGTTCGTGCAGAGTGATCCGGGGCCACAGAGGGTTCACCTGAGGACAGTAGCCCACGTGCTGCAGAGGATTGTCCACCGGACGGAACTCTGTGCTGTAGTCGCCCATCAGGATCTGGAGGAAGCAGAACAGACGTCAGTGGGCTGGTGCCGTCACAGCTGTGCGTTTTACAAGACGAGGACCTAAAAGCCCACAGTGCAGACGAGGAGGCGTCGGCGGTGCGTGCTGTGTACCTGGCCGGCAGTGGGGTCGGTGGCACCTGACAACATGTGCATGATGGTGCTCTTTCCTGCTCCGTTGGGGCCCAACAGTCCAAGAACTTCACCTGAAGTTAGAAACAGCAGTTTGAATGGAAGACTACGGCTGAAGTCCAAACCGTTTGGAAACAAAGGAATGAAAGCGCGAGTCGACACCTTTACGGACGCAGAAGGAGACGTTCTTTGCGGCCACTTTCCTCGTCTTGTTCAGGGAGAAACCTTCTTGTCTGCCTTTGTACTGCTTCCTCAGGTTACTCACAACCACCGCTGGTTTCTGAAGATCACAGTGACGAGAGGCAACATCAACACCGTCCAATGGCTCGTGATCAGAAACGTACCACGGATAAAAAGAAATCGTGCAAATTCAGGTCTTCAAGGCAAAAACTCTAAACACTCAACATCTTGTGCACAATTCATATTTTGTGAAAACAGACCCTCCCAATATCCTGCTGGACAGATTGACTCCAGGTCTCGATTACAGCTGAAGGAGTAGGAGATCAGATGTTTCCTCACCTCTTCACAGGACTGGCAGGTGAGCGCCTCCTTCACTCGGGCCTTCTCCATCCTCACATCCTCGTCCTCGTTCAGCCCTTCTTCTGGGTTCTTCTCCACTTTGGGCCTCGACGACATCCTGGAAATGCAAAAGAATCTTCCATCACCATGACATGAGTCTCAGACCAAGAAGCTTGCACTGTTCATCACTGCTCTCAAATGAAAGAGGCCGGTACTGAGGCAGCGTGCTACCTGCTGATTGTCCTCCCGCCGTAACGCAGCTCGAGCCAACGGAGCAGGAAAAGCAGCAGGACGCACTGGAGATACGGCTAAACACAGAAACACACGCGCAGCGTTACGGCTGAACATTTACTGAACGTAGAGATGATTCACATTCAAGACTTACAGCTATAATAGCGACGACAAGGTTCTTCCACAGGAAGTTCTCCTCGTCCAGAGAGTGGAGGAAGGTGGCCTGGAAGCGGAGAACACACATCAGTGAGGCGGCTCCAGAGGCAGAACTAGCAGCTGATGGGTTTGTATGGGAGAGGTGATGCGAGCCGGAGGGGGAGGAGCTTAATCATTCAGTATGTGCAGCCAGAACACAGACAAAGAGCTAAAACAGGCTCGAATGTACATAGAAGTGTTGGTGAGCTGCTGTTAATTCAACCTGGTTTCATTACTTCTTCATCGTGTCGTCTCAAATGCAGGTTTAACACAAAGAGATCAACCGCTGAACGCACCGCCGGGTGGAGCTGTCGAGCTCCTACCTTGGTGATACAGTTGAGGCAGCCCATGAGAGGATACAGAGGGTTGAGGAAACACAAGACGTTGTGCAGGTTCCGGGTCAGTCCAGGGTTGTCGTGCGCAAATGACAAATGAACCAGCGAGGCCGACACCACACACACCTGAGGAGGCAAAACAATAAGCAGCACGGTTCTGATGATCACAGTTCTTCATGATTTCAGGAACACGTCTCATCGTGCCCGTATTTAAAATGTGCAGCCTCACCATCATGGAGATGACAGAGAAGAAGTCCCTGTTGCTCTGCACTCGAGCGAAGCCAAAAGAAAACACGTAAGTGAAGAGAATGACGGCCGGACCGAAGCCGACGGTGCACAGGACCTACGAGAGGGCAGAGGACGAGTCCATGTCAAGGGTCGTGTTCTTCATGAACATCACGAGCGTGTCCGAGTGAACGGCAGCACGGACCACGGAGGTGAGGTTGCTGGCGGTGAGCAGGTTTCCGGTGTGGAAGGAGAAGAGGATGATGGTCATGGAGGAGAGGATGAGGTAGTAGAGGGGGATGTCCACAGCTGCCTGGCCGCACCAGTAGGCCGACGGCACCAGACCCGAGATACCCAGCGTTGAGCGACACTTGATCTGAAGGAGCAAAACAACAAAAGGGTAATATACACGAGGATGAAAAGATATAAGAATATATCCGACTTCTACAGATTTATTATCGTGCAAACTATCGTTACCACCAAAACACTCGAGATTGATGAATTGCATGTGTGTTTTGTTTTTGGGTGAACTGTCCCTTTAAGGAATGAAGTATGAAACACAGTAAGTGATCACCTCTCTGTCTTGAGTGTGGTCCATTGCGAAATACGCCGGCATGCCAGCTGCCAGCATTCCCAGGATGATGGCCTCGATGTACACCAGAGCGTAGGACGTCACGTGTGGGATTTGCTGAGGGAAACATTTCATACCTTCAAAGGACTGAAGCAGGACAGATGAGATCTGTGTCATCCTCAAATACCCACGTAATCAAACGGTTTGGTCCAGGTTCGGATCTGTCCGGTACCGTTCAGTCCTCTTAGAAGAGCGTTGCTCAGTATATTGACAGCCATCGGCAAGGAGTGCACCGTGGTGCTGTTGAACGCAACACTGTATTTGAAACCCTGTTGACGAACAGCAGAGAAAGAGTTAAAGAGAGTCCGCTCCGTCTGAAGACCAGGCTCAGCAGCTCTCAGACACACGGCCCTTCATCTGGAACACGACCGCCACATTCACTGCAGGAGAGGCGAGCCACATCTGGTGCCTCATCAAACATCTGGAATCAAAAGACAACATTCAAGCTGGCCAATCGCGGTGACCTTGCTGGATCCTGTGACGTTGATGGCGGCGCTGTGGGGCGCGGCGGCCATGTAGTCGCTCTGTTTCATCATCTCCACCTCGATGTCCTGAGACTGCAGGTTGTGAATGAAGTCTGAAATATCAGATCCTGTCGACAAGAAAGAAGACACAACTCACCCACGTGCAAGAACACGGCAAAGAGCAGTAAGAGCGGCACCGAGGGGACAGCTCCCCTCGGCTGTGGTTCGAGGTGTTATTGAACAGCTGCACAGCGGTCAGCATCCCATCACAACATTCACAGCAGGCAGCGCTTCCCAACAGATCCGAGGCCTCACTGAGGACATCTTACAGCAAGACCTGAACCCGTGAGCTCGGTTCCTCCAGCAGACTCACCTGAGGAGTTCTGAACCAGCAGGCTGGTGGCGTATCTCTGCTGCACCTGGTTCCTTTTCAGGAGGTAAATGGGCAGAAACTGACGGTCGGGGGAGTGACTCCGGATGTTTCCTGTGGCCAGAGACAGGAAGAGCACAGCGGCAACAAACACCAGGAACAGGGACAGCCTGCAGGAGGAGGGAGGGACAACGGCTCAAAAACAACAGGATGTTCAGTATCTCAGCCCCGAATGACCGACCTGAAGCTCGTTTTCAGATGATGGTTGTCTCTGAACACTCACGTGTAAACGACGGCCTTCCCCTCCCTGTGCATGTTGAGCATGTGCAGCCAGGCCACGACGCTGAACTGCTGCCGCCACAGAGCGTGACCCGACACCACGTCCGACTTGCTGTCTGAGAAGGTCAGCAGCCGCTGGTCTGTGTCGTCCACGGAGGCGTTGTCGCATTCTTCCTCCGCCGGCTCCCGATTGAACACACTGTAGTCTGAAGACAAACGGGCACAGCCTCATGTGGGCGGTCCTTTCATCGAGTCAGGAAGTAGTTTGGGAACGCCGCTTTGGTGACACACTCACCAGCTTGGTCCACTTCAGCCTCCGCCTCCAAGCGAAGAAAGACGTCCTCCAGCGTGGTCATTGAAACCCCGTAGTTGATGATTCCCAGGTCGGGTTGACGGTCGAGCTCTGAGAACAAGCCTGTGAGAAACAGATGAATCAGCACCGTGTGCAGCGCTGCTCAACGTGTTCAGTCATTGTTCTCAGCATTTGACTGGAGAGGACTTCATAGACGTAAGAAGACAGTCGGAGGGAACTAGGTAAGCTTAAAAAGGAACTTGAAGGGATGCTTGTATGTGTTGAAGTGGGTTGTATGAGGTGCTTCTCTTCGTCAGTGTATGACGACAGTGGAAGGCGGTCGGCACGCCCCCACTTTAAAGAGACAGACGGGAGAACCAGTCCGGGAGCAAAGCAATGCACTGAACGCTCATCAGTTCACGTGGATGCTTTAGTTCGAATGCTTTCACCGCGTCACCTTGCAGACTGACGCTACCTGTGCAGTTACTTTACCTCACCAAACGTGGGCGTCGCTGCCTCGATCGGCTAGTCTGTCACACAAGAGCACGCTACGCGCTACATCGCTTAGCTTCTGTGCTGGTACTCCAGCTGTTTCCATCTACTGTGTAACACACCAACTACTGATAAGTACCTCGTACAACCTCACCCAAGAAACAGGAACTATCCTTGAACCGCATCGTGTGGTCTGACCTGAAAATGTGTCCATGCTCTCAAAAGGCAGAGTGAACGTCAACTCGGCCTCGTGCTGTCGAGATAACTTTGCTTTGGGAACGTGCTGGTTGACCAGCGACGAGATCTTGTCAGCTTCACATCCCTCACTGGTGGACATTCTGCGAGGGAGAAACAGGAAGCTGGTTGAATAGAGTCCTATTCTAGTTTAGACCACGTTAGGATGTACAAACCCTCAAGAAGCAAAACACAACGTGCAGGATTGGTACATTATGTCACACATGCATCAGGCTACTGATAACACGGTGCAGCGACGGGCCACTCAGGTTTAGAGATCCAAAGACGGGTCGCTGTTCTGTGACTTGCAGCAGTTCCCAGCACGTGAGAGCTGAAGGAATGAAGGACGTGGTGGAGGTGAACTCTACTCGCCTGAGATGATATCCAACACCACACTTGACCTTAAGATACATAGAAGAGCCGACACATTTCAGCTGTCCTTGGGAGATCACAGCTTTACGATCTGGAGAGAAACACAAAAACAGTTTAACAATCACAACAAACCGATTCTTTGTGTAATAGAATCAGTTCCATCACAGAGTCAGAGGCTCTTTCTTTACTACTGTGTGACACATCTACAGCACGGTGGCAAAGAACACAATTCTTCAATTAAAATGAATTTGGGCTTTTAACTGGGTTAGAGTAAGAGTGCTCATTGGTCACGGTTGCGCTGCCTGTGAATCAGTGCAGGTTATGTAACGGAGACGGTTCACACCAGCAAGCAGGTCGGCCTCGTCCATGTAGTGCGTGCTGAGGACAGTGACTCTGCCGGCTCTGCGGCTCTTCAGCAGCGACCAGACCTGGTGCCTGGAGCAGGGGTCCATGCCGGCTGTGGGCTCGTCCAGGAGCAGGATCTGGCAGGAACAAACGGCACAGACGGCTGAGAACGATGTGACCGATAACTCCAGGCATGTCAAAGCCTGTCCCGTCTGGGACGAAAACAAAGCAAAGCATTGACGGTCAAAGGGACGTCCTGCAGCTACCTTTGGATCCCCGAGGATGGCGATGCCCACAGAGAGTTTCCTCTTTTGGCCTCCGCTCAGATTTTTGGCCTGAGCGGTCATGATCTTCTCCAAGTCCAGATCCTTCAGCACTTTGGAAACCTATTAGAAAGAATCAAAATCACCTGTCAATTCCAGAATCAACGGTGCATCTCGTCACCCGCATGCTGCATTTTGGAATCAGCCATCCAAGATTAGAAATGGTCAAATTGATACTCAGATGACGTGCGCTCACGCTCATTCAGACAAAACAGCTGACGAAATAGGCCTCGAAGCAAAACTACGACAGATCAGATGCTCATCACCTCAGCGTCGATGTCCGAGGGTGGGATCCCTTTGATGGCGGCAAATATCCTGAGGTGCTCCTCCACGGTGAGCACGTCAAAGATGATGTTGAACTGGGGGCAGATTCCCACCAGCTGCTTCATGTCCGACCCGTCTGCGATCTCGGCCACGGGGGAGCCGTAGATGGTGGCCGAGCCGCTGGTGGGCGGGCAGATGCCGCACAGGATGTTCATGAGGGTGGACTTTCCAGCGCCGCTGTGTCCCAGCAGAGCCGTGATCTGGCCCTCGTAGATGTCAAAGGTCAGGCCTGAAGGAAGAAAGAGGACGGCATCGTCAGAGCGGACTCGCAGACGAGCTGAACAACATGTGCTTCAAGCATCGAGTCATCGGACGCCATTAACAGGCCACCACAGGAAACGGGCCGTTATCTTTTCAGGAAAATTACAGATTACACAACTCAACTCAACATATGACACAGGTCGTCTACTGTTCGATGCTGACAGGTTACAGAGCAGACCTTGAACTGGACACACTGAAGTGGACCTGATGTGTTCTGTGAGAACTGGAGCACATCACAACATCTGCTGCTCAGTGAGAAGCCTCTGAAGGTGTAGATGTTCAGCACCCACCTCTCAGCGCCTCCACCACGTCATCCTTCTCTTCGTACACTTTCTGGATGTTGTTGATGCTGCCGGAGAAGAAGCAAACACAGAATCAGTGTCAGCTCTCAGGCCACAGGCTGGTCCCACCGGCTCTGCTCAGCCAGGACCAGTAGAGCCGTGAGCGGTGCCGCTGACCCAGGAGCAGCCCGGCTGCATGTGTAACTCAGACACCGACTCCACTAGAAACTCTCAAAGCCGCCATTTCTCTCCTCGTGCTTCAGTATCTTCCTCTGAATGGACATTTTAGATATTTTGTGTTAAAACTCTGAGTGAAATGATGGAAACTACAAAAGCATCCCATCAAGCTGTAGTAGCCCATCAGCTGTTTAACAGGCTGCGTTCCCAAGAAGTGCTGACAGCAACAGAAACATGCACCCGACTGACGTTCATTGTGAAAGCTCAGCGTTTTACCGGATGGCCTCTTTCCCTCTGAACTCGGGGGAAACCGGCTCGACAGACTCGTCGCCAGCAGGAGCTCCTTTCACCTCCGCGTCGTACACTGAGCTCACTTCCACGTAGCGCTTTCTGCGCTTGGACCAATAGGATGGCTTCAGGAAGTACACCAAGGACCTCCTCATTCCAAACTCGCCTGCATTTCAGACAAAACGTCATCGTCAACAACACAACGACAGCTTCAGTCTAACCCGAAGTGATCCACAGGGAAACTTGGCTGATGCAGAACTGATACGACTGTTGGTGTTAAAGCGGAGTTAATTAGTTGTGACTCATATTGAGCTATACTGTGTGTACTTACCAGGCAGCACCTGGTCCAGGTAGATCGCCAACAGAAGGTAGAGGATGCAGTCCACAACCAGCATGAGCAGGGGCACGTAGAGAGGATGAGGGCCGCTGGCCAGCGAGGAAAACACGGCACCATCTCCCTGGGCCTCCAGGTAAACCACCTACCGTATGAACACACCTTATTCACACGTGTGCTCTATTCGGCTAACTGCACGGCTCCTGTGGATTATTACGTCTGTGTATATGCAATACCAACATCAGAAGCACCTGTGGTCAAAAGACAGGATGCTAATGCTAACATCTAGCTACTGATTCTTATAGGACGGTGGCTGGACACGAACCCTGCTGAAGGCAAAGCATCATGGGAGGAGCAAAGCATCATGGGAGGGGCAAAGCATCATGGGAGGAGCAAAGCATCATGGGAGGAGCAAAGCATCATGGGAGGAGCAAAGCATCATGGGAGGAGCAAAGCATCATGGGAGGAGCAAAGCATCATGGGAGGAGCAAAGCATCATGGGAGGAGCAAGCATCATGGGAGGAGCAAGCATCATGGGAGGAGCAAAGCATCATGGGAGGAGCAAAGCATCATGGGAGGGGCAAAGCATCATGGGAGGGGCAAAGCATCATGGGAGGAGCAAAGCATCATGGGAGGAGCAAAGCATCATGGGAGGGGCAAAGCATCATGGGAGGGGCAAGCATCATGGGAGGGGCAAGCATCATGGGAGGGGCAAAGCATCATGGGAGGAGCAAAGCAGCATGGGAGGGGCAAAGCATCATGGGAGGAGCAAAGCATCATGGGAGGGGCAAAGCATCATGGGAGGAGCAAAGCATCATGGGAGGAGCAAAGCATCATGGGAGGAGCAAAGCATCATGGGAGGAGCAAAGCATCATGGGAGGAGCAAAGCATCATGGGAGGGGCAAGCATCATGGGAGGAGCAAAGCATCATGGGAGGGGCAAAGCATCATGGGAGGGGCAAAGCATCATGGGAGGAGCAAAGCATCATGGGAGGGGAATAATACCAACGGCAGTATACTGGACGTGGACCATTTGAAGGAGATTTGTCACCTGTGCGATCCCGATTGAGAAGGCGCTGGGGGAGAGCAGGCAGAGGAGCCAGACCAGCGGCTGTGGGAAGTCCTTCATCAGCACGGTGAACAGCGACAGGCAGCCGAACACCACCGTCAGCATGGAGCCCACTGTGCTGGCAACCTTGGGCCGCTTAAATAACGGAGTCAGCATGAAGGAGAAAAAGATCTGTGGAGCGAGAGACGAGCGAGAGTGGGAGGAGGGAAGAGAACCACAATGATCAGGACTCCAAGCATCGATGCTGTTGTACCGAGAGCACAAAACGCCTGGTTCAGAGGCTGTACTGGGGGAAATATTATTATTATTATGATTATATATACACATTTACAACAGGTTGGGAAGAAATCCCCGTCCAACAGTCGTGCTCGTAAAGCTGCTGTATCAGTATTGCTCTTTCCATGGTAATCACTTGAAACCTTGGTATCCTCCTGTCACTGGATATGAAGCCGTTTTTTCAGGATATTGGGACGATAAACATGCGTCTACGTGACACAAAGCAACACGGGATTACTTCTGCTCGATCACGGCTCTACTCACCGATGATATTCCATAGAGGAAGATGAGGAAGAAGACAACTAAGAAGTCACTGTTGGGGAACAGGGCCGTGTATGTAGCGATGATGGACATCAGGAAGGCCATGGTAGTCACCATAGCAGCATACAGGAGGCCCCATGACAACCTGTTGGACAACACAACACCTGAAGCACACACACGATCACACAATAAACTGTGACACTACAGGGACGGAGCCCTCTTCTTCCTCACCAGAAAGAGGTGTCGTACAGCCCCATCATGGTCATGGTGTCTTTGAGGCGATGCTCCTTCTCAGCCGCCACATTGACGATGAGGAAGGTGACGAAGGGCGTGAAGGCCAGGACCAGGTAGATGGAGATGAGTGCGTGGGGGAACTTCTGCACCTCCACGGAGCCTGGCTGACCCATCATCACCACCTTCAGGTCCATCTCACTCCGCACCGACCGCTTCGTCTGCATCTGTGCACAGCAGACGGACCATTAGCACCGCGGTGACGTTTTATGTGTCGAACATGTGCTGAAGAACATCGTGCTGATCTCTGGCTGGTCTCACCTGGATGATGGCTGCGTCGATCAGAGACTGCAGGCGGATGAAGCCAGAGTACCAGTAATTAGCTGCTCTGCAGTTCACCGAGCTGGTGAAACAGTTGGCTGGAGGAGAACAAGCGCAATGGCAACAACATAAGGACCGTGCATGCCGTTTTCGCCAGGATAATTATTTTTTTCCAATCGTGAAAGCTGGTGCAAAAGAGTGTGGGCAGGTGATTCTTTGTCGGGATAATTTGACGTTTGTTGTTGTAGTACTTTATTTGGCCACAAGAGGCTGAAGTGCACCACTATTGCATGTTGTAAATCAGGACTAAAAGCAGTCATGTTGTCTTCCAGGCGTTTTAATTTACACATTACCTGTACCTTGTGTTTAGAGAGCATGGGGAAATAAATTACTTTAAAAATCACCAGTCAAAACTTTTGATTCCACAGATAAAAAAGAAGTTATTCAGAAAAATCGAACTGGCAACCTTTTCTTCACCTGGCAAACTTTTTGTTTTGTTTCAGAGATTTAAAAAAAAAAAAAAGGAATTTAGAAATACAACACTGGCTAAATGCTTTTTCACCTGTCAGAACAGAACAAATGGCTCAAAATCTGAAAAGAATGAAGGCGGTCTGAACTTTTTCTAAAAAAAGGAAATTGTAAACATTTAAATAAAAGAAGTCAAAATTGAAGAAAGTCAGAATTAGACGATACCAATAGATTCTGTGTAATCGCTGGGTAAGGGCAGCTGGTTGAACGGGAAGCGTAGCCGGTAAGACGTGGCAGAGCTGTCCATGAACACAACACCGACATAGCTGGAGGGCTCGTACAGGCTGGCGTTCTCAAGGTCCTCCTCACTGGCAAACATCTCCGGACGATACTTCATGTCTGAAAACACAAGGAGGGGAGAAAGGTGTCATGAACCAAGAGTCGTCTGTGCCAGAAACCTTCTGGTTCTCCTTCCTCAGTCACAGATCAACACGAGGAGGAGACGGATCTCAGGCACGTACGCATCTCCTGGGCCACCTCCTCCATGATGTGGTTGGTGATGTTACTGATCGGCGTGTAGCCCAGGCCCTTCAAGAAGTGGTCGTCACGCTCCAGCTCCAAAGTGCTGATGCCTCCATAGTAGACGTGAGGATTCAGGGTGCTGATGAGTATCAGGAGACCCAACAGTAGCAGCGGTAGGATCAGTTCCTGCAAACACAGACACGGAGAGACGCCGATGAGAAAACCACCAACAGCTTTCCATAGTTCAGCCTTTGTCCAACCAAACACATAACGGACAGAAGAAATCTTCAAATGACTACTCCAGCTAAACGCAGTAGCCTCCAAGTCTGACATCATCCAGCTCTTCCCAGGTGAGATGGAACAACACATTCACCTTCATTCCTGTCCGTCCCATCGTCTCCTTCCAGGCGGATTTGGTCACAAAGCGTGTGACCATATGTGAGTGTTATAACATGAATCTACCAGTAAACAGAGCACTTTGCTTCAAGGCTTTACAAAGTATTCTTTTATTGCATCGGCATGAGCTTCTAATACGGACTGTGTTCAGGGACTCTCATGTCTAGTATCAAGACAAACGACGAGAGACGTTCCCTCTCTTCCAATGAACAGCATGCTGCAGCTTCACCTTGACAAACAGTCAATGAAAACAATACATTGGGAGCCACTGGCATGTCAAGAGCGGATTAAAGAGCTTTCAACACAGAACTACTTCAGAGCTTTGGTTGAGACAGTTCCACTGAGAAAACGTGTTCACCTGAGATTATCTGTGCACAACAGAATCAAAACCTCATTCAGGAAGCACTGTCCTCACGCGAGAGGTTTTCTGGGGCTCTGTTCCCACAGAACACTCCATAAGAACATTACTTTGATTCATTATAAATGAGCTTAAACAGTTGTCATCTGTGGTATGAAGTAAACTATCCGCACTAGTCACACTGCAGCGTCGGACTTTCAGGAAGCTGCAGGTCCGTCAGCGCCGCCTCGCCAAAGAGAGGTTGACGCACACAGCGACATTAAAAATGCATCAGCGCAAATAAAAAATGCATGTTGTAACAAACAGGAGAATGTGAGGTAGAGGAAGAGGCACAAGCTCTCCCGTTCATCCAATTCCAAAATCTATACGGTCACAGTTCAGTATTACTGTATAAATGAAGCTCTACCACGGGCAAGAGGTTCGATTCACTCGAGCAGCTACATTTGTGACAACATGAGCACATTATGAGTCTCATCACGTGTAGCTGAGGTTTCCCTGGAAGAACCCCAGAGAGAGCGGACTCAGAGATCCAGACATGACATGTGCCGGCCTTGAGGCCTTGAGAAGAGGTATGTGGAGTCCAAGATAACGGCACACCACGGGCACGACAAACATCTCTTCCCTACTGTAGCGGGCAAACCCGTCAACAGAAGCAAAAGTAACCGAGAGCTGTGTTAAAATAAAAAGGTTTATGTATAAAGGCAAACCAGCAACGTAATAAAAGACCAATGAGTCAGGTTTTATGTTGTGAAAATATTAAATTCAGTGTCGATCATTTACAAATGACCTGCACAAGCTGTTACACACACACACACACACTACAAGCCCAGTTCGCCTCCATTCACTCTGCACGTCACTGCTCCAGTCTAAAGATTGACTTAGCTACACGACATGTTGTGGGATATGAACTGTCAACCACTGCAACGAGACAGCAGAACAGGTTCACATCAGTCTGCTGCAATAAGACCAAGCACCTGCAGACTCTGTTGCTTGGTCCTCCACTTGATGAGCAGGTTCTTGTAGAGAAGACTTCTAGTTTGGTGCCAGACTCCAGCATCTCTTCTGTGCATGGCTTGCATACTTCCAGCATTCCTCATCGGGATGACGTACGGACGAGAAGTCGTCTCCCCAACGCTGGCCTCAGCTGCACGTTTAAAAAATGAAAGGGAAATGAGAACCTTTCCATTTACTTGAGGCTTTTTTGTTTTAGAATACAAGAACAAATTAACACACACACACACACACACACACAATCAGCAAATGTCACCATTTCTGACTGTATCAAATGAACCATTTCCCACACAACTGCTTCATAGCTATTCGGTGCTTCAGAAAGCTTTGCTTCCTCCATTAATAAAATATAGAAAGCAATTTAAATATATCAATCTGGACTGTAAGCAAACAATTCATCTAGAAACTCAACAGTGGATTACACGGTGCAGGCCTAACATGCAGTGTGTTGCTGTGGAATTGTAGTTCATAGAGGAAGCCACACATTCAAATGCCTTTACTGCCGCATCGATTATTTCTTCAGCAGTAATATAACCTCAGTACACCAGAGAAACGCGTTGTTGCCTTTGCTTACAGCACTGGTGGGCATGTGCTGGATGTTGCAGTGTGCGCTGCATTCAGTTCCTTCATGTTGCATGTCTGCCGAGCAGAAGCGATGAAACACTATTTAAAACTGCTCTGAGACGGCACCGCTTCCCCCCCACCTCAGCGAGTCGCCCTCCGCTCCAGAGCCGCTCACACTGGGGCGATGCTGCGCTTCTCCGGCTGGAACCACAGACCCGGTAGAAACACGCGCGTGCGCGTGTGTGTGTGTGTGTGTGTGTGTGTTGGCAAGGCTTACGTTTCAGTGAGCTATTGAATTGTTCGTTTGAATTAGAGAAGCACCGTCTTTGTGCACGAGGCTGCGCGCAACATGAACGGACAGAAACCGATCGTCTGTTTGCATCACCGGAGCTAACGACGGACTCGGGCTAGCAAGCTGCAGCAACACCGCCGATATCGACCGGAAAACACGCATATGCAACCGATAAAAAGGGAAGAATTTAACATACTCACGTATGAAATACATTAAGGCATATCTCTCCTCAATTTGTAGTTCAACGGCCTTACATTACAGGTTTTACGTCAAGTAAACAACCCTGAAAACGAGCTCCCTTGTTTCTTACGTCGCTCTGGATTCTGTCAAAAAAACAGCCGTGACGTGAACCAATCAGATCTGGTCTCGGTGTTAATGACAACGGTTTGCACCAATCACAATTGGACCAATTGCCTTTATTGTCGTATCACAAACAGCGCATCAACATGTCAACTGAACAAACACTTCGTTTTTTTTCTGCGGAAAATAAATAAATTAGATCAAATTTAAACATAAATGCACTGGCCCAAAGAAACAGCTGACTGCAAACAGCATGGCATATTATTATCTGCACATGAGTGACATAATATTTGAAAAGTAACATGAAGGATCTTCTTAAACCTCTCTGGCCCACCGTGTACTCAACCTTTGTTAAAACACCGAGAACTTTTATATTTGAAATTCTTGTAATCCTAAAGTCTCAAAGATCCAATATATTCAAATGTTTTGAGGAAATGTGTGTACAATGATGAACAAAACATCAACAAATATTTAAATGTGATTGAATAGTGACATACATACACACACACTGAAACAACGTTTAGCTGCCATGAGGAGCTGCAACAAGCCGACACAGTAAACATATCAAACGGTGAAATAAGACGATCTGAATGTGAATGGGCTCATAGCACACGTCTGTGTTGGTGTGTGCTGCTGTATCTTGTATTCAATTTGAAAGAGGTTCTGATGGCGGCGAGTGTGTGTCGGTAGCTTCTGGAACGTCTCTGAATTGGAGGAAGACATGAAGTGGGGCGGGAACAGGGAGCTGCTGCACTACGTTGGTCCTCATCAGTAGATCTGGTCCCAGCACGGACCTAACCTGCAGCCGGCAGATGTGGGAAAGACAGGGAATGGAGTCTAGCGGGAGGAGGGCAGAAGAGACGGGGACAATTGTCATCACTCAAAGTTTACGACAGTTCTGTAACGCAAACCTGCAGTGCATGCTTTGTCACTGTACCGAGATGTGGACGTGGTTCCCAGGTCTTCTCGGCCCGTCTTCGATCCAGAATATGTTTCAATGGGGGAGACAGAGTCGACCAGTTTACAAACTCCAGCAGGTAATTCAACACCTCGCTGTCTGCCTGCTCCAACCTAGAAAGCAAAGAGGACAGAGAGGTATTGATCGAGTACAGCCATCCGATACTTGACAAAGAGTGGACAAGTGAGAGGACAGTCTTACATGCGGGGCTGAAGCAGCAAAGAAGGTTCCAGTCCTGCCTTTAGAAGCAGAGGAAGCCAGCAGACGGCAAAGTGCACTTGGTTTAGTGCCACACAGAGCAGCTCCCTCAGTTCCTGCAGCGTTAACACACTTTTGCCATGACGATTCGGCACAGAACAGTCCCTGGTCAAAGTCTCCTGTCGAGGGATCCATCTGTGCTCAAGTATCAGTTGCAGCAGGTCTGGTTTGACATTGGCCAAGGCCTGAATCCAGTCCTCCTCACTCAAAGCTGCTCCTGCAGCTACCAGCAACCTCACTGATTCACTGAAAGAGATTTTAATCAAAGTCAAGTATGAGTCCATCGGTTTTATGTTCTGTGGAATCTGTGAGGGGGTCAAATCTGATTCCAACGAACCTGCACGGTTCGATGGATGTGCGACTCAAGGCCAAGGAGAGCGGCGAGCGGCCGCCCACGATGCGTGAGCGGACCTGAGCGTCTGGGCTATAACCTTCCTTCAGGAGCATCGCGACGCTCTTGCTCTGATGGCTGTAGACGGCCAGGTACAGTGGACTCACCATGCCATCACCACGGTCACACACACGGTCCGTCACAGCTATCAGCCTCCTGAGGACACTGCATTGATGAAATGACAGTCAGGGGAAAACAATATGGTACCTCAGCATGCAGCACCTCCTGAGAAGGGAACAATGTGTCGATATTAATGATCAGTACTGAGCCGAGAGGAAGATCAATCAGTTAGTTAATCAACTGAAAAGTCTTAAAAAATGACTTATTTAGATCTCACATTTTTTTCAATCTAAACATTCTGAGACAGTTCACAACAAATTGACAAATGTAACATATGATGAGGGATCATAACTAGACATCACTGCACAACAACACATAATTGAAAGACGGGTTATGAGTCAGTACCCGATGTGGCCAAACTCAGCGGCAGCATGAATGGGAAGCTGTGGCCACTCACGACTGCAGGCTAGATTAGGATCTGCCCCGTGGTCCAACAGCAAGTCCACACAGGCCTGGTGGCCCTCCTGAGAGGCGATCAGCAGCGGTGTGGCCAGATCAGCTGCCTGAGTGCTCACATTGGCCCCTAAATCCACAAAAACACTGGATTGCTGGTGTACCGGTAAGTGAGGCGTGAAAAGAAGAGGCGGAGAGAGAAGCTGGGACACAAGAAGATGACTCTGGTGCATATTGATCAAGTCCCTGACCAATATTAAATCGCAAAAAACAAAGTTATACTAATAGGCATAAATTAAAAATATCTATTTACCAGCATTAACAAGGATTTCCAGGCATTGCTGTTGTCCATACTGTGCAGCCACAAAGACGGGGGAGATCTTATGGTCGTCGAGAGCCTCCAGGTTGCACACGTCGACCAGAATGCGTACAATCTCACTGTGACCCTTAGAACATACAAATAAAGAGCACGTTAGGCTACACCGCACAGTGTTGTGCGTGTGTATTTCAGGTCCATAATTACCTTATAGACAGATTGATGAAGGCAGGTCCAGCAGGACGCGGTGTGTGTTCGGTCGACCTCCGCACCTTTACTGACCAGCAGTTCTACAACCTCCTTGTGCCCGCCGTCAACAGCTGTTGGACAACAGATAGCAGCTGGTGAATATTGCAGACAACATTAATCCAATCGCATCCAATTTAACTTTTCAAAGGAAATGTATTTGGTCAGGTTTGTAGACAGTACAGAAAACACATGAACACAAGTTTGATAACAGGTTATACCTGCGTACAACGGACAGGACAAGTCATGCGTTAGCTGGTTGATGTTGGCATGTGCTTTCAGGAGGAGCCGGAGCACAGCCAGGTGTCCCCGCTGCGCTGCCAGGTAACATGCAGATTCCCCCTCATGAGTCACAGAGTTCACATGGGCAGCACAGCCTGCAGCTCAGTCAGATACAGAAAGAGGAAAACTAAAGTTGTGTCGACCTGAAAAACTTGATCAACTACCTGCCTGTTTTTGTACATTGTTGTTTGCACATCATGCCTATTGTGAATGTTGCATCATTCATTCTTTTTGTTTGGCACCAGGACCAGTGAATAACTAGTGTTCAGTACTGTTCACTGTATACACATGTCTGACAAAATACGTCCGTCGTATCTCTTCTCTTAAATGTGAGGATGTCGTGCTTTTCTTTGTCTATACAATTGTAAATATGAATATCTTTGGGTTTTGAACTGTGGGTCCACTTTAGTGCCAAAATGATAAATCAATTCATCGATTAGTTCATTGGCAGAAAATCTCTTTTTTAAAGTTATTTATCCAGAAACATATCTAAGCATTCTTTCTTCCAGTTTATAAAATACGAGAACTACAACCCTGAGTTGAACAATGACTTCTTACCGCCCGCGGCCGACAAAATCTCCTGCACACACTCCTCGCTGCCAGCGGCTGCCGCCTCGTGCAGGGCGTTCCAGCCGCGGTTGTCCCGACAGTCCACACTGAAGCCTCTCTTTATCAGCCTCCTCACCCGCTTCCTACAGCCGGCGCGAGCTGCAACAGCAACACTGGAGACTGTGTCTCCGTAGCACTCTGTGAAGTCCATCCCCTGCTTCAAAAGGAGTTAGATCCATTAATTACACCACTATTTGCAGTGGTGGACAGTAACTAAGTACAATTTGTTCTCAAATACTGTACCTAAGTACAAATTGGAGGTACTTTTTCATTGTATGCTCCTTATTACTTCTTCTCCTTGTGACGACCCTGTCTGCCTGTGTGGCTGCTTTCCTTGCAGAGTGGAAACACCTGAGGCAATTAACTACGCTGGCCCTGTGAGCCAGAGCACCCTTTATAAAACCCTCTGGAGCTTCAGTTGGCTCGCGCTCCTTCCTGAGACCCACTTTGGTTTCGGTTAGTTTTACACTATACAACACTGCAGATACACTTTACACGCACGCACTCACACTGCTGAAATGACTGACTTCACATGCCACTGTTAGTTTACATTGTCTTTTTCATTACTTTAAACTTAATAAATAATTAATCAACTGCCTCATTGAATGCGTCTCCCTTTTTTGTCATGGCCTTTTGTGGTCATGGTTTGTGACAACATTGAAGAGGTCAACATTGTACTTTTTACTACATCTGAACATGCACAGCAGTAAAATGCAACATACACATTGAGGCAGCAGCAATAATAATAATCCAGAAACATATAGTAGTAAAACACAGGGAACATTTTACTGCACAATACTTGTCCTCTAAGTAAAGTACATTTGGCTGATAATACTTTTACTAAAGTGAGGTTTCCAACGCAGGAATTATACTTATGGTATTGACACTTTTATTTAAGTAGAGGATTCGTATATAATCAATGGAGGACGAATCCTAACGGAATGACAACATTTAACAGCAACTTCAGGCTCCAAGCTAACGCTGTTGACATAGACATTTACGTTAAGTCAGCTAGGTTGCTAACGTTCACGAATCACAATATATAGTTAAACAATGTCACACGCTTTAACGTAACACTATATACAAATACATGACACACAGTACGTGTAATTATTTGTTGTACTTGGGGGAAACAAAGGTGCTTATTTACCAGAAATAGAACATCAACGCCTGGGTTGACGTGAGTCGCTGCTTGATGACGTCACATCACAACACTCCCGTCGCGTGCCACCTGATACAAGGCAGCTGTAGTTCGTCGCAGTGGATTTAGCGTTTTAGCTGCTGGTCAGAAATTCACCGTTTTATCATCGGTTGTACCTTTGAATCCGGTTCATCTGCAGTTTTTTTAAAACGTCTGAAGAAATGCGAAGACGAAAAATAAGAAATCTGATGGAATCAAGCTAATCAACAGTTTCAACCGGGGCTGCTTTAAGGTGAATTAAAGGTGAAAGTTTCTTGAGATTAGCAAACTATATTGTTTATTTATGGTGCTGTAGCAAAGACTTAACGGTCTCAATATAATCTATATATATATTGATTTACAAATATACGAGTCAAAACACCCCAACATCACAGCTGTCAAACGCTTTAACCTGCACAGTTAAAGCAGAACTATAAGTACATAGCATTACATATACTTAAACTAGATGTATTTATTGGGCAGAATAGCCTATTTCAGATTCATATGTATTATATCACTGGGTTGTATTTATTGATGTATTAATATTAACGTGTAGTTACATGTGTAGCTACTATATACTGCTGGGTAGCTTATCTATGATATAATAATTGATTAGTTGATTTAATCTGCATTAATAATCTACCTCAGCAAAGATTTTGTAGCTCAAGCTGTAAAATATATGACGTGGAGTAAAAAGTACAATATTTGTGCCATAGAAGTATAAAGTAGCATGAAATGGAACAAGCACCTCAACAGTGTACTCAAGTAGAGAACTTGAGAACATGTAAACTATATTCCACCTCCTGCACATACATACACACGACATATGTGAAGTTCATCTTTGACATGTCAGATTTATCCATATAGTTCAGACTTAAGTTCTTAACGTCTGTAGACGCTCCTGATTTGTTTCCTAGAACATCTCATGACATGCTGCTTTTTCCCTGAATTGCCTCAATACTCATCTCCTACCCTGTCTCCTAAGTTGTTCCCTGCTTTGTGTCCTAGCTTGTCTCCTAGTAGGTTACAGCCCCTGTGGCCTCAGCAGCATCATGGTGGACATTGCTGTGAAGAGCGGAGCTGCTTGGACCTGTCACGCTCAGCTGGCTCAGGTGCTGCTTCCTGTTCACGTCAGCAACACAGAGGATCCTGAAGAGGAGCTCGGTCCGCCAGAGGGAGACGAGACAAACTGGTGAGAAGCTTCTATGACAGTAATTATCTGTAGGAAACGTTTGTGAACACTTGTGTTAAATGCTGCTGTAAGGAATAGTTTGTTTGTTTTCATAGTTTTGGTAAAGGCTGACAGGAGTTAACTGTGTGTGTGTAACGTGGGGAAACAAACCTCACCACGTTATGGAAGTAGAAGGGGCAAAGATGAGTGAACGGCACCGTTGACACGTGTCCTCCCCTCACAGGGGCGGCCCAGTGCTGCTGGAGCAGACAGAGGACGGCTCCCCTTGTGTTCTGACGCTCCGCTGCACCCCCTGCTCCCCGACTGCCATCAGCCGCCTGCTGCTCGTCAGCGAGGCTCGAACCATGGAGGTGTACGACCAGATGGGAGAATACTGCGGTACGGTACGAGGGCAGAGGGACGACAGCGTCCAGCCAGACAGGTACACAGCATATTGGACTTAAGTCCGAGCCAATGAACAGAATCAAGAATATAATGACCAGAAATGCTTCATTAATGAAAGAAGCCAGTCTGGAGTTTGATCTCCATTGTACGATGTTGAATGCAGGCCACTACGTCATAGACGCTTCAAATAAACTTTAATTTAGTCGCCATTGATCCATTCATTATACATTTTTGATGGATCGGTTTCTGGTTCAGTTCAGATAACGTCTGGGTTTGATGAATGTCGACGGTAAGTTGAAGCACTGTCTCCTCGCTCTTTTTCTGCCCACAGTTCAGACAGAGGGCCTTTCTACAAGAAACAGCTGATCCTCGAGCAGCCGGCCTCCGCCTGTGAAGTGAAGGTGAGCCGCGTTCAGAGAGACGTCAGACGTCTACTGGAGACCGTCGATCTTCTCAACTTTCATCTTCAAACTGTTGAGACATTTTTGAGTGCCTGGGACAATTTCTATACATGATAGACATTCTACATTTGTGTTGACTTGCGTTTGATCGTCTGGCTTGGGTGTCCCAGCTGCTCTCCCTGGGCGGTCGCAGCAGTGTGTTGGTGTGTCGCGTCCTCGCGGGCCTCCAGACGCTACAGCCCTGCGCGGCCCGCGGCCCCGGCATCGACATGCAGCAGGTGCAGTGTCTGGTTGAGGAGATGGGGACGAGCCTCTCACCGGGGGCCCAGAACCTCATGGAGATGGTGCACTTCCAGCAGAAGGTGGGAGTAAAGGAGCAGTGAGTTACTTATTGCCTTAATGACCTCTTCTGGCAAAGAGGGGGAATTACAACAGCAGCAGCAGCAGCCATGACTTTAGTCAGAGGACGATGCTGAGGGCCTTCATGTTGTAGCTCATAACCTTCCACTTGCTTGTACTTCACTTCACTTGTGTGCCATTAGGTTTGAGATCACTTATCCACCTTCAGGAAACCTTTGGTTTCAGTTCATTCCAGCTCACTATGAAAATCAACTTGCTCCGTGACACCGGAACTGTGTTTCTCTCCAGAACCAGACCAGCTCTCTGGGTGGCTTCCTGCCTCTCCTGATGGGCGGTGGAGTTTTCTCTGCCCTGGCTCAAGGAGCCAACCTCTCCCCAGCAGCCGTCAGCAACCAGCCCCCAGGCTCCAGGGTATCAGTTATTATCATCATCATTTATTTTTGAATGTCCTGCAATGATAAATCCTTTCTTCAGCATGGCCACTAGCAGCGTCATGCCAGTGAAATGTGTGGTGAGAATGTTTGCATATCAGATTCATCGTCTTGTTTCTGTGTCGCTAGCCTCCAGTCGGCTCCATCAGGCCTGCAGATGAAGCTCCACCGGCTCAGGACGGAGCGATGTCAGACGGCTCCTCCTCCTCCTCCCCAGACCTGCTGGTGTCTGGTGTCAACACGAGTAAGGACCGTCATTTATCTCGGGTCAAAGAGGAGCGCACAAGGCGTGACTCAGAAAACATGACTTTCCCTTTTTGCTGAAAATCACAATTCGGAATGTCTTAAAGTTTTTATCGATATTTTGTAGAAAATGTCCTCTATATATATATATATATATACATATATACATATATATATATATATATATATATATATATACATATATACATATATATATATATATATATATATATATATACATATATACATATATATATATACATATATATATATATATATATATATATATATATATATATATATATATATATATATATATATATATATATATACTGTATACAGTGTGTGTGTGTGTGTGTGTACTACGGAGCCTCCGTGTTGTTGTACATTATTTGTCGTAGTAAAAACACGTCACTTGTCCGCGAGGTTATATTTGTGTCGTCTTGCTTGGATCAAAAAAAGAAAAAACATACTCAAGAACATTGAAAGTGTAAAACGCAGCATAAGCCTGAAAATAGTTTGCAGAGGCATAAAACAAAACGTCTGGGTGATTCGTTTCTTAGTTTTGAAACTCCTCTCTTGAGCTGAGCGGCTTGTGATGTGGTCTTCCAGCTCCAGCGAGCAGCGGGACTGGAGGTCCAGCGAGCCACGCCCAGCTGGCGGAGATGATGTCTCACCTCCTGAAGGCTCAGGGGCCCGGCCGGGCCGTGGGCTCCGGCCCTGAGCTTCTGCCCATACTCCAGAGCCTCTGTGGTCAGGTGACCCAGCTGAGGCTGGAGGACGCGACGGCGCTGGCGCAGAAGGAGAAGATGATGAGAAACGGCTCATGGTGGGTGAAGTTCAGTGAGTCCGTCCTGTTAACAGTGTTTCCATTCAGGACAACTCGCCGCTGCTGCTGCTCAGAGAAACAGATGTTGATTCATCCGTTAGTGTTCTTCTAATTACTCATCGAAGTCACGAGACTGCTTGTGTTTCTGTTTCACACCTGAACCCGTCGCTCTGCGTGAATCTGTAATCAGATAACGGAGCTCCACCTTGTGGCAGGAAGACGTTACTGCAGCTAACGAAGGCTACCAAACATGGAAGATCAAATGTTTTAAATAATAATACATGGTTATTGTTATTACTACTATACTATGTGATAATAGCACTTCTTGAGATATCGTATCCTGTAATAATCATTCGTTTGGTGTTAAACAGTTTGGCAAATTTGAAGTTGCTGCTTCTAATTAAATCAAATTTGGCAAAAAGGCGACTCTGCAACCAGAAAAACATGTTCATTACATTTACTTACAATTGATTAGCACTTTGCTCAGGCTTTTCACTGCGATTGGTTTAGAAAACAAAACGTGTTTCTCTTTATTTCCAGTACGACTGGTTTGAATGTTTGCTTGTTGTTCTGAGGAACTTGTGAGGCTCATGTGCTCACAAGCTCCTCCATCTGGAGTAACACTCACAGCCAGAGGGAGAACTATGCAGCCTCCTTCATTTCCCTTCACAGAATCGCATTCTGAGAAGATGTGATTGATGGGAGAGCGTGCAACTAATTGTCCCTGCATTGATGAGATGTTTGAGCTCTTCTTTTCTTAATTTAAAGGAAAGTAGTGTCGTAGAAAGATGAGGCTTTATTGATCACCGTGTAGTAGAAAGATGAGGCTTTATTGATCACCGTGTAGTAGAAAGATGAGGCTTTATTGATCACCGTGTAGTAGAAAGATGAGGCTTTATTGATCACCGTGTCGTAGAAAGATGAGGCTTTATTGATCACCGTGTTTAAATCTCTGCAGTCATTGTGTTCGTCACGTTGTTGGGGAGCCGAGGTCGGTGTGGAGGAAACGGGCTCTTCAATGGGACAGTGGTTCTGCTTGTGTTCGGTCGCATTGTTAGCCGACGCCCAAACATTTCCCACTGCGTCATGGTAGAACATTCACTGATCTCCAATCTGCCTGGCAACACAAACAAAATCTCATAATTCATCAGACCGCCTGGTAATAAAGTCACTGAAGCTTTTATGTTCTTCTTTTTCTGGTCACGGCTGTGTTCAGCTGACAGACCCGGCCACATAGAAGTGTCGGGTTGGCGGTGCAGGGAGGCGGCTGATACGCAGACAATAGAGTTCATTTATCAGCATCGTGAACGTTTGAGTCCTTAAACTGTTGACAAACTGCACCAAACCTCATTGAATAAATCAAATCGTTAAGTCACCGCTGACACACAGGCTCAGCATCAGTTAACTGAATGTCACATTACTTTCACTCTACAATAAGAACGTGTTGACGAGCTGCTGCTGCTGCTGCTGCTGATGAATGAGGCTCTTTGACGCAGCAGAGCAGCACATGTGGGTTCAGAATGTCAGCTGAGTCTGACTCCACACCGAGGACAGGACGGCAGCTCAGCGGTACGTTTCACCCACACCTCAGTGTGTTACCACAGTTCAATACTTTGAATGAGATTCCAGAAAACGTGAGGAAGAGGAATATCTGTAAACTGAGGGACGAACACAAGTGTCACTCGAGTGTTTGCTCGTTTTAAAGGTGCTGGTCAGTTATCGAGTGAAAAGTGAAAGAGTTGTTTTGGAACGTTGTTCTTTCTTGTGTACTGGCTGTCCTCCAGCCTCGTATTTGATGTTCTTGGAAAGCTTGTGATTTCCCAGAATGCTTTTAGACTAATGCTTGTGCCGCTGACTTGTAGGAGGAGGAGCGATAACGACAGCGATAGAAAGTGTTTTTTATTTTCAGAAGAGAAACTTTGATATTACTGTTGCTTACGACCTAAACCCGTCTTGCTGTTGCATTGCATTCTGGTCTGTCGTGATTCTGTAGGTGCAGAAATTGGTTTCTTACTTTTACTTCTACAACAAATTTCTCACCAAATCTTGACCAGTGATTTGTAACGACGCTTCACATAAAATACATCAACGAACTAAATAGAACTAGACATTCAAAGCACATCACCGGCTGATTTCCTCTCAGTTACTCGATTCTTTGAGATCCTTGAGGGTTAAAGTGTCATTCTGAGAAAAACAAAGAAATGCAGAGACATCGAGGCCGACAGCAGCGCTGCAGCAGGACTCTGGTGCTCAGCGCTGACTGTGGCTGCTTTACTTTTACTGACCGTTTATATTTGAGGTTTTGTCTCTGATGTGACTTCATGTTTGTTCATGAATCACTCTCAATATGACTCTCCTCCTCATTTAAGTGCTTCATAGAAAGTCGCATAGTTATTATATTTAACATGAGTCAGAACCTGGACTAACGAGACCTGGTCTAAAAATGACATGTTGGGGGTTATCAAACTGCGGTTTGATTATTATTCATCTTGCAAACGTTGCGCTGAGTGTAACTTCATCAGATCACCTTTTTGTTATTGGCAGTAACGTTGCCACGTGCTGCCTCTGCTCTGCAGGGAGTTGGACGCGGCCATGGAGCGTCGTCTGGAGGAGATGGAGAGGAGGCTGAAGGAGCATGTGGACCGTCGCCTGGACGCTCTGGAGCAGAAGCTGGAGAAGGCCCTGCTCAGCGCCCTCAACCAGGGAGACACGAGCAGCGTCCACGGGACCGTCGGAGCGGACCGCCCCGACGGCAGCCACGCACCGAGTCCAGAACCGCTGAAGGACTAACAACACGCAACCCCTGAACCTTCTCAGCTACACCTCAGTGTCAGAGGGAGAGCAGAGCAGGACGCAGACAACCAACAGACAGTCGAAAGGAAAAAGGGCTGAAATGGGATTATTGATAAAATAACACAAGTATCGCAATAACCTGCTATAAAGAAAAGAATGCTGCTTAACTTCGTGTCCTGCTGCCAAAGAAACCTCGGTAACGGTGCGTTCGCTCCACTGTTGGACGGAGTGAATGTCCTGGATGTAGGACTGACCTCAGCTTGTGGACGCGATGTAAGTTCAGCCGACAGAAACCAATAATCTGTAACTGCAGATATCATGTCACTAAAATCATGTCCTGTGGCTGCAATGCATTCTGTGAAAGTTAAACACATGAAAAAGAAAGTAGCTGGAGATACGTCACCAACAACAGGCCGTCTGACAGCTAGCAGGTTATTGTAAACCATCACAATGAAGCCATGCATGTGATCTTATCCACGTTGTTGTTGGCAGGTTTGAACATTACAATTATTGACATGCAACACCAGCAGAACACTTATTTATTCATGTAACATGTGCACGTAAACTATCGTCCTCCAGGTCTCAGGATCCACATCAACTCCATTCACACCATGTGCTTCATCAGGCCTTAACCTTTGTTTGTCGTTTGGTTTGAATCTCAGAATATATATATGTCTATATTTATATATATATATATAGTATACTATTTATATATATATATAGTATACTGTGTATATATAACACGTAACTGATTAAAATGTGTTTTAATACGACACTGTAATGTTTTAAATAATGGACATGTCTGTAACATAAAGCTGCCAATGTAAACTATTACAAGGACAGTTTTAACCTGATGTTGATATTAAAAACAATAAAAATATATTCATACAGATGAATGTATTCTGTTGGGGGGGGGGGGGTTAACTTCTCTTCTAAAATCAAAGAGGAGTAAATTCCAACAAAACCTGAATAGAGAGGAAAGAACAGAATGATTCTGTTGAGCAAGGCACTAACTTGGCAAGAGCTCGGTGCCTTTCAGAAAGCTGGAGGACAGCAAGACACGAGAGGAGAAGGGCCTTGAATGAGTTACGTGGGACTGCAAAGAACAACACAATCTCCTTTTATTAAAGAATTTAACATAAGACATCTGTACGGCACAGTTCCTTTAACTATGGCACCACAACCAGCAGAACATGCTGGCGTTCAGTTTGGTATCTTTGGCTCGAGCGCTGACAAAACACATGAGTCACAAAATACTTTTAAGAGCTGACAGTGCTGATTTATGTGCGGACGACGGAGGCAGTTACAGGAAAGCGTTGCTCAAGAGTTCAAATCAACTGAGCCGATGGTCGGAATAGAACCATGAAGGTCACTGAGGTTCTTTGTATGTGGAGAACCGCTGCCGTTACTCGAGGAGATGGTCGATGCCAAAGGCACCGTGCATGAACCAGCTGGCAGCAGAGAGTGTGTCACACATTACATCAGGAGGATAACATATTGTAAGACCATGTGCAGATGTCTGGTCACACAGCGACAGCCCATAGAGACAATCTCCAACACCAACCAACACACATTTAAATGTAGGACAGAAGATGTTACTTCCTGTAGATTACGGTTCGTATGCATCATGACAAAGACAGAGTGGGATGAATGAGATATGCAACTGTAAAGAAAGTGTTGAACATGAGCTGAGTGGAGGAAGTTCAGCGTGGAAAGAGACTGAAGGGCAGAGTGGTAGATACAGGAAGTGCAGCATCAAAGGACATTTTACTTTTTGAATGGAACGGGTTTAATATCCAGAATATAACTTCTGTATGAAGTTCATTTTTTTTTATTCTTTTTGTTTATTTTATTTTTTAATAATCACATTATCATTGTGTTCACTCCGGTACAGTAGGTGGCGGTATGCACCTTAAACGGTGGTTTGTAGTCCGCCATTAAACTCGAAGAAGAAGAAGAAACACGCATGTTTGTTTGCTGGTGGCCCAGGCTGCTGTAGCTACAGGCTAGCAGCCTGACACGATGCTAATGGTGCTTTACTTGGGTTTGAGGTATTGTGATCCAGTAGTTGAAGTACTTACACAGGATGTCGTCAGCTCGATCACTTCCCTCCGAAAGTCCCCTCCCACGTGTTCCTCTTTCAAAGTCCCTGCGCATGCGTGTTCTAGCAGTATGCACGCAACAGTATTTTACATGAACGTACAGAATATACACTGGACCATCATGTACTCAATGAACATCATGCTGTATTGAAGAAGACTTGAAACTAGAGATTGAGACATAAACTCATGTTTACAATGTTTACTGAGGGAATAAATCAAGAGAGAAGTAGAGTCATTTTCTATAGACTTCTATACAACCAGAGGAGTCGCCCCCTGGTGGCCACTAGAGAGAATGCAGCTTTAACACACTTCAGCGTTCATGCTTATTGTTTGATCCTTTTGGCTGATTGAGGAACATGTTTGAGATCAAACATCGACTGACAGACATGTTATGACACTGTCAATAAAAACAAGTTTTGAAAACTATTTTATTCCCATTTTTTTGAAAATTTGTCATTGAACAATCAAGGACAAAAATACGATTCAAAAAATATTCCATCAAGAACATACACAACAAAACAAAACTACGGTAACCTGCAGTTAAATCGTTGTAGCGACAGATGGAGGAAGTAGAATATAAAAGGTCTGTGACGATGGAAAGACTAGAGGAAAAACTGATATGAGAAGTACGAGTACAGGGTTGAAGCCTCAGTTCCCAGGGTGATGAAGTTGGACCTTTGAAGGTGCGTGTGAGCGTAACAACATGGAAGAGCAGTGCTAATAATTACAAGTTCATAAACGCAGCAGGTGTGGCCCCAGACGCACACTCCCTTATTGGGTGCCATGTTTTTCAAAGTGTTCATGATTGGTTGAAAAACACTTGAGAGCCAGCTCGGGATTGGTCGACTGGTTGGGTTGTTGATTGTTTGCTCATTCAGCTGAGGGGGTCACGGTTCGATTTCCTCGGGGACGATGATGAGCAGCACGTCCTCGTTGCCTCGCCTCACCACAGTTCGCAGCGTGTCGTCGCGCTTTATGGCCGTGCTGACGTCACTGGCCGAAGTGATTTGCTCGCCATTGATGCTGATGATGACGTCTTTCTCCTTCAGGCCAGCTCTGTTACCAAGAAAGAAGGGCTTTTATCTCTTTTAGAACTTTTCCTGATCAAAGCATATGCATTCTCCACTTGTGTTGTTTTAAACTGAAACCTGTTTTTCTGTCATACTAACTGTGTTTGTTATCTCTGCATGGAGATCATGCATTCAGTCGTGTGTGTGCATCCCTACGTCTGTCTGTCCACGGCTAATCGCGCATACTACTGGACCAATCCGTCTCCCTGTATGCTCGGTGACCTCTTTTCTTTCAGGTTGCAGGGATTCACACTCGTTGAAAACCCTTTCATTGACTGTTTGACACCATGATTTGTACCTCTCTTGATTTGCAGCCCTGGGTAAAACAATTGCATGTATGTAAATATAACTATCACTTTGCAAATTACAAACTTAACCAAGCACTATCTACAACAGGGGCGCTTCTTCTCATGTGGGTAGGGGAGAGCTACGAGAGTCCTACAGTGTGTTTGGCTATCAGAGCTAGCAGCTAACAGAGCTAGCAGCTAACAGAGCTAACGCAAGTCAACGCAGCGGGACTGTGGACAGACAAAGAGGCAGAGGAAGCGTTAAAACAGTCAACATCAAGTGTTAAATCAGGAACTGCAGTTCAGCTGCACAGAGCTGGTGCAGACCTTTGCATAGATTAACATGAGAACACACCTGTGTCAACTCTACTGAGCGTACGTTTCTATTTGCTGATGTAGTCATTATGAATAATGTTGTGCAGAAATGTTTAAGATTTAAAGCCACGTTTTCAGCAGCTTTGTTTTTATAATTAAAGCAAGACCTTATTAAATGTGGATGGCTCCAGCGAAAATATGAATCAGAATTCTCCCGACTATGACTGAAGCAGTTTGTCCGCCCTGCCAGAGGGAGTTGGACGTTCTGGGTGGGAAACACTCAGGCCTTCACTGCCAGCTTTCAGCTCGTTCCAAATGCAAAACAGCAGCTTTGAGTTTGAACTCCAAGAAGACTTGTGCTGGCGTGAAACTCAGCTCAGATGACTAATGCAGAATTACTCACACTCGGATCTTTTAACCTGCGTTTAACATATTGGGCAGTGAACACCAGGTCACGTGGGAATCAGAAGTGATGCGAGAGACACTCACGCCTCAGCTGGAGTCCGGCTGATGACCTCGAGGACATACGCCCCGGAGGTGAGATCCGGGAAGTCGGACTGCCGCTCCTTCAGCTCCTTCGCCAGCCTGACGGGAGAAAAACAGCCAAAACATGAGCTCTTCGTTCAACTTGAAGGGTTGAAGCATTGGTTCAACATGTAAAGCATCGCTCTGATTAATTGTGGTAAAACTGCAAATTTCAAACTTTGAAAAGCTGCAACCTCAACAATGGTCTGATTTTGAGAAAGCATCTTGCTGCCGATCATTCGGTCAGCATGTACTAATTCAATCAGGTTGCTGAGGCTCCACAGATTCCTCTGAAAACTAGTTTAAGATAAAATTATGACATTTTTCCAAACCACTGACCAAATCACTTCTATCAACTACCCCGATGTTAATGATTTAAAATGTATGTTGTCTATTATTATACCAGTTTGCAGTTTTTTAATACATTTTCAGTCATTCAGTTGATTTCACCTTACAATGAAAATAAACATGAGATCATTATGACAGTGAACATTTAGTCACCAACAACATAATGACAGAATCATGCCGCATCGTGAATGACTGAACTGAACCCCGCCCGTCTCTTTAAAGGTCATCACGTGATGCTTGTTTTGGTGTTGAGAGGCGTTTCCTGCTGTGACAGCTTGGGCGTCACTCTGCAGGATGTGGGCGTGGCCTGGGTTGACTCGCATTCTTGATTAAACTCCTCATTTGACAGCAGGTACCTTAAGCATGAGGTCACATCTTCTATACCATCGCCACCCTTGTTATGTAGGAATGTCCGGACTGAGAAACTTACTTTCGGGGATCAGCGAGATTAATCAATGAATTAGTCTCACTGCAGTTCTGACTTAAGTGGCAGAACAGTCTGATCTGATAGAAATACAAATGATAACGCCTTTTTGTTGCAGATGGTCGAGGAGTTTCATTATCATATGAGGAAAATACTCAATGGTAGTATTTTTACACAAAGAGCTATATCAGAAGCTCCCATCAGCAGCTCCCATCAGCAGCTCCCAGCAGAAGCTACCATCAGCAGCTACCATCAGAAGCTACCATCAGAAGCTACCAGCAGAAGCTCCCAGCAGAAGCTCCCATCAGAAGCTCCCATCAGCAGCTACCAGCAGAAGCTACCATCAGCAGCTACCATCAGAAGCTACCAGCAGAAGCTACCATCAGAAGCTACCAGCAGAAGCTTACGTTGACGTGAGACTCATCATCCTGACGCCGATGTATTTCTTCTTCTGGAAAGTTTTACCTGGAAAAACATGAAGAAACGTGTTTGTGTAGTTGAGTTAGAAAATGTAAAGCTCATCGTCTTCTTTCAACTCAGTAAAGTACAGAAACACATCTTCTGCAAAGACCTTTGACAAACAGCGTTGCATTCTGGATGTTCGGGTTACGTGTTGTCCATGTTTTACAATCATCAATAACGTCTGTAGCATGGCAGGCAGGAAGTTTTAGTGAATTCATACTATGAACTCTTCTGCAGCCTGTGAAATACTGAGACTGTAATATATAATATATATATATATATATATATATATATATATATAATATATATAATATCTATAATTTGGCTGACTCTAATCTCTCTTTACACTCCCCACTTTTAACTATAAGGTCAGTTGTAGTTTTCATTTCTGTGTCATGCTCATCGCACATGAAAGTACTCAACGTCGCCATATGAATTATGAAATATGTAACATCTTTTGATAATGCATGCGTAAGGAGCCTAAAGTCTATACTGAGGGACACTAGAGGAGTTTTCCTCCTCGTCCGGCTTTCATTTCTATTTTGCATCCAACTAAACCAAATATTTAGTCGTTCCCTGAAACAAAGAACAGTAGAGAACATAAATGTGTTGGTTAGGACATGAAGTTCACTTCCTGTTTGTTATGAAGATGAAGATAAAGATCTTCATCGCATGTCGTCCTTCTCTCTTGCTGCTGTGTGACTGACGAGTCGCCAACTGAACTTCGTTGTGTGTTTTTACAATAACCATCCTCATCCTTCTCTGTCCCTGTCTCTCTGTCTCTCTGTCTCTCTGTCTCTGTCCCTGTCTCTCTGTCTCTCTGTCTCTCTGTCCCTGTCTCTGTCTCTCTGTCTCTCTGTCTCTCTGTCTCTGTCCCTGTCCCTCTGTCTCTCTGTCTCTCTGTCCCTGTCTCTCTGTCCCTGTCTCTCTGTCCCTGTCTCTCTGTCCCTGTCTCTCTGTCTCTGTCCCTGTCTCTCTGTCCCTGTCTCTCTGTCTCTGTCTCTCTCTGTCCCTGTCTCTGTCTGTCTCCTGTCTCTCTCTGTCTCTGTCCTCTCTGTCCCTCTGTCTCTCTGTCCCTGTCTCTCTGTCTCTGTCTCTCTGTCCCTGTCTCTCTGTCTCTGTCTCTCTGTCCCTGTCTCTCTGTCCCTGTCTCTCTGTCTCTCTGTCCTGTCTCTCTGTCCCTGTCTCTCTGTCCCTGTCTCTCTGTCCCTGTCCTCTCTGTCTCTCTGTCCTCCTGTCTCTCTGTCCCCTGTCTCTCTGTCCCTCTGTCCGTCTCTCTGTCCCTGTCTCTCTGTCCTGTCTCTCTGTCCCTGTCTCTCTGTCTCTGTCTCTCTGTCCCTGTCCCGTCTCTCTGTCCCTGTCTCTCTGTCCCTCTGTCCCTGTCTCTCTGTCCCTGTCTCTCCCTGTCCCTGTCTCTCTGTCCCTGTCCCTGTCTCTCTGTCCCTGTCTCCTCTTGTCTCTGTCTCTGTCTCTCTGTCCCTGTCTCTCTGTCCCCTGTCTCTCTCTGTTCGTCTGTCTCTGTCCCTGTCTCTCTTCCTGTCTCTGTCCCTGTCCCTGTCTCTCTGTCCTCTGTCTCTGTCTCTCGCTCTCCGTCTCTCTGTCCTCAGTCCCTGTCTCTCTGTCTCTCTCTGTCCCTGTCCCGCTGTCTCTGGTGGTCTCTCTGTAACTAAAGGGTGAAGCTGGAGCCGACCTTTGGCCCGTCTCTCGTGCGACTCTGCCAGGAACTGTCGGATCTTGTCTGAGGGGGATGGCGAAGGAGATTCCTGCCGTCACCTTCAGGGTGTTGATGCCAATCACCTCTCCGTCCTGCAGGAAACACATCAGTTCATCCTCCAAGTAAAGTCCAACACATGCAGCTCGCTGGACACCACGCTGTCACACGGCCCAAAGCAGACTGATAATCAGAGGCAAGCATGACCTCGACTCTTGATTTACTTTGCTGAACAGGGACTTTAGGGGTCTTGGTGTTTGTTTATGTGAGATTACGTAGAGCTCTGTTCGCAAGTAAGAAGAAACTATTTGTTCTGCATCGGTGATGTAACAGTTAAATTCATTTTGAATCTCAGGGTGAGATAAACATAACATGGCTTTTTTACCTTCAATTTTAGCTATGAAAATACATTCAAATGATGAATGATTGATTATCAACAACCTATTATCATACATTAGCATCATTTGAGTCCTTAACAACATGCTTCATGTTCTCATTCATCCGGTTTGTATTGATGGAACAAGCTTGTGTTCAGTTTCTCGCAGGTTTTCCTTCACTCACCAGGTTGACTAGTGGTCCTCCTGAGTTGCCGTACTGCAAGAACAAAAACAAGCACAAAGAATGTAAAAGCAAGAAGAAATCACAGCAGGTTAGAGCCAAACTCATTCTGAAGTGATCGATATATGATGAGCTGTTTCTGCATATTGGTGAAGATGGAAGGAAGCTTCAGCGTCCGTGATGTCATGCTGACACAACTCAGGTATTTGCAGAATTTGGAGACTTGAGGGCTGAATATGACGACAGCCCCCCCACAGGCCTGCCTGTCCGTCTCGCTCTCTTCACTCACGTGATGATGGCGTCGGTCTGGATGTAGTCCATGTCGGAGTCGGGGAGGCCAGCTCCTTGCCCCTCCTCTGGGTGGTGCTGACGATGCCGGTGGTGACGGTGTTCTGCAGGGAGAACGGGCTGCCGATGGCGACCACGAACTCGCCGGACGCAGGTCCGCCGACCGGCCGAGCATCAGCACCGGCAGCTTCATCTGCTCCAGCAGACACACGGGGGGAAACAGAGAGAGACGTCAAAGAGACACGAAACACAAAACGTTGTGGTGTCTTTGGTGGTGTTTGCAGTAGTGGCCAAAGACAGCTGACAACAAAGAGCTTAAATCAGGTCAACTCACTGTTAAGTCACATCCTGACACGTTTATTCAGTGACAACGGTTTTGTTTTGGAAAAGGCAAAA
Organism: Lycodopsis pacificus; assembly: GCA_028022725.1. Taxonomy (NCBI): domain Eukaryota; kingdom Metazoa; phylum Chordata; class Actinopteri; order Perciformes; family Zoarcidae; genus Lycodopsis; species Lycodopsis pacificus. Next base: position 19,717,266 of record CM051708.1, read on the forward strand.
AAAGAAAAAAAATGATCCTCAAACTCTGCAATGAACACGAGCACAGTCAGCGGCCAGTTAGCAGGACGCGAACACACACACACGCACACACACATACACACACATACAAACACACACATACAAACACACACACACACATATACGCACACACACACGTAAACAGCAGTTTATTCTCTCTCAGCTGTTGGAGACAGACGTGGATTTCCTGTGGAGAGCTGAGTCAGCTCTCTTTCTGGAACGAGCTTCTCTTCATCCACGACTCAGACTCTTAACAACAAACTCGGCATAAACAGTTGTTCTCCTCCATTCTATTTCATAGAACAACACTCCAATAACAGCAGGATCTTGTCCATTATCTCTTGTATCTGTGAGGTTTTCTCATCGTTTTCCATCCCATCAGTTTATTTTCACCAACATGTGGTCGGTTGGCATTTTTCTACAGTTACGCAAATGTGCAAAAAGAAGTATTGCCAAACAAATGAATCGCAGCCATGTGTGATCAGAGCACGAGGAGGGAGAGATGCAGAACAAGTCCAGTGAGAGGATCAACAGCGCTCGTCCTGTTTCAATGCTGCATCTGATCAACGGCTGGAAATCATTAGCTTGCACAGTTTCAGTACATAACCATAACTCATAACAGCTGAGCGTGCCCGACTGCTATTACACACACACACACACACACTCACACTCACACTAAAGAGCCTAGTAAAGGACTTTTCATAAGTAATAATCTGTTAAAGTAAACATAAGTAGAATTGCATCTCTCTCTCTCTCTCTCTCTCTCTCTCTCTCTCTCTCGCTCTCTCTCTCTCTCTCCTCTCTCTCTCTCTCTCTCTCTCTCTCTCTCTCTCTCCTCTCTCTCTCTCTCTCTCTCTCTCTCTCTCTCTCTCTCTCTCTCCATCTCCTCTCTCTCTCTCTCTCTCTCTCTCTCTCTCTCTCTCTCTCTCTAGCCCGAACACTCTGACCCACTTTTGGTTTCGTAAGAGAGAGAAGGGGGAGACATGTAGTCCGGGGAGAAAGAGAAGGAAGGAGCAACGAGGTAGAGGGGGAGAGAGAATGAAGTGAAAGATGAGACAGATGTGAATGTGTTTCACATCTGGAGCAGCTGTGGAGTGATGAAGACATTTCCAGACAACCAATGAAGACGACATGCAAACTGAATCTCTCTGTTTCTCAGTTTGATGGACATGCAGGAAAAGAATGTCCAAAAACATTCAGGTATGCTCAACACATCTGTACATGAGCAACACCTCGGGTGTGTGTGTGTGTGTGTGTGTGTGAGAGTGTGTGTGTGAGAGAGAGAGAGAGAGAGAGAGAGAGAGGGGGAGGGAGGAAAAACAGAGACGAAGTGTGTGTCCTTAGGTCTGGATGAGTCGGCGCATTAAACGAAGCAAAATAAAATGTGAACTCTGCAACAGAAGGCACAATGTGAGAGGACAGTGTGCTTACACAGCAGCTTCACTGCGTCTCTCATGGGCTTCATTCCATCTTCAAACTCGACCTTCATGTGATTCTCAACTACACACACAGAAATACAAACAAAGTATTTGTGACAAGGTTCTAAGAGGTTCCAGCTCCAGTCGGCTCGCTGTCACCATGTTACTCTCAGACAACTCAGATGATCCGCAAAGATTCTCCAAATTCATACTTTTTGCTCAGAAAGCAAATATGCAAATTAATATCAAAAGAAAGGGAACTCATGCGAGGAAAGACTTCATCAATTCTTTTACTGAGTGATCCGACAGAGTATTCATTGGAGCCGATACGTGTTAACTACACACAAGAGAACATTTCCAGATAGATTGATACTTATATAATAAATCTAATGAGGTCAGTCCACACACCACCACTGCACACATGCACATGAACTACCTCAGCCGATCCCCACCAAGCCCACAGCGACAGAAAGAGCCGGTGATGAACGGACTCGCTGAGCTCTTCTACTCGGAGCTTCAACGTGAAGCTGCTCTGTTCTTCTGCACTCGACCACAAACAACTGCAATCATCTGAAGGCCTCGTCCACCGGCACGCAGCCGGCCGAGCTCCGCCCGCCAGGCAACGAAAGCACCGCCGTGTTCTCGCTCGGTGGGTTTCAGGATGACAGCGCTGAGGCGCTGTGTTCAAGAGACGCCGACACAGCAGAATGCAACAAACCAAGCCAACACCACAGCAAGGAACCTTCTTCTTCTTCTCTCATCTCTCTCTCCTTCTCATCTCTCTCCCATTCATTCCTCTTGTATGCATAACACCTCCAGTATACAGTCAGCATGTTACAGGCTCCGTTAACACATGCAGCACCTTCTGTCTGTGTGCAGCAGCATTTAGTTTGAAAGAAACATTTCAGAAAAGCGCTGCAGAAGAAATGGAGGAGAAGCTCGTCTGTATATTCCCGACAGACACAATGACAAGAACCCAAAACGCAATTTGTGGAGCAGATCGGTCGGCTTGACACTGGATGCTGCTGCTGAGTGTTTTTACTTCGACATGTACTTTTATACATTGTTTTTATATATGATGATTTTAATGTAAAGTGTCTTTGAGTGTCATGAAAAGCGCTCTATAAATAAAATGTATTATTATTTATTGTTACATCACTGAATGCTTTGTCTCTGCTTGTCTCTGACGTTGCAGCTGTCCGGTTGGTCGGTGAGAGGCTCATCTCTTCGAGTATGAAGCGAAACACAAAGACAGTCGGCCACACAGTTCATAAGAGCAAAGGGGCGGAGCTAGCCTACCATGCAACCATGGTTACAGCGGTGATATCTTGTCAAGATATTAACATGGAAATATTTTTTAAAAATAAAAAAAACTCGGGATGCTTTTTCATTGTAATGGAGCAACGTCAGCTCTCTTCTGTAGTCCTGTTTCTGGCCACCAGGTGGAGTTTAAGTCCAACATTCTCCTTTGAGCTTTGCCTTTGGTCTCCACCAACTCCTGAGAAATATAAGCGAGTCTCTTTAGCTGCTAAATGCTTCACTACATCCAGCAGGTACTCGCTAACGTTGTCTGTTTATTGTTTCAATCAATGTTCTTCATTGTTTTTTCTTTTGTCTTATGTTTTGATGCTTTCAATGGTTTTATGTGAAGCACTTTGAATTACCTTGTTGTTGAAATGTGCGATACAAATAAACTTGCCTTGCCAAAAGATTACAACGAGACAGTTTGGCTCATAATGTGAAGAAAAGCTTTCTCTCCTGTGATCGCAGCGTGTCGGCCCTGAACATGCAGCTACACGTCAGACTGCTTCGCCTGCAAACACGTTACTGTGGCAACGACACCTGAAAGCTGTTCAGCAGCGACCTGCACGGGGTGAAGCACACAGGGAGTCTTGTGCCGCTCAGACTGCCTGGAGCAGTGTCTTTATGACTGTTATTCCTGAACAGGACCGTCACCGCCATCAAAGCATCGATGTGGTGATTCTATAAGGCTTTCCGCTGTGATTTGTATCTCATTGAATCTCATATTTGGCCTTTTCACCGACATTATTTCGAGCTAAATAAAGCATGACAATGATTCGACTGGGTGTGTGTTGGGAGAGTGGAGGGCTGGAACTTCGTCTCTGTGCTGAGCAGTTTGTGGATCTCCTGAGGCTCCACTTCCTCCCAAACTGCTGTCCGCCCCAAACACGGCGAGGAAAACCACCATCGCCTGTCTGACCGGCAAACATGAGCTCACATCCTGCAGCGCGCGTGTGTGTGTGTGTGTGTGTGTGTGTGTGTGTGTGTGTGTGTGTGTGTGTGTGTGTGTGTGTGTGTGTGTGTGTGTGTGTGTGTGTGTGGGTCATATAGACTCCACAACATTTTAACATTAAAGTAAGTTCCATCATGTCCAAAACTAATCCTCAATTATTTAATTAAAATTACAAAACCAAAACACCATGTGTAACTTGTTTGTTTTTTTGCTCAAACAGTCTTTGGACAGATGACATTATTGTATGCTTGTGGGGATGTTTGCGTTCTTTTGAGTGTTTGTCTGTGGAAGCATCTTCACCACACACACACACACACACACACACACACACACACACACACACACACACACACACACACACACACACACACACACACACACACACACACACACACACACACACACACCCCTGCTTTCCACTGATGGCAGATCAAGATGGCAGACAGAAGTTTGTTTGGATGCATGAGCAGGTCTGAACCGGTCCTCCACAGACTGGAGAAGAGTTCAGTGTATTCTTGAGTTTTCTGCTGAGATGAGCCCACATGAACGCTTCCCTCTGTCTCCTGACCCGCTGATATCGGCTTTCATGAGTCATGATGTTATTTTGCTGAGGCGCCTCAAACAGCACTGAGCGAAAATAAAGAACTGGCTTTCCATTTACGGGACGCTCAGGAAAACACAAAAGCTATTTTCTTTCCAAAAAGGCAAAAAATACTTGATTCTGTTTTGGAAAATCAAAAAGAGAGAAGCAGACAGATGGGAGGAGCTTTTAACAGGAGAGGAGGGTGGAGGAGGAGGGTGGAGGAGGGTGGAGGAGGAGGAGGAGGAGGAGGGTTGAGGAGGACCGAGGAGGAGGAGGAGGGTGGAGGAGGACGGAGGAGGGCTGACGAGGGTGGAGGAGGAGGAGGGTGGAGGAGGGTGGAGGAGGGTGGAGGAAGGCGGAGGAGGGCGGAGGAGGGCGCAGGAGGGTGGAGGAGGAGGAGGACGGAGGAGGACGGAGGAGGGCGGAGGAGGAGGGCGGAGGAGGGCGGAGGAGGGTGGAGGAAGGCGGAGGGAGGGTGGAGGACGGAGGAGGACGGAGGAGGGCGGAGGAGGGTGGAGGAAGGCGGAGGAGGGAGGAGGACGGAGGAGGGCGGATGAGGGTGGAGGAGGAGGGTGGAGGAGGGTGGAGGAGGAGGGTGGAGGAGGACGGAGGAGGGCGGAGGAGGACGGAGGTTTCTAGAGAGCTGCATCGTGAAACAGCACCAAGAAAGAGAAGATAACATGGAAGGATGGTTTCTTGCATATCATTACAAACTCAAGTCTATTTTATGCTGCATTTCAAGTCTCCTCTTCATTCAGTTTTGTCATAAATCAGAGATTATGATGATTTTTGGACAGCAAATGGATGAGCAAATAAATGAAATGAAATGAATCATTCCACATAAATAAACACTGCAGCAGCCAAATATCTCTGGGACGAAGCAAGGAACCTCATTCGTACTGACGACAGAAACGTCTGCAGACTTCAGAAGAAAGAGAAACGTTGTTGAGGGAATGATCATCAGTGAACGTCTAAGACATCCAGCGTGATGGACGGAGAGGCTGACGCTGCATACAGACAGAAGGTCAAAGGTGAAGTCTCCATAAGTAAATTAAAAACAGCAATGAGAACCATCCATCCATCGTCTCTCTGCTCACCGGTGCATCGATCTGGATCAGAGCGATGTCGGCCTTCTCGTCCACGTCTTTGATCTTGGCGTCGAATGTCGCTCCGCTCTTCAGCTCCACCTGAGGAAGCGATAAAGAACATTATCTTACTCAGCACCAGTCCCTTTGCCTCTGATGAACTGCCACTTCATTCATATTCTTTGGTTATTTTATGAATTCAATGCTGAGGCATCCTGAAGCTCATCATCACTGACAATGTTTGTTTCAACCATGAAACACACATCATGAAGTGGACACGTTTGCAAAACAATGAATATGAGAAATGAACTACAAGATTAAAACACCATTTATCAGAAAAACATATCTGCATATTGTGTCGGCGGCTGTGAAACTGCTGTGCGTACCTTGATTCGGTTCTTGTTGGCCACCACGTGGGCGTTGGTGACAATGAGTCCGTTCTCAGACACAACAAACCCGGAACCGCTGGCGACCGCCACCTCCCGCTTTGAGAAGATCATCCTGAGCAGAACGAGTTATGAGACGCCAGCAATCACATGAACTCATGTTGACCAACAACTAAAGACGCACTTCTTCCACACTGAACTAGGTTCAGAACCAAGTGAAGACAGAAAGAAGATTCAATTCAGGCGATCACCAAAGCTATTACAATGCAGCCTGAGGAAGATTCATATTCATTCATATTGGTAACAAATTGAATGACGATCCATCTAATATTTGAATTAAGAAACACAAATGTCACCGGATCATTGTGAGAATAGTTCGGTGGTCGTTTTACTTGCGGTACAGTTCAATATGAACCACAGCAGGTGCGATCTTCTCCACCACGTCAGCGATGAAGTTGTACTTGAAACGAAGACTGTCGGGGTTCTGCTGACCTGAAGGAGGGAAACCATACCGTCAACGAACTGCATCACGCACACACGCACACACACACACACACCCTGCCAGACCTCATGAATACTTGGGTTTTGCTCAGCAGCAGCAGCAGCAGCACCGGTGCTGGGAGTCCATCATGTGTGTGCTCTCTCAAAGCAAACCGTATTGGCCCCATAGAGACGGGCTCGTGTTGCCAGGTAAGATAGAACGTCTCAAACGCGTCGTCAGTCGTCGTGCATAACGTCGAGTTAAACCAGCTCCAGATGTGGAGAGCAGTGTACGAACGGTCTGAGAGCAGCTGCAGCTCAGCGATGCTTCTAAAACAAAGGAAATGACTCAGAGCCTCAAAAGATGGAGGGGGGGGGGGGGGGGGGGGGTGGTTACCAGTCCATGCATCACCTTACATAACCCCAACTTGGTTTCACAACATCTTTATTTTCTCATTTCACTGGTCGGTCTTTGTGTACGCCTCTCTCTCTCTCTCTCTCTCTCTCTCTCTCTCTCTCTCTCTCTCTCTCTCTCTCTCTCTCTCTCTCTCTCTCTCTCTCTCTCTCTCTCTCTCTCTCTCTCTCTCTCTCTCTCTCTCTCTCTCTCTCTCTCTCTCTCTCTCTCTCAGAGACGTTAGGGTAACACTGAACAGGATCATGCATCATGATACAGCGTTCACGTGTTTCCCATCCCTTCACTTCTTCCTCTGTCTCTCTGCAGCATTGTTCCACCAGGTGTGTTGCACTTCAACATTCACCTGTTGGCTTTCTAAACATGGGAACTGCGCCCCATCTCCTGATACCCACAATGCCTTGTGTTCTCTGTCACTTGCATCACGCCAACATTTCTTGGTGCAGAGAAACAGTCTATTTTGGACTCGTTATGAACTCAAGTTGGAAACACTGCAGCGTTCAGACCAACTCATCAGAAGATGATGGCTGTGAGCAGCATTTGGTTTCCAACTGGACACCCTGCTGCTGGTCTCGTGGACCAGGAGTGGATCAGGGTTCCACCACAAAACAAAGACAACACCAAGGTTCATTGTTAGGCATATCGATAGTTTTGGATTTTGATTTCATATCTACTTATTGTCTCTGTGAGAGCTGATGTAGCTAAAAACCCTTCTGTAGAAATGACTTTAACAATTAATCAATATTCAAAATAGTTGCAGATTATGCAAGAGTCGATGGACTCATCGTTGCAGCTCTTAGTGCAGATAAATGATGTGTACTACTGGAACTAAGCTACATCAGCTCTCACACAATCATTTGTTAAATGATCTTTACTTTAGTTTACTTTATTATAATGCAACTTTACACCGTTTGACTTTTTGGAAAGTATTTCAGGTCAGCACATAACTGCAATAGAAATATTGCAATAGCATATTTAGTCCTCGTAATCTCGACTCGAGTCTGAAGTCTGACTCGCAGGACTCGAGTCAGAGGACCTCCGGTGCTGCTGCTGGCTTTCTGTAGTGAACGTCCACTTCAGCCTCAGCCTCAGCTGCAGCCGACCGCCTCCAAGACCCGCTGTGTGTGTGTGTGTGTGTGTGTGTGTGTGTGTGTGTGTGTGTGTGTGTGTGTGTGTGTGTGTTGATGTGTGTGTGTGTGTGTGTGTGTGTTGATGTGTGTGTGTGTGTTGATGTGTGTGTGTGTGTGTGTGTGTGTGTTGATGTGTGTGTGTGTGTTGATGTGTGTGTGTGTGTGTGTTGATGTGTGTGTGTGTTGATGTGTGTGTGTGTGTGTGTGTGTTGATGTGTGTGTGTGTGTGTGTGTGTGTGTGTTGATGTGTGTGTGTGTGTGTGTTGATGTGTGTGTGTGTTGATGTGTGTGTGTGTTGATGTGTGTGTGTGTGTGTGTGTTGATGTGTGTGTGTGTGTGTGTTGATGTGTGTGTGTGTGTGTGTGTGTGTTGATGTGTGTGTGTGTGTGTGTTGATGTGTGTGTGTGTGTGTGTGTTGATGTGTGTGTGTGTGTGTGTTGATGTGTGTGTGTGTGTTGATGTGTGTGTGTGTTGATGTGTGTGTGTGTTGATGTGTGTGTGTGTGTGTGTGTGTGTTGATGTGTGTGTGTGTGTGTGTGTTGATGTGTGTGTGTGTGTGTTGATGTGTGTGTGTGTTGATGTGTGTGTATGTGTTGATGTGTGTGTGTGTGTGTGTGTGTTGATGTGTGTGTGTGTGTGTATGTGTTGATGTGTGTGTGTGTTGATGTGTGTGTGTGTTGATGTGTGTGTGTGTGTTGATGTGCGTGTGTGTGTGTGCGTGTTGATGTGTGTGTGTGTGCGTGTTGATGTGTGTGTGTGTGTGTGTGCGCGTGCGTGTGTGTGTGTGTGTGTTGATGTGTGTGTGTGTGTTGATGTGCGTGTGTGTGTGTGCGTGCGTGTTGATGTGCGTGTGTGTGTGTGTGTGTGTTGATGTGTGTGTGTTGATGTGTGTGTGTGTGTGTTGATGTGCGTGTGTGTGTGTGTGTTGATGTGTGTGTGTTGATGTGCGTGTGTGTGTGTGTGTTGATGTGTGTGTGTGTGTGTTGATGTGTGTGTGTGTGTGTTGATGTGTGTGTGTGTGTGTGTGTGTGTGTGTGTGTTGATGTGTGTGTGTGTTGATGTGTGTGTGTGTGCGTGTTGATGTGTGTGTGTGTGCGTGTTGATGTGTGTGTGTGTGTGTGTGTTGATGTGTGTGTGTGTGTGTGTGTGTGTGTGTTGATGTGTGTGTGTGTTGATGTGTGTGTGTGTGTGTGTGTGCTGCTGCAGCTTTGAAGTGAGCTGAATGGAGCCAGTCAGGCGAGCAGAGAAACACTCTGCAGGTGTCGGTAACAGCCTGTAAAAGGTCCGTTCTGCAGATTCTGCAGTGACTCGGTGAATGAAGCTGCAGGGACGTTTGGTAATCGGCGCTCAGATGTCAGTGTCCTTGAATGCACCATCAAGTTCAAATCAATGGACCGATGGACTTGGTGCTGAGCGCCACCGGTAGAAGACGGACTAACTCACAGTCTGCTTGGTCTTTTCATGCAACGTGTAAATAACAGGAAAAGTAAAGTAGAGCACCAGTATTATTCTGTCATGTAGAAGAAAGAGAAGCTGATTCGTTCTGTATCTGCAGCCTGGTTTGTCTCTGCAACAATCAACTCTCAGAACGGACGGTTGGTCTTTTGATTATCGTTCCACACTGACAAGTTGGCTGAGAAGCTTTTTGTCTCCTGAAAGCAGCTCAAACATTCCACCCCGAAACCAAACGGTACCACGTTCTGAACTTCATGTGGAATCTCATTACGAGCCGGACGAGCCTGGACTGGGAAACATTCCTCCAGTTCCTCACAGAGTTGAGTCACCGTGCAACCGTGTTTTGTTGATTCTGTATCCAAGCCTGTCAATCTGACAAAGAGCTCACAAGACTGGACAGGAAGCAGAAATAATAAAAAATCCATAAAACGATCCCTTCAAATCTGGTGAAATAACTTCGATTGACTGTTGCACAAGTTACACAATCAGCTCCAGAGATGAATCATCACAGAAGACGTGATAACGTGCACGCTCGAGAAGTTCAACTCCTCACGAGGCGATGGGACAGTCCGGTCACTCTCTCTCGGTTGGACACATGAGAGATAGGACGAGAGTAAATTAGCAACAAGGAGAGAAGGGAAGGAAAGGAGAGAGAGTGAGGGAGCATAAGACATGCAAGGAAAGGAGATGAGATGAATGGACAGAAAGAGAAAAGGCATGATAGGAGAGGAGAGGAAGAAGGAGACAGAGGAGAAGCAAACTCCTCTTCCTTCATCTGTCCTTTTCCTGGAGAGATTATATATGGAAGGGGAGGAAAGAGGATGAGAGAGGTGTGTGTGTGTGTGTGTGTGTGTGTGTGTGTGTGTGCTCCTCAATATGCTTTCATTACTCTCTCACATACACACTCACAGGGGAACACTGTTTGTTTTTGCAGCACAGGGAGAAACTCAAGACCTCCTGGCCTAATGTCTACATTGTGACCTCGATGAGATAACAAGTGTGCACGTGAGTGTGCATGTGAGAGAGAGAGAGAGGAGGGGGGGGGGAGAGGGAGGAAAAACAACCCCAGCTTCAGAGTTTGGTGCAGTGTGAGGCGCCGATGCAAATCTGACTGATCAGCAAATGGACAGATGCCAGAGAGACAGAGCGAGGAAGAGGAGGAGATCATCATCACAGACGTCAGGAAGCAGCTTTGTTTGGTAAAGATCCACACAAAAGTCACACCATCATGTGTTCTATCAATGACAACTGGAATAATAATGTAAAAGTGATCATTCCCTCTAATATCGCAAATCATGTCGTAATTGCAGTATCAATCAAAATTGCATATTTCTAACTTGTGATGAAACCTGCTGTGAACCACTGACATGCTGCTTATTGTGGATCTATAGAAGCAGAGGTTTGACTACGGCCACATGTGGCCACAACTGACAGTCACAGGAGAACTTACTCAGTTATCTCAGCGCAGAAACATCGAAACTTCACATTGTACTTCATGAATGTGTCAATGAAGACAAAAGCTCATTAGAAAATGGATTATTTGGAAGATCTGAGGAGGTTTGACAACTCTGATGAACAGATGGAGGAGAAAGCTGCTGCTGAGGTCACCCAAGTTCAAAACACACACACACACACACACACACACACACACACACTCACACTCTCACACACACACAGCTCTCACCTTCCCCGCAGGTTCCTCTCTGGATGAAAATCACCGGTGGCTGCTGCAGCTTCTTCGCGCGGTTACTGACGCGCTTCAGCTCGCAGATGTCCCGGTACGAGACACCATCGCTGCCGCACACCGCGTCGGAGCTGGCGCAGGAGCACACGCCGGCTTTCCCCCTGTGCCTCACGGTGGCGGACACCTCCACGCCGTCGGTCACCGCGCACTCCATCCCCTCGGCGCACTCGCGGTGTCCGGTGCCGCCGCACTGCTCGCCCTCGCCGGACGCGCACACCGGGCAGCAGTCGCAGCGGTCCAGCACGTCGCCGGCCAAGCAGTCAGCGGGGATCGGCGCGCACTTGGACTTGTCGCACTTCTCAGAGCAGCCGATGGCGAAACGTTTGGCTATCCTCGACCCGGCGATGAGATGCGGGCAGAGGAGCAGCGCCATTACGCAGAGGACTAACCGGAGACTCATGCTGGGACAGAAAGACTGGAAGGAAACACCGGGAGCTGCAGTGCAATGCTCGGTGATAGTCTGTGAGAGGTGAAGATGCAGAGCGGAGGTCAGACTCACTAACTGTGGTTTGGAACTTCAGTGTCGGGCTGTCCCGGTTTATAAGAGCTGCCGGATAAACACAGGAGGCGATTGGAGGGCGCGTGTGACGTCTGTCGGGGGGGGGGGGGGGGGGGTGATGGAGGTGTGTGCGTGGTGTAGGCCGTGCATGGTGGACAGTAACTCGTTCTGAAATGGTTTTTTTCTTCGATTCTGTGCTACTTTAAAGTCACTTAGAGAACATGTTCTGTACATTCACCAGTCAGCCGCGTGCTGATATGCAGTGTATTAAATCCACCAGATGACGAAAACAAGCTCAAGCTACGACCATAAATAATGAATTCAAACCTCGAGGCGGACTCAGACAAACTGACGCTCCATCACTAAAACCTCACAACCATTCACACGATAGCTCACTGATGTGATTTGCTCTGTTTATTAACAGAGCTGTCTCTGGATATCTGAATTCAGTATCTGAATGAAAATGATAGATCTCACCGTGTCTGTCCCTCGGTCCCTGTCTCCATCACCTCCCCTCAGACCCCTGCGATCCTGCATCCATCCACCAGAGGCCCTCAGACTCTCTCTGTCACCTGACTCACCTGTCAGGAGGAACAGGTCGAGATCTTCTAAGTATCACCTGTCCTTCACACAACATGCAGACAAAGAGGCTCAACCGTGCATGTTCCTCCTGCAGGCTAAGGTTTGTAATGTCCGACAGGGCATTTCAACAGAACAACAGGAACATTGCAGCCGGGTTTAAGTCAAGTGAAGGATCATCAAGCATGCAACCGAAACCCCCGGCACCCCTCTAACCACCTCCCAGACCTTTACAGTCATGCAGTGGAAGGAAAGGCAGACACTCCACACCTCCTCCATCACTCCTTTCAGCTGCTCACAGCTTCCCTGCACCTCTGGCCAAAAAGAGACTCTTTCATTCGCACTGCAATACCCGATGAAGAGACGGTCGCCACGTTTCAATGCAGCTGTTCTCACCTGCTCTTATTTATTCATGGATGTTTGTTTCAATATAATTGTGCCGCTGCTGCTGCTGCACATTCCCATTGACCTCCAGTCAGTCAGTGAGTGCTGGTGGGCAACAATTGATTTTTCCAGAGAGACTTTGTGATTGAAACGTTCAGCCACATTTTGGGAGTGGTCTGTTTTGAACACTGTTGGTGGGACCATGCAGGGCTTTTTATGCCAGAATGACACACTTAGCTTTCACAAGAGAGAGATTCTGATCAACTGTGTTTTGTTCTCTTCATGTGTAAAGCTCACTCTCCGCCCTCGTGCTGTTTGCTTCCTCTTTGGTGTTACTGCGCTGTGTTTATGCTTCTTCACGTCACTGAATTGTTCAAAAGGAAAAGTTCGTCCGAGAGTCTCAGTAACCTTTACTTAGCAGAGAGCAGTCTGTCTGTCTGTTAAATGTAGCTAGCAGCTGGTTAGCTTAGCTTAGCACAAAGACTGGAAAGAAAGGGAAAGACGTAGCCAGCTGTGACAAAGTCCCCTCACTGGTAAAGCTCACTCATGAACACGCTGTATCTCGATTGTTTCAACACAAAGTGTAAAAACGGTGATCCAGAAAGAAACACAAGTGGCTGAAGGACGAGTGAGTTCGGCTTCATAAACGCCGTCAGGTGATCGGATGCTTCTGAGGCCTCGGGCCGCTCAGCTGCGTCTCGTCAGAGAGACGACGTGATGCAAAATACTGACTCCAGAGTACTCCAGAGGATCTGAGAGAGAGCGAGCTGATGATCTCAAGGCTCCCCGCCTGAATAAAGCGGAGGATGTGTGGACGTTCACGATACTCCCTGAAGGTTCTTTAAACGGGTTCCAGCTCTGAGAGGATTTCAATTGTCATTGAGTTTTCAGTGGTCATTCAAGGGGTTATACAGGTCTTTGGAGACCTTCCAGGGACCCTTGAAAGTCTTCCCATGAGACTTTGAATGTGATCCATTGGTCTTAGAAGAGGTTGGGTTTTGCTGTGTGTGTGTGTGTGTCTCTCTCCATATCATGCTCATTCTCTCCACCTGCGCCCAATCACCTGCCCCTGGCTTTTCCTTTAGCAAACCCCAGTCATCTCTACTCACCTGCCGGCAATCCGCTCATCGCCCCTCACCTACTTATACTCCCCTGCTTGCCCTGTTCTAGTTGCCGGATTATCATTCGTCCTTTTTCCTCCCCGAGGACTCTTCTTTTTGTGACTTTGCGTCGTATTCCAGTTTAGACTTTTTCCGCTCCCGGTTGGAGTTGTTTTTGGTTTCTGTTTTTGTGTGTGCTTAAGTGCCAAAGAGTCATTTTACCTCTCGCCCGAGTCTCTGCTTCAATCCTAAACCCGCACGGTAAACCATGAATTGACACACATTGGTCCTTTTTAAGGGTACCAATGTTCCTTTTAGAGGGCTCTCGGGGTGTGTGATGGGGTTTTAGGGATCTGTTGCGAAGTTCTGCTGGTCATTTAAGGGGCTCCAGGGATCTGTCAAGGCCTTTCAGGCATCCTGAAAGGAGTTTAATGGATCATCGGAGGGGCTACCGGCTCCACTGGTCCTCAAGGTGGTCCAAGGGGTCTCAAGGGATCCTTCAAAGAGTTCCAATGATACTTGAAGGTGAATCGGTGACCTTTGAAGGGGTCTGCTGTTTCCTTGAATGGTCGTCTGCCAGGCTCCATGGGTCAGAATGGGGTTAAGTGGTCATTGAAAGGGTTCAAGGGGACTGCAGTCTGAAGAGGCCTGGTCTTGAATCAGTTCTTCTGATCCATCAATGAGTTTCAGTGACCATTTACTTTAATCAACAGGTCATGGCGGAGTTGAGAAAAAACCTTGCGGGAGTTCTAGTGACCCGCCTAAAACTACTCCAGGAGTCACTGAAGGTCTTCCAGGAGTCAATGGAGGTCCTCCAGGAGTCGATTAAGAACCACCGCTCAATGGAGGACAACCAGGACTCACTGAAGGACTTCCAGGGGACTATGAAGGGCTGCTTTAGGCCTTGAAGGAGTCCTGTGGATCCATGAAAGGATTCCAAGATCCTCCGCAACATAAGAACGATGTAACGCAGACTTTGCCAGTATGTGGTCTCGTATTTTAAGAACATGATTGAACTGTTGTATAATAATGAATGTCGGAGAACAAGCATAAGGTCACGCATCTCCTCTCAGACTATTGGAGGTTTAATTTCATGTGACGCTGAACACAGAACATTTATTGGCTGCAGCAAACGAAACGGTTCCACTTTGTTCAAATCACATTTAAAGTTGACATTTAACGAGCTGAATAAGAGAACAGGACTCGGTCATATGATTATTTGCAGTTATTGAGCAATGTTTACAACACTTTATTCTTGGATTAAATTCATATCAAACAATAAGTGTCTGTCCTAATTACTTTTACTGAGTGAAATCGACGCGTCAAGTGGAAGTGCGTGGAAGTGAACTTGGAATGAACGAGCCCGAGACGTTTGAAAATAACTGAGTTTAAATTTGAGTTTCAAAGTTTATCCTTGACGTCTTGGAAACGGTTCCTTTAATGGCCGTTCTGGAGCAACTTCATGATTCACTCTGGAAATACAAATTCAAAAATGTTTGAGTCATGCGTGTAAAATGAGTACGAAATTAACATTAAACGGATATATATGGCAATAAATGAACAAAACGCTCCAGTCTCAGGGGACACATGTCCGGGGTCAGCTGGACAGCTCGTCGTGTGTGTGTGTGTGTGTGTGTGTGTGTGAGATCTACTCAAGTTGAGTCAGTCAGCAATAAGGTTTTGATTTATGCATGTGCGTGTCCGAGTTGGCTAGAGCGTGAAAAAGACAAAAGGGAGAACAACAAAGTTAGTTGGCATGTGTTAACGTGCAGCTGTCTGCTGCCTGCACACAGCGTGTGTGTGTGTGTGTGTGTTTGTCTCGGATGACTCAGGCCTCCTCCCATCCGTCCAAACAGTCCAGTGAAGTCCTCGTGTCGGGGCGGCTCCGCAGCGTTCAGTCTCATCGTGTTTGTGGTTTCAGATATTAACTCATCGCCTCCCTGACTTTGGTCTAAATCGAGACAAACGACCTGAAACGGATCGACAGAAGAAGTAGAAACAGCAGTGGTTTCAATGCTCCTGGTTCCATTCTGCCGCGTTGTTAGCTGGACTCGGACAGCCTTGGACCGACCTGAACCGTATAGGTCGATGGTTTCTGGTCCATCTTGCCTCTTCAGGTCTGACTGAACCGGACTTCTCTCCTGGCAGCATCTCCCTCTTCAGACAGAGCAAACTGCCAAAGAAGTCACTCGCACTGACATCTTCTGAGGAAAAGGAAAACCTGTACAAACGTCCAGCTGAGGGGCATTTACATTGTATAAACAGTTTGTCAGACTCATGCAGCTGCACTTAAAAGCAAATAAAGCAGCTTTTCCTTTGACGTCGAGGCTTTTGGGCTCCAGTGTTTTCTGGCAGCATCACGCCTCGGTCTTAAATCCTCAACTGGCAGCACTGTTGGGTTCAGTCTTCCTCTGTGAAGAAGCACGCGGTCCTCTCTGGTGTCTATTAGCAGCGGCCCATTTTAAACCGTGAACTCTGAGCCAGAGAGTGGCGGTGCTTCATTCCACGGAGGAGATCAGCGCTGATGAAGTGTTCTGCTGGATCTGAATCACAGGGTGGAGATGGCAGGTTGTGTACGAGCTTCCTGTTCCACCAGCAGCCTGAGATCAGGACGACCTGACCGGAAGAGTCGCCCTGAGGTGCAAGTACGATGTGTGAGG
Organism: Lycodopsis pacificus; assembly: GCA_028022725.1. NCBI lineage: Eukaryota > Metazoa > Chordata > Actinopteri > Perciformes > Zoarcidae > Lycodopsis > Lycodopsis pacificus. The sequence continues at coordinate 19,733,453 of CM051708.1, forward strand.
TCAGCTGTTTAGTTCAGTGTGATAAGTGGACAAAGTCATAGCTAATAAAAACGACTGTTTTCATTTGACAGAACGAGAACTCATCTTTCTGAGCTGCAACATCATTTAAACAGATGATGAATCAACATCGGACCTTTTCGACATTTTAAATGCTCATTTTAGTTTTTTTCCCCACATCTGACGAAACTAAAGATCTTTGTTTCATAGTACTACACCCAGAGAAGGAACATGTTCGGTGCCTAAAGCTGCACCCTGGTTCCTCCGGTTGAAACGCAGTATAGAGTTGAGGTCCGATGAGGTTCCTGGAAGTTCCTTTTGTGGTTTCCCGGAGACGAGACTCCAGGGAGTCCAGGGTCTTTTGCACGGATCAAACTAGATACAACATGTTGATCAATGAGCTTTAAAAGTGCTTTTTTTGACCTTTGAACAGTGCTAGGCTAGCTGTTTCCATTGTCAATGCTAAGCTAAACTAACATGCTGCTGGTAGCAGCTTCATATTTAGCGTATGATATGACAGCGGTGTCGGTCTTCTCATCTAACTCTCAGCAAGAAAGTAATGAAGCATCTTTCCAAAGAATGCTGGACGATTCTTTCAACCGATAACAGCTGCTCACAAGAACGAAATGCTGCAACAGCTTCTGTGTCTGCTTCATTTCACTCTGAAGCTTTGCCATTTGTTGAAAGTTTGGTTCTCAAAAGCTAGAAGTACGACCATGCGCTCGATCAGCTGCACGAGCTACGAATCACATCGCGCTCAAAGATTCATCTGAGTTCACGTTTAGTTCATGTAGCGCTTCATGTGCAGCACACGTCTGTTTGCATGAAAAAGATCCCCACGTTTGGAGGCAGCATGACGAGTAATGAGAATTGGTGCAAAGATGTTTTTAAAGACGTTAGTGTAGTACACAGTACACCAGGGAAGGAAGCCAACTTATGTATTTCACATACTCTGTATGCGCTTATGTTTTGTGCCTCTGACCTGGATGTTCTTTAGTGTCTAAACAACTACAGCGTAATACTGTTTTTAGTCCATGTTTCTATTTTAACACAGTTATTCTAACTTTTTCATTGTTTGTCCGCGCATTAAGTGTCAATGTTGTTTAACCTTTGAACTTTAATCTTACATTGTTTTTAGGTTTATTTTGTAAACAGCCTTTGGGACTACAGATAAACTCATTTGCAGAAATGTTTTTATTACTGTAATGTGCACTGTCCCGTTCAAATACACCAATAAATAAATAAAATAAGTTGTGTGTTGTGATGATAGTACTTTTGTAAATAGTATTATTTATGTAGTAATGCATCTGATAAAAAGTAGCAGCAATAAAAGAATATTGAGTTTAACGTTCGCTGACACGCTCACATCAACTCTCGGAGCTTCAGAGCTTCTGTCCGAGGACAGGCAGCCGACGAGCCGCTGAAAGCTGCTCGCTGCAGAAGAGCCGTGACCGGTGGCAGCTGAGCTCTTTGGCTGAGCCTGAAGTGAACCACTGTCTCCGTCTTCTGTGAAGAGATGCTAAAACGGTCTCAGCGTCATTTGAGAAAGTGATGCAAACATTTGCAGAGCAGCATGAAAGTGCTGCAGAAGTTCAGAGCGCTTTGAAATCATCGACCTGTTGATGTGTGTGTGACAGGAACCAGCGCTCCATCGATGCAGTCAGTAGATGTGATGTCAGTGCTGTCTGTCCAAAATATGTTTCTCATTTCACTTGATTCATTTTGCAGCTGCAGACGTTCGTGTATTTCCACAGAGAAGAGAGTTGATTTCCAAAACTTGCAAATCCAATTAGAACAGCTTCACATCTGTAAACAGCACAGACTCAAAGCAAACTCACTGAACGACGTGAACGTTTCCTGGAGGAGCTTGAACACAACTCTCTCACCCACTGACATGCAAGCACGACCTCGGGTTCAGGCCCGCTTTCTTTCTGTACGATTGACCGAATTCAGTGCAACGGAAGCGGTTTAGAAATCTCTGTAATGTTTTCTGATCTGAGAAAAGTCCACTGGAGGAAACATCTGGACGAGACGTCACCCGCAGGAATGAATGACTGACGGTTCTTCGGGGGAGTTCCTCTCGAAGGCCTCAGCGGTCCACAAACTCAACTTGATGTTGGAAATATTTCTGTGGATATTTGAACGGCGCTGTAACAGCTGGAGAAGAACAGATGTGACATAATGAAGTGAAGGAGTGTGTCGACAGTAACGCGGCCCTTTCAGAACTCGCTCGGTGCTTTGGGTCACACGCTCACTTTGGTCTCCAACGTTTGGTTCATGTGAAGTTGCTTCATCGTGTTGTTAGTCACAGTCTGATGAAAATGAAACATTAACTTAAAAGTGCAAAGTCTTTTCCACTGCAGATGTTTTGACTTTACAATTCCTCCAGAAGAGGTTTCGTTTAACCCTGAAACCAGAACACGCTTCCGCACAAATCTTTTAGTTCTTTACAACAAATGAACGCGGGTTTCTTTCAGGTCACAGTTCATTCATTTGAACTTTGCCTTCTTCTTCACTACCATCATGCTCATGAGCGCCTCCAGTCCACCACCTTCTGTGTCGAATATACAAGATCCCAACGTGGGCAGAAGTGCAACATATCAGAGAGAGAGCAGGAAAACAATCACGTGATCGAGTTGAGCGCAAACAAATAAAGATGTGAAAATAGCTTCTTCCTCCAAACATGATGAGAGCTGCAGAAACTGAGCACAGAAGAGAAGTGAAGAAGAAATAGAAAAAACTAACTGGAGTTGAGTTTGTATCCACAAATCATAATTCAACAATGGGCTCAGAATTTGAAATGAGAAACATCTGCTATATTTAAAGCCTCCAGCCGCTGCTTTGCTCTCAATCCTCCCGTTAGCAAAGAACACGTCCAGTCAAACTAAATGTTCAAAAGTCTTTAATAAACAGAGCACGGACACAATAAGAAGGGTCAGAACAGCTCATTGCATCACGTTTCAACTTTAGAAAGAACAATGCAGGCACTTCACCCAACGCATGTCTCACGGGGGGTCCATGCACACGTGTTCATACATATCAGTACATTTATGTAGTTTGCTTTCCCTCAATGTAAATAATAAATCATCAAAATGAAAAGCACACCAGATCATTAAAAACACCCACAACCAGCAGAGCTCGCAGCCAACAGCACAGAAGAAGAAGAAGCTGCTGAGCCTGCAGCTCCCAAATCACAAGATCAACAAACCAACAACACAAACAGCTGGAGTCACAGCAGAAGAGGCTGGCTGTGCAGGTGAGTGAATGAAAACACTTCAGTCCGTTTAACAGAAACATTTGAGATGTTTCACTGCGAGCGCTCAGCAGAACAAGGACGAGTCAACAGGCCTCACTCCTTTGGTCAAAATCAGGTTTTTGCTTCAGCTGAACGATTTAAAATCTTCTATGATGATGAAAGTTACTGAATTCATGCAGATCATTTTAAAACAAAGCATCTCCGGTCCTAAATCTTTGCATACGTGGTCAATTTTAGGGATTAAGGTTGAAAGTTGAGTTCTCATTTTTAAATCTGAGCTAATTCTCCAAAGTTCAACTGTAAGCTGAAGCTCCACACAGATCCACGTCACCAAGTACTGAGCACAGAAAACAAGATGTATTCTTGTAAATTTGTGACTTTAATCAAAGAGAGAATTGGAGATTTTTTCATACAGAATTCATGACATTAAAACATCCGGGTTCTTTTTTACTGAAAATGTTCGACTTCGGTCTCAGAATTCTCTGCGACGCCGGCAGGAAACGTGTTGGTGAAGAAGATGAAAACAATGTGCAGACGGAGAAACACCAGCCAATCAGGACTCTGGAGCTCGAACGCGCTAAAACGTTTGTTTGACAGGACGACGTTTCTACTGGAGGAGAAGAAGAAGAAGAGAGGATCAGGAGGATCAGAGAGTTTTAACATCGAGCTGGATTGTCTTAAAAACAAACGGAGGTTCTGGATTGGTCTCTCTGCAGCGTCGACAGACATCTGAGCTGCTGCTGTAGAAAACAACACAACTACAAACGGGTTCGTCCGTCTCCGACATCAACCACGAGCCCACCGCCGTGCGATGAGCCGGGTTCATGTGCTCGCGCCACCGAAACAGATCACAACCGTCACTGTACGACATCACACATCGGCTCATCTTTGCATCACAACGCGGGGGTTTGTTTGTCAGCAGTTTGTTTGGAACATAATATCCGGGAAGACGAGAGTGAAGGAAGAGACGGCAGAGGAAGAAGGTCCTACTCCACGTGTGCACACATACTGAAACTAAATGGTCCCAGGACGTTTTGTAGAGCTCAGGTAGATGTCTGAGCACACAGAGCACCTTTCAGTGTGTGTGTGTGTGTGTGTGTGTGTGTGTGTGTGTGTGTGTCCTTTAGAGATTGTCAATCATCATCAAATCAAATCAGGGACATCTGCATGTCAGATTTCTCAGTGGTGCGACCGTTCAGCTCCTCCTCTCCGCCACCGCCGCCATTAAACCCCATTTCGCTGCGCCGCTTCCACGGCGACCGGCCCTCCGTTACTTTGGCGACAGCACCGTCTCCTGCAGCGAGAGGCGGGAGCGCGCCGAGGGGAGGGGCATCATCACGGAGGGGACGCCGCTCAGCCTCCACGGCAGCAGGCCCAGGAAGCTCTCCTGCTGGTGGGAGTCCAGCGCGAAGCTGAGGGCCCGCTGAGGGTTGTGGGTGGAGCAGGTCCTGGTCGGGGTAGTAGAAGGTGGAGGAGGATGTTGGGGAGGGAGAGCAGTGGTCACTGGCTTCCTGGAGAGAGAGAGAGAGAGAGAGAGAGAGAGAGAGAGAGAGAGAGAGAGAGAGAGAGAGAGAGAGAGAGAGAGAGAGAGAGAGAGAGAGAGAGAGAGAGAGAGAGAGAGAGAGAGAGAGAGAGAGAGAGAGAGAGAGAGAGAGAGAGAGAGAGAGAGAGAGAGAGAGAGAGAGAGAGGCAGAGAGGCAGAGAGAGAGAGAGAGAGAGAGAGAGAGAGAGAGAGAGGTTGTGAACGACGGATGGAGGGAGCACAGCGATGACTCGGTGGATGGATGATGATGATGATGATGGATGGAGATGATGGATGAGGAGAAAATAAAAAGGTAAACGGGAGAAAGTCTCTCGTTGTTGGGCAGCTGATTAAGCTGCAGGTTACCTCGTTCACCAGAATTCTTATTTAACTTAAAAGGTTGACGTTTTGGAAAACACTCATTTTCACTTTCAGTACTTCAGAAGCCCAGAGAGGGAAGAGAGACCAATAACTCTGTTTTCTGTCCTCTGTGCTTATGACTCAAGAACAAGCGAAAGAAAGATAAATGATCCTGGAGAAAACCTACGTTACAAAACATTAACGCTGCAAGCAGCACCGTCTTACACATCAACACACACGATGAGAAACGATGGTTTGTAACCGGTGCTGAAGTCTTTCAGGAGGGAAAACTATTCAGACCAGACGTGTTTCATGTCTCACTCGCCTCTCAGAGCTCCAGATCTAGAAGACAGATTTAAGGTCTGCAGAAACCAGAGCCCCAAACCGGGTCAGCTGTGTAACAGTCATCATGAGCATCAGACTCATTGAACAGCTTCTGTCAGAGACCGGATTACAGAGTCACGTTTGCTGGTGATCGAGGTAAACTCTGACATTCGCTCTGGATACAAGAAGAAGAAACAACATGCAGGTTTTATGGGTTAAAATGAAGTATTTTGTATTAGTAGGGAAAGTAAAAACAGCAGCCAGATCATGAAGTATGAACGCCCAACAGGACTCGCCCTCCACTCCGGGACAAGAGCCGTCCAAAGGGAAAGCGCTGTGAGTTGGGGTTGTAACACAAGAGTTCATGCGGTTAAAAAAGCAACACGTACGAACGAGTAACGCTGCGGTCGCCGAAGGAGCGGGAATCGAACAGCGGCCGCTAAGGAAGCAGAAAGGCAGCGGGGCTTGGTGATTGGACGATGAGCAGCGGTGGGAGGGGCAGGAAGTCGGCAGCAGGGCTCATTTTGGGAAGGTTAGTACGTCACTGTCACACCTCACTCTCTGGAACGAACGAACACACACACACACACACACACACACACACACACACACACACACACACACACACACACACACGGTTAGTGGAGAAAGGAAAAGCTCATGATGAATTAGTTCTGCTGGGAGTCAGGAACGCTGTAAATGTTATTAAGACGTGAACAATGACGCACAGCATGAAGGAAATAAAGCAGACAAAGAGGACAGGTCAGAGATGGTTGGTCCTGTTGTGAGAATGAAACGGAACAATGGTTTGACCCAACTCTCTCATCTATGGGGTCACATACGTGCTGCATTCACCGCTGCAGAATGGCGTATACCTCTGTATACAAGGGCTGGACAGCCTTCTGGCCTGACGCACCTGAAAACAACAGTTTACAGCTCGGTTACGGTCACGTGAAGAGCTGCTTTCCAAAACACCACCCCTACATCTACCTCTACCTCCATCTACCTCTACCTCCATCTACCTCTACCTCCATCTACCTCTACCTACCTCTACCTCCATCTACATCTACCTCCATCTACCTCTACCTCCATCTACCCCTACCTCCATCTACCTCTACCTCTACCTCCATCTACATCTACCTCCATCTACCTCTACCTCCATCTACCTCCATCTACATCTACCTCCATCTACCTCTACCTCCATCTACCTCTACCTCCATCTACCTTTACCTCCATATACCTCTACCTCCATCTACATCTACCTCCATCTACCTCTACATCCACCTCCATCTACCTCCATCTACCTCTACCTCCATCTACCTCCATCTACCTCTACCTCCATCTACCTCTACCTCTACCTCCATCTACCTCCATCTACCTCCATCTACCTCCATCTACCTCCATCTACCTCCATCTACCTCTACCTCCATCTACCTCCATCTACCTCCATCTACCTCTACCTCCATCTACCTCTACCTCTACCTCCATCTACCTCTACCTCCATCTACCTCTACCTCCACCTACCTCTACCTCCACCTACCTCTACCTCCACCTACCTCCACCTCCATCTACCTCCATCTACCTCCATCTACATCCATCTACCTCCATCTACATCCATCTACCTCCATCTACCTCCATCTACCTCTACCTCCATCTACCTCCATCTACATCCATCTACATCCATCTACATCCATCTACCTCCATCTACCTCCATCTACCTCCATCTACCTCCATCTACCTCTACCTACCTCTACCTACCTCTACCTACCTCTACCTCCATCTACCTCCATCTACCTCCATCTAGAGGGGAAGACGAGTCCCATTCAGTCGTGACGTCTTCTTTTAAAGTGGAGGAAAGTGAAAACGTCCTCGTGAAACGTTAAGATGTCACAAGTCTCAACTCAACTACATTCTGTGGGCGGCTGCACACTTCCATTAATATAAGATTGTTACAGTCATGAAGATTGTTGCATATGAATTGAACTTTCTTCTTCTGGTGGCTGATTGTGCGGCTTTGGAAAGAAACTCTTCAAACGGATAGAAATGAGGAAGAACAGAGAAAGATAGGTGTGTGTGTGTGTGTGTGTGTGTGTGTATGTGTGTATGTGTGCGTGTGTGTGTGAGAGAGAGAATTAACAGACATGTTGCACAGAATGGAAGTTGTGTTGTGCACACTGTGAACACTTTCCATGGCGTGAAAACACATTTCAACCATCATCATCATCATCATCATCATCATCATCATCATCATCAGGTTGTGAAACTCCTGAAAAAGGGTAAAGAAATGATAAAACGAGTGAATCTGTGCGGCATGCGATGGACCACTGAGCTATTATTATGTTCCTAAACGTGAGAGACAAATGATGTGAGATGAAATGAAGCATCTAAATCATCTAAAGATGAAAATAATCTCATATAAATGTCCCATGTTCCTCGGTGGGTTTGTCTTCGGCAGTAACTCCTTCTGCCACACGATGGCGCCACTTCACCTGCTCAGACATGGCAACATGCGGCTCCTCCATGTGGAGGATGTGAAATGATTTGCTGACCAACGGGAGGGAAGATTTGAACAAAATGCACTCTTTATCATCTTGGTGACGGTAGGTGTGCGTTTCTATTTAAATTCAAAAGAGTACGAATTAAGTTATATAAATCAATAATGTAAAACGCTCACGTTGTAATGTGCACATCTCTGCAGTGAGGTCTTGCTCTTGGTTAACAGATCTCTTCATGCAGACTCTGGTGTTCTGTTGTTACTTACAGTAGCGGAGCGTCCGGGGCCCCGCTGAGCCACGATGGCCCCTGAGATGGCCTTAATCCAGCTGTGCATGTCCTCTGGACTGTCAGCCTGATGCACAGAAAGAGGATGTTTGTAAATACACAAAGCAGTAACATCATGTACAATGTTACGGTGTTAAAACATGCACATCAAGTGCTTATGAGGAAGCAGTAAAACAAGAGCAAAGAACTTATAAAATGTTAGGACTGAGGAGACGTAGAGACCTGTCACTCACATAAGCCCCGCCCTAAAGCATCCCCTGCTTTATGGTCTGTGTGACTCTAAATGGACCATCATGTACTAAATGAACATCATGCTGTATTGAAGAAGACTTGAAACTAGAGATTGAGACATAAACTCATGTTTACAATGTTTACTGAGGGAATAAATCAAGAGAGAAGTAGAGTCATTTTCTATAGACTTCTATACAACCAGAGGAGTCGCCCCCTGGTGGACACTGGATAGTGTCCAACCAATAGTTCTTGAGATATTTCAGTGTGATTAAACTGGAGCCTCGTCTCTAGCATGGCTAGAAACTAAAGACCTTCAGCTAAAATAAAAACAGATGACATGAGGATGAACGTAAGCGTGAGACACAGACTGGCCCTGAGTGTTACCTGTATGTAGAAGGTTCTGGAGCTGGTGACCATTTCAAACAGGTTGTCCCTCATCATCAGGTCACTGCAGGACAAAGCAGCAGCAGTTACTAACGAGCAGCAGCAGTTACTAACGAGCAGCAGCAGTTACTAACGAGCAGCAGCAGTTACTAACGAGCAGCAGCAGTTACTAACGAGCAGCAGCAGTTACTAATGAGCAGCAGCAGTTACTAATGAGCAGCAGCAGTTACTAATGAGCAGCAGCAGTTACTAATGAGCAGCAGCAGTTACTAATGAGCAGCAGCAGTTACTAATGAGCAGCAGCAGTTACTAATGAGCAGCAGCAGTTACTAATGAGCAGCAGCAGTTACTAATGAGCAGCAGCAGTTACTAATGAGCAGCAGCAGTTACTAATGAGCAGCACACTGACCTGTGTTTGCACTCCTGAACTCTGTGGACCTCCTTCAGCGGGATGACTTTCAGCGCCTCCCTCTCCTGCAAGGTAGAGGAGAGGAAACGATAACACACAAAAACATGCAGGACCACGGGGGAGCTGTGTCCACCAACACCTTCAAGCGACCGTTCGGATGTTTTCAAGCATGAGATGGCGATCGGAGCGCTCACAGTTTAAAGGAGCCGACGTGAGAACAGCCACGGGAGCAAAGCAACGCACTGCTGTGGACGTCTGCAGTTTAAGTTTAACGCTATATTTACAACAAGTTTCTCTTCAGTCTACAATATAATCTCGGTGTGGCTGGAAACCAGAAATTCACCGAAAGTTTGTGTTCTTGTGCGATTCTGAAATAAGCCTTTAAAACAAAAGAATCACACAACGACACAAACAGAAGGTTTGGCAGCAGCTCCTGTGATCTGAGAGGGAACATTACTGCTTTGTCAAAGGAGTCTCGTGACTATGTACTTTATGTACTCTACATACTTCATGTACTTTATGTACTCTATGTACGTCATGTACTTCATCAGCTAACGTTACAAAGCAACCAGCAGCAGATCCACGCAGCTTCTTCAATGCAAACACTGCGTTTCTCTCCGTGCGTGTCCTCATAGATTCACACATACAGTTTGGTCTCTGACGATGACTTGAGATGTTTTAGATTCAAGAAGTGGAGCTTTGCCACTGCAGCCTCTGTAACGTGGCTCCGGTAGGGATACGGGTTGGTTCAGGTTCAGGTAGAGGGAAACCACTACGGGGTCCAGCCCTCGTTGCTGAAGTCACAATGGAAGACGGATTATTTAGAGACGTTTTGAGGCCTTAAGCTTCCAGAATCCTTCAACCAACTTGATACCGTCAAAACTCTGATTACAAATATAAATATAACAAATGTAACCTTCATAAACATACAAGCAAGTTGAGATCAAAAGATCAGTTTCTCTTCAGTCTACAATATAATCTCGGTGTGGCTGGAAACTAGAAACTCACCGAAAGAACCTGAATGCATCACGACTGGAAACACACAATGTTACGCTCACCAAATATGCATAAAAGCCTTCAGGTTGAGGAGCTATACCCGATTAACTTATGAGAGATAGGGCTGAACAGGTTCTCTCTCTCTCTCTCTCTCTCTCACACACACACACACACACACACACACACACACACACACACACAGGGTGTGTCTCTTTATGTGCAGACAGGCTGCGGTTAGGACTCGCTTATCTTTCCACACGTGGATCATATGAGGAGTTATTCAACACATACCGCAGCATGTAGACACACACCTAACCGAAGCCTCGCTGTGCGCACACACACGACTAGAACGTATGTGTGTGTGTGTCCATGATTAGGTGTAATGTCGCCCACAGCCAGTGTGTTTCGTGCACCACGGTAACCTGGCAACAGCTCTCTGCTGTAACAGGACTTTAGAACTAACAACACATATTTTCTCACCAGGTCAGATTTGAAGTAGCTGACGGCGTTTTCTTCCAGCATGAAGTACCTCCTCTTCCAGTTCTTCATCTGAGGAAGAGGAGCAGAGCTATGAACATCGTGTACTCGTTAGTTTAGCCACCTAGTTCAGGAGACTTCACGAAGGTTACGAGATCATTAACATCCTCACTAAGGTTACGAGATCATTAACATCCTCACTAAGGTTACGAGATCATTAACATCCTCACTAAGGTTACGAGATCATTAACATCCTCACTAAGGTTACGAGATCATTAACATCCTCACTAAGGTTACGAGATCATTAACATCCTCACTAAGGTTACGAGATCATTAACATCCTCACTAAGGTTCAGTGAGATCATTAACATCCTCACTAAGGTTACGAGATCATTAACATCCTCACTAAGGTTATGAGATCATTAACATCCTCACTAAGGTTCAGTGAGATCATTAACATCCTCACTAAGGTTCAGTGAGATCATTAACATCCTCACTAAGGTTCAGTGAGATCATTAACATCCTCACTAAGGTTACGAGATCATTAACATCCTCACTAAGGTTACGAGATCATTAACATCCTCACTAAGGTTACGAGATCATTAACATCCTCACTAAGGTTACGAGATCATTAACATCCTCACTAAGGTTACGAGATCATTAACATCCTCACTTAGGTTCAGTGAGATCATTAACATCCTCACTAAGGTTACGAGATCATTAACATCCTCACTAAGGTTACGAGATCATTAACATCCTCACTAAGGTTATGAGATCATGAACATCCTCACTAAGGTTCAGTGAGATCATGAACATCCTCACTAAGGTTCAGTGAGATCATGAACATCCTCACTAAGGTTCAGTGAGATCATGAACATCCTCACTAAGGTTACGAGATCATGAACATCCTCACTAAGGTTCAGTGAGATCATGAACATCCTCACTAAGGTTCAGTGAGATCATGAACATCCTCACTAAGGTTACGAGATCATTAACATCCTCACTAAGGTTCAGTGAGATCATTAACATCCTCACTAAGGTTCAGTGAGATCATGAACATCCTCACTAAGGTTCAGTGAGATCATGAACATCCTCACTAAGGTTCAGTGAGATCATTAACATCCTCACTAAGGTTCAGTGAGATCATTAACATCCTCACTAAGGTTCAGTGAGATCATGAACATCCTCACTAAGGTTACGAGATCATTAACATCCTCACTAAGGTTCAGTGAGATCATGAACATCCTCACTAAGGTTCAGTGAGATCATTAACATCCTCACTAAGGTTACGAGATCATTAACATCCTCACTAAGGTTCAGTGAGATCATGAACATCCTCACTAAGGTTCAGTGAGATCATGAACATCCTCACTAAGGTTCAGTGAGATCATGAACATCCTCACTAAGGTTACGAGATCATGAACATCCTCACTAAGGTTCAGTGAGATCATGAACATCCTCACTAAGGTTCAGTGAGATCATGAACATCCTCACTAAGGTTACGAGATCATGAACATCCTCACTAAGGTTCAGTGAGATCATGAACATCCTCACTAAGGTTCAGTGAGATCATGAACATCCTCACTAAGGTTACGAGATCATTAACATCCTCACTAAGGTTCAGTGAGATCATTAACATCCTCACTAAGGTTCAGTGAGATCATTAACATCCTCACTAAGGTTCAGTGAGATCATTAACATCCTCACTAAGGTTCAGTGAGATCATTAACATCCTCACTAAGGTTCAGTGAGATCATGAACATCCTCACTAAGGTTCAGTGAGATCATTAACATCCTCACTAAGGTTCAGTGAGATCATGAACATCCTCACTAAGGTTCAGTGAGATCATTAACATCCTCACTAAGGTTCAGTGAGATCATGAACATCCTCACTAAGGTTCAGTGAGATCATTAACATCCTCACTAAGGTTCAGTGAGATCATTAACATCCTCACTAAGGTTCAGTGAGATCATGAACATCCTCACTAAGGTTCAGTGAGATCATTAACATCCTCACTAAGGTTCAGTGAGATCATGAACATCCTCACTAAGGTTCAGTGAGATCATGAACATCCTCACTAAGGTTCAGTGAGTGTGTGATGTCATCAGAAAGACAGAAACACATCTGACGGAGTTTGTTCCACCGTGTCGGAGCTCAAACAGTCAAAGCCTGAACGGTGTTCAGATCTGAGGGGTCTTGGTGCACAATGAGGGGTTAAAAGACTAAGACTGTACAGCGCAGTGAGACCATGAAGGGTTAACGGTACTTCATGGAATCTTCAGCTTTCTTCTCTCTTAAACACGCGCAAAACTGCAATCTCGTGTGATAACATTAATAATACATTTCAGTGTATATTCTTCATGGTTTCAGTCGACAGTGTGTGTGTGTGTGCTCACCAGAGCCCCCTGTTTGACACAGTATCCGGCCTTGATGATGGCCTGGTCCTGCGCTCCTCTGGACAGGAAGTAGGGCAGATGATTCTGACCCCGCTTCAAACCTCCACGCTCCGCCTCGTTCTGCCCCTCCCCCTGCTCCTACAACACACACACACACACACACACACACACACACACACACACACACACACACACACACACACACACACACACACACACACACACACACACAC
>CM051708.1:19751819-19881819 GCA_028022725.1 Lycodopsis pacificus
CACACACACACACACACACACACACCTTGTTATTGCCGTGCTGACATGGTGAGCCACTGCTATCATAACCTCAACTCTTTTGAAGGTACCAACCACAATGTGCCTGCAGCACCGAGGACTTTACTGAAGGCTGGCATTAAGTGCTCACATTTGAACTTATTAATCAGATAATAAATCTAATGATCATAATTTGGATTGGGCTGCACCGTAGATCCATCACTAGGTTTGACGTCATAATTACTACCTAACGACGCCTAAAGAAAGCCTGAAGCGGTTCATCATGGCGTGCGGACTGTCCTTCAGGAGGTTGATAGAACAGCCCTGCAGCTGAGTCGCGTTCCAAATCACATTTCTTCGTACGTGTCGTCCATACTGTAGCCGCCCTTACAAAGTACGCTCCGTTGCATGCAGTCTGCATTGAAGAGGGACAAACTACTTCCTCATAACGTGGCACATTGAACGACTTCATACATGTGCTGTGTGGAGGATTTGTGCGTAAGAAAAGCTAGAAAAGCACGCTGGCTTACATTCTGCAAAACTGTGAGCGGATTCAATAAGACAGCCGGGTCTGATTGGGACATACTGACACACGAAATAGTGTGGTAGTACTAGTACTAGTAGTAGTAGTACTAGTAGTAGTACTAGTAGTAGTACTAGTAGTAGTACTAGTCGTAACTCACAGCAGCATGGAGCGCCACACGTCTAAGTCATGACAACAATAGAAGATAACAATGGAGATCTGTTGTAAAGAGCCATTGATGTGACTTCTGCATCCCCTCGCTGGCGGTTTACACACACACACACACACACACACACACACACACACACACACACACACACACACACACACACTTTGTTTTGCTGCCTTAGAAACCCAGAATGTGAATATGTGTCATCGTAGAATGAAAACTAACTTTGAGCTCAGTTTTCCAAATTGCACAACATCCAGGAGCTCAAGGAGACTCCATTGATCATCTGCCTTCACTCACAGGACAAACAGTCATTTATTATAGAAAAACATATATACGACAGGAAGGCTGCTACTCACTCTCATCTTAATCAATCTACCGGGTGTTTGTGATTAATTGATTGCCACATTAATTGCATATTCGTTTTCTTTCAATCAACTAATCGATGAATCATGTCGGCTTCATATGGGAGACACACCTTAGTCTACAACTATAATTATATTATCAATCACAGACACTATGTATGGAACCTCTATGGAAATATTATGAGATTTACAAATATATTACAGGAATATGAATGTTTCTTTCCACGAGACACAAAGCTGTTCTGCTTTCCTGCACATTAACCACACTGACCTACATTTAACGGAGTGTAATGAAACAGCCGCACGTGTGTAAATAAGTCCATTGAACGGTCCTCAGAGCGCATCTGTTCCCTGTGCAGATCGAACTGTACAGGCCTTCCTAACACATCGACTCATTTCCTCTCCCGCCTCCATTACCCGCCTGCTCCACACTCCGGACTTTACATTATTCATATTTTCTGGGCGGACGTGCGTGTGCGTGTAACGCGGACGGGCCGTGTGGGCCGCAGAATCCGGCGTGTTTGTGGGTTTACTTACACGGTTCTGCTCAGTCCGAGTCCAGTGTGGCAGCTGTCCACGGCACGAGCGTAAAGTTACACCGAGTAACCGCCACAGAGCAAGCAGCTTCCGGTTTCACCTTAAACAAATAAAAGCACTTTCTCAGACGTGATCCTCTTCCATGTGGACTTCAAAGTAAAATACCTTACCGCCAAAGGGCTGTACGCATGACGTGATGTCTAAATGTGAATACGAAATGAAATTTGGAAAGTAACTAAGTACATTTACTCAAGTAGGTACTGCACTGTACACATATGAGGTACTTATAGTTGCAGTTTAACGCTACTTTTAGCCGGCAAATATATTCCTTTTTACTCTGCTACATATATTTGACAGCTTCAGTTACTAGTTTGCAGATTTAGATTGTTAATACAAAATGTAAATCTATGAATAAAGTATGTTATTAAAGGTCACCCTACACAGGAGTTTAAAGTATTTAGAATTATCTTTACCTTTACCAGCTGAGTTGATGAACACATTGATGCATCAATAATCATAATCCAGAAATTCTGAAATGGGATATTTTGCATAACGCAGACTTTTACTTTTGGCACTTTAATATATTTTGATGCTATTACCAGACTTTTACTTAATTGTGACCTATCATGTTCATTTTCAGTTTCATACTATCCATCCATCTATCTATCTATCTATCTATCTATCTATCTATCTATCTATCTATCTATCTATCTATCTATCTATCTATCCATCCATCCATCCATCCATCCATCTATCTATCTATCTATCTATCTATCTATCTATCTATCTATCTATCTATCTATCTATCTATCGTTTATGCTTTTATTTTGAAGGCAGGCTATGAGTCCTCACAGTCTTCTTGCTGAAACCTTGATGCAGATTTCCAACCAATCCGCTGCCAGAGTTAAACCGTATTCCTCTCACTGTCTTTGCAAGGCATGATGGTAAATGCAGTCTCATAAAAACAATATCAGAGCGCTCTAACAATGCTTCATGTGTGTGTGTGTGTGTGTGTGTGTGTGTGTGTGTGTGTGTGTGTGTGTGTGTGTGTGTGTGTTGTTTCTGACTGAGTGAGCCACATTTCATTTCAATGAAAAGGCGTTTCTGTGTATAGAGAGAAAGTCTTTGTTGAGGGGAACAGTGCAGAATGAACAGGTGGACTGACAGACAGACAATAAAGAAATAAGAAGTCAAAGGTCACTTTCCCTTAAAGGAGGTAGGACAACAGGAAGGAGGGGTAAGAGACAATAAAACAGAGAATACATCACACAATATGAAAACAGATGACAAAGGGAGGTTAGAGGAGAAGATGAGAGACAAAACAAGATGGCAAAGGAAGAGATGAATGACAACAGACAGCGATTATGTGCAAACTCTGACATCTAGTGGTGAGAGGCGGGAATCACAGCATAGTACTCACACTGCAAAGGCATCGATCACCAGTCACCAGAGAGCCCAGAACACTCTCAATCAGCTGCCAGAGAAGATGACGTCGCATGCAAAGGGACACGCCAGGTCTGTTAAACGGTGTTCATGAGAACAACAGTTGTCCAACACTGTTTCTTGTCCTACAGTAACAGTGACTGCAGCACAGCGGTTCAGGGGGTGATTGCACGCTCAAAACTCTGCTGCTGCAACAACCAATGATCTAACGCTAAACTTCAGCCCTCAGTGTGTAGGTCTCCCTACGTCCTCTCCAGAACCATGGACTGATTATGAGTCAATGGCCCCGTGGAACAGACATGCAAAAGGCCCCACAACCTGTCCTACATCTCAGCTCAGGACCTTTAGTTGTTAAGCCTCTTTTTGTTCATGTTGTGTGTCTCGTTATAGTCATTGGGCATTTCATTGTGGTTGCTTTGTGTTTCTTTGTTGTCATCTTTGCCTCTTTCTGGTCATTTCCTGTCTTTTTGTAGTCATGTTGGGTCACTTTGCAGTTCGTTTGGGCCTCTTTGTAGTTGTTTAGTTTCTCCGTTTGGTCATTTTTTGACTCTTTGTAGGTGCTTTGTGTCTCATTGTAGTCATTCTGGGTCACGTTGTAGTTACTTTTTGCCTCTTTGTAGTTGTTTAGTGTCTCATTGTGTGTCTTTGTAGTCATTTTGTGTATCTTTGTCGTTGTTTTATGTTGAGTTCATCGTGAGTCTCTTCCTGGTTGCTCGTGTCTCTTTGAGTTGTCAACATGTTGTCGGTGAAGGCCAGGTTGCCCCATAGATCTATCAAGAGTCGTTCTACGGAGCCATCAAAGTCCTGAAAGAGCTCCTTTTGTGTGCACACAAGCTGATGAATGATTCTCTTTTGGGATTGGATTTGAGGGCTCGACAGAAGACAAAGGGAGCCGCTCAGAACCAGAGGCCCCTCTCCTCTCTCAACCATCAAAAGTGATTTTACCGGGGTGGTAAGTCATTTGGCTTCCTTGCTCTCTGTCTTTGCCAGAGTTGATCCTACAGATGCTATCTGGTTGCTGTCAAAGGCCTAATTGTTTTTGAAGAAGGCGCTGCCAGTCCCGATGCCAGCCCCTGTGCCAGTCTATTCTTCGGAGCTGTGTGATGCCTGAACACTCCAGGTGCCGCCGCAAAGCTCTGCCAACCAACGCCTGCTCAGAACACTGAAGCCCTCACGGTGCAGTCGCTCCGGTCTCTTGGCTGGCAGCGAGGCTGCTGTTGGCTCAGGGGCAGCAGCATGCCGCGCAGGGATTCCTGCCAGGCCACAGTAACTGGTGTTTGAGGTTTTGAAGAAGCGAGGCTCGATGCCAAGACGACCCGACTGGCCTGAAGGAACAGACAGCCGTAGCAGGGTGCATGTCAGCAAGCACTGGGATCACTTCAGGTCCTGTGGTAGACGGCAAGGAGCGTCTCTCCACAAAGACAAGGAGACGGAGACACACTTGTCCACAAAAACAGTGTAAAGTGTTTCTGTTTGCATTGTGTAATATTGGTCAATTTGAGGTTCAACTCAGTTACAACATGTAAGCAATTGGTTCAGTCATTTCTTTTATTTTCCTCCAGAGCCTCTTCTTTTTGAGGTGGAGATGACTTCAGTTTTTATGTTTCAGTTTATGTTTCACTCTTCAAGTGGAACGGACGCGTCACTTTGTTTTGAACCATTTCGAGTTCATTTGTTCGGATCCACGCAGTGAGATCTGAGATGGTCGTTTGGGCGTCTTTAGCTTCACTTATTAAACTCATCTCCAGTCAAATGGACTATCTGAGCAGGTATAACTTAATTATAACTATCACTAACAATAATAATTTCAGGCATAATATTAAACGGTATTTTAAAAAAGTGTTCAGAGATTTGATTTGATCTCTGAAAATATTCTTAACATTTTACAAGAAGCGACACAAAAGAGAAACTCATAGTTTGTAACAGCTCATATGTTTTGTCATTTTCTATCAGCGTCATGAGGAAATGTTGTAGATTAACGTATCGAACGAGTCAAGGAATGTTGATTCTGAACAGATCAATGAAATGTTTGGAGACGCTGTTCAGTTGTTTCTCTGGCTCAACGTTGCACTTGTTTCAGGGACTGTGGTGTTGATCATGAATGACAAGGTCAACAATGAGATACAAATGTTTATATAACTGTCATTCAACCAAAACCTTATTGTTACCAGAACTGCCAGAAGCAGTAAAGTAGACGATGTGAGGGACAGGAGTGGGATGTGGGAGGTGCTGTGATCCGTCAGAGTCCACCTGTGTGACTCACCTGAGACAGGAAATACAGCTTATTAAGCCTCCACACGTTCAGGAAACACAAAGACGATAACATCCGCTTTCAGACCAACATTAGACTCCCAGTGACCCGAGAGCTTCACGAGGGACTGCTGGGACTTCTGGGATATCTGGAAGACACCACCAACACCAGCAGACGACTCCAGCAGCGGAATCAGGTTTACTCAAAGTGAAAGTAACTTCACGGGAGCTTTTCCAGAGAAAGGAGTGGCACCATCTCCTGCTGCGCTTCACTCTGACTAAAATGGCTTCTGAGTCTGAGGAGGATTTCTGCTGTCCTGCCTGCCACGACATCTTTAAAGATCCTGTCCTCCTGTCGTGTAGCCACAGCTTCTGTAGAGCCTGTCTGCAGCTCTGGTGGACGGGGAAACCATTCCAAGAGTGCCCAGTTTGCCGGACAGTATCTCTGTGCAGGGATCCGCCTCGTAACTTGGCATTAAAGAACCTGTGCGAGACCTTTTCCCTAAAAAGAGCCCCAGCAGTGTCCGTCACACTCTGCCCTCTGCACTCGGAGAAGTTCAAACTCTTCTGTCTGGACCATCAGCAGCCAGCGTGTGTCGTCTGTCGAGATGCTAAAATCCACACTGACCACAAGTTCAGACCCATCGAGGAAGCAGCACAGGACCACCGAGAGGAGCTCCAGGAGGCCCTGAAGCCCTTACAGGACAAGTTGAAGGTTTTCAACAAAGTTAAAATGAACTTCAATCGAACTGCACAACACATCAAGGTCCAGTATCGACGCACGGAGAGGCAGATTCAGGAGCAGTTTAAGAAGCTTCACCAGTTTCTAGAGGAGGAAGAGGAGGCCAGGATGGCTGCACTGAGGGAGGAAGAGGAGCAGAAGAGTCAGATGATGAAGGAGAAGATGGAGGCTCTGAGCAGAGAGATAGCAGCTCTTTCAGACACAGTCAGAGCCACAGAGGACGAGCTGAGAGCTGAAGACGTCTCATTCCTCAACAACTACAAGGCTGCAGTGGAAAGAGTCCAGCAGCGCCCCCTGCTGGAGGACCCACAGCTGCTCTCAGGAGCTCTGATCGATGTGGCCAAACACCTGGGCAACCTGACCTTCAACATCTGGAACAAGATGAAGGACATGGTCTCCTACACTCCTGTGATTCTGGATCCAAACACTGCCTATCCAGAGCTCACCCTCTCTGGAGATCTGACCAGCGTGAGACACGAAAAGATCCAGCAGCTTCCCGAAAACCCAGAGAGGTTTGCGTACTGGGATTCTGTCCTGGGCTCAGGATTTAACTCAGGGACTCACAGCTGGGATGTTGAGGTCGGACACAACAAAGACTGGGAGCTCGGGGTGTTAGCGGAGTCTGTTTGTAGGACAGGATTTGTGGGGTCTACAGTGTGGAGTGTAGACTTCAGTGATGTTGGCTACAGAGCCTTCTCCCCAACAAATAAATACACCGATCTCCAAGTCAGAGAGAAGCTCCAGAGGATCAGAGTTCATCTGGTCTGGGACGAAGGACAGCTGTCATTTTCTGATCCTGATACTAACACACACATTCACACCTTCACACACACTTTCACTGAGAAACTGTGTCCATACCTTTGCACCAGGAACGCACTCCCTCTGAAAATAATGCCCGTGAAGGTCTCTGTAATAGTGCAAAGTTAGAGAGGTCAAGATGAAGTATATAATACATTTTTCTCTGCAGTTATTAAATTGTAAGTTAATATTTTGACATTGGGATGCATATGTGCAATATGACAGGAAATTGTGTCTTTCTGGACTGGACAACGTTTAGAAAGAGCATTTATAAGTATGCAAACCTAGCATGCAAAATCTCTGAAAATTTGAAATGTGTTTTATTACTGAATAACATCCCTGTCTCTCTTCTACTTGAGCTTACATTTTGTGTAGCCTACCTTATGTATTAAATCCGTGATTGACATTAATTGTTTTTAACAATGGTGGTTGAAGCCTGTGGCTCTAGTACAATGATGTTGCACAAAGCAAAATAAAAAGGTTGGGACATTGCATTTTCAATAAATTTAGCACTAACACTGTAGGGAGCAGTTCATGATCTTATTTTTTATGACGTAAAAAAGCAGGTTACAGATTTTCGACAGTATTCTCCCAGCAAATAAAATAAAAAACCGCATAATTTTCGCAGTAACGCACAAAATAATGATGAATATCATAAACGGCTTTGTTGAGTTTCATCTATACTTTCCATTTGGCTTCGTCAATGAGCTGCAGAATTATTTTTTCCTAATTTACGGGCTTATCAAATGGAATTTATATTTTTACAAGTTTAATGGTAGCACCTGAACGCAGCATTCGAAGTGCTAAAATTGATGAAGAAAATTGGTATGAAGCTCGAGACAGGATATATAACCAGTTCCGGTTATGATTTAAAAAGTAAAACTTCACAAAAACATGGCAATCAACGTGACATTGAATAATATGTAAATGAATGGGGTCTCTGTCAAATCCACATTTTTCAAATATCATTTTATATACATATATCAAATTTATAATATACATGTATACATGCATGCCAACTGTGCTTAGCTAAAGTATTCTTTCCGTATGTTCGACATGTGCTTTTAATTTGAAGGATATATTAACATGGTTCCGGTCACGTTCTCCTATCTCCGGCTAGCTTGACGCAGCGGTGTGAGTCCAATGGAAACCTTCGTCGCAACCCGGAGGAGACAATCGAGTGCTGATTTAGCTGAAAAATAGAAGTCGATATAATCATATGGGGTTATAAACTGCATCTGTTCGCAGCAGTCTGGGTTTGCGGTTCTAGCCGTTGCGTTTAAAATCCGCTATTTTACCGTTAACGTTGTACGCTCGGCCTTGTTTATATTTGTGCAGCTTGAAGCAGGCCCGGAAACACCACAGAAGAAGAAGCAGCAGCAGGCCTGTGCGAGTTTAACGTTTCGGATCCGGAGTGTGTTTTGTTCGGATCGGCCATTCAGCTCACCAAGTAAGTATATAAATAAGTATATAAATAACACCAGATGTTCGTTTACGGTCTATGTTTTGGAGTTTTGGCTTGTGTTAGCTGTTAGCGCTAAAGCTAGCTGTTAGCTTGAAGCTAGCGACGGCTCCAGTCTCCTGTGTTGAGCTTTTTGCTAATGCTAACGTTAACAGTAACTTAGTGCGTTATATTTGTTATTTACTGCTTGGTTTGTGTGTTTTAATGTGTTTCACCTCATTGTGTTCTACCAGCGCTGATGTTAGCAGTATGTGTACTATATATATATATATATATATATATATATATATGTATATGTATATGTATATGTATATATAATAATATATAATAGTATGTTAGCGCCATTAGCTCGCTGCTAAGCTAACGTTAGTTTTGTTTTGTCTCACCAGCTGGCTGAGAAGAACTCGAGCTGTTTGCTAGTTATTCTCACACCTCGCTGACGTTACGTCATCTATTTTATTCATCTGATTATACATTTAATTTGCTGCTTAGAATGATACAAATCATCAAAAGCACATTTTATTATTTGGGAGCAAAAATATTGAGAGATAATATTTATTTGAGTTAGTCGTTTATCAACTTGACTGGTCACTGTTGTTGCAAAGTTAAATAATAATACAAGTTATGTAAGTGTCTACATATTCTCACACACACACACATATTCTTGATGTGAGGAATCACATCCGTGATGTCGGTGATAAACAGTCCTATGAACTCTATTATTATCCTGTGAACTCTGACCTTTCTGCTCTCTCCTCTCAGAGAATATGACCCAGATGCAACAATGACATCCAGATTTGGTAAAACCTACAGCCGCAAGGGAGGCGAGGGCACGTCCAAGTTTGACGAGGTGCTGTCCACCAAGAGAGGCACCCTGAGCACCAAATGGGGCGACACCACCTACAAGGCCAAGGTGGGATCCAAGCGCGTCGGCGCGCCCAAGAACGACTCGGTCCTGGAGGTTTACAAGAGGCCCCGTCTGAGCGGAGACGGCTTCGAGGATCCGTTTGGATTTGACAGCGACGAGGAATCCAAGCCGGTTTCGTCTCGCAGTGGAAACAAGTCGTCGCCCGCTAAGCCGAGCTCCGCTGAGCCTCCACAAGCGAAAAGGCCGGGGCTGACTCTGTCCAGCCTCCAGGGGGGGTCCCACGCTTTGACGTCTGCTCGAGGGACGTCGTCGCTGCCCAATGACCAGAACCAGCCCAGGGTGGTGGAGGACACGGCTCAGTTCTTCAACAGCAGCAGTGCCAGCATAGGTAAGGCGCACAATATGAAACCTTTAAAGCCTGAACCTGGACTACGACTGCATCTGCAGTTATTCAGTATCAACTCGTCCATTCATTAATGGAGTTGCCCAATGTCTAAAATGTCATAAGAAGTCTTTAGAGGACTTTACAGTGGTGTCCTAGCGGTACTCATTTCATTAATCAGCAGTAAAAAGATATTGACTTTATATTTATATTAACAGAACAGCGAATGACATGACGGCTTTTCTAGATTTAGTACAGCAACGTATTGATTGCTGTTTAAAGCACACAACAACCCCAGATTTAATTTAGTTAACTTTAATTACAGTGTGGTCACAAGGCACTCACTGAATGTGCTGACGTGTGATGCTCTAAATGCTCCGTACTTTGGTCTTTTGATATAGTGGCGTGAATAATGTTCTTTGAATCTATTGATGTCAACTCTGAGCGGCTTCTGTCTGGTGGTAGAAGTTAAGCCTTCGCTGAACTTATTTATTATCTGAACTTCTGGCCGGGATGAGCTCATCGTGAGCCCTGGTTTTCAATCATAACGGATTGAAAACAAGCGTCGATGGACAGATGCCATCTCTCCGTCTCACCCTGAGGCTCGTGTGAACCAAACGCACATTAGCTTTGGCACAAAACAGAAATCATTAAGTGTCTTCCCTTCAGTTTCTAGATTGAGAAGAAATCAGTGTTGTAGTTTCTCTACACGCAGCTGGTCGCTTTCAGCTCGATTGCTCCTCAGCCTTCCGTGACTGCTGCTGGCCTCCTGCCAGAGACGAGAGCCACTCGAACCGACTCCCAACGACAAGCTGGGCCGCTGAGCAGGGTCCAGTGCTGGGACGCTGAGCAGGGTCCAGTGCTGGGACGCTGAGCAGGGTCCAGTGCTGGGACGCTGAGCGCGGTCCAGTGCTGGGCCACATGTGAAGGGATGCCAGCGCGATGCTGAAGTTCATCTGAAACACTGCCACGGCTATGTTGACTCAGTAAATAGGACAAAATCCTTCAACAAATACTACTTTAGATAAAGTATGGCAATACTGTGGAGTTGGCTGTTGCTACTTTCAGACTGGTGTTTATAAGAAGATTGTGAAACACTGTTAAACAATTAACTGTAAACTACATCACGCAAGAAGCTGGTTATCCCCTCTGTCCGACTTTTAAAATGTACAAAGATAATGAAGAGATATACTTGAATTAGTTTATTTAATCCTACATTAAACGTTCTGTGAGTCAGGAAATATGGATTTTATGGTTTTATTCCGGTGAATCTGAATTTGTGTTTCAGAATGTAAAGTTCTACATGATGTTTAGTTTAGACCAAATTGTGCCGTGTTCTGCATTCTTGGATGTCCTGGAGTAAATCCTCAGGATTGAGGCCAATCTGCTCTTCTTCACATTGAACATCGTCTGTTAGCGTCTCTTAAACCACCCCGCTGTCGTCCTTTCACACCACGGTTAGTCATTGTTGTGAGAGAAACATGAAGTGCCACAAAGCGAACAGAAGCCTCTCGTTGTAGTTGATATGTGGACGTGTGAGCAGAGACTCTCTGGGGGGAAATAAGGACATTTTCAGGCTTTCTAACTTCATTAGTTTGTCCTTGATGGGCATGAAGAGAGGCACGCACAAAGGAATAAACCATTCAAAGTGTCATTAAATGTTCTCCTGTGGTGCTGTCAGTGTTGCCATGGCGGATATATATTTTACATGCAGAGAGATTAAGCTATAAAACCAATTTTAATAGATTTACTACTCGTAGGCTGAATATGCACTGTGCAGGGTTGATGAAACTTATTTAAACATTTCATTGACGTTTAAGCTGTGGTGGCACACCCGGCTTCCACTGCGCTCTATCAGGGCCACCAGGTGTTTTGGGGCTGGCTGTATCCTCACAGACGGTTTCTCTGAAGAACGTGGCAGCGCTGAGGATAAGACTTCATGTTCGTGGTGGACTTTTCTTATTTCTGAGTAACTGGTTATGAAAACCACTGAGGTGGTCAGAGTGCAGTAGTTAGTTTGATTCATGATAGAATGCTGTTGTGATCGTATTTAAGACTTCAGACTGAGCATATTTCGGGTTAGATTAGTTCTCTCAGGAATGTTACACGATGAAGCTCATCAGTCCTCACACAGCCCGTGTGTCCTTGAGCAAGACGAGAACACCTCCTCCTCCTAACGCCGTCCTGAAACAAGTCCAATGATCCATCCGACTTCACCATCTGAGACCCGCTAACACAGCTCCTGGTCGTCCACACTAACTGTGTTTGTGCTCAGCGCTCGGTTGGTTGCAGTCTTCTCTGACATGCCAGAGGGCGGACAAACTAAATCTGCAGTAATGCATCTTAACGTGGGGGACGGCAGGTTGTGCATCTCCTCCAGCTGTCTGCTGGCCTCCAGTGACTCTGTTCGTTTGTCACTAACTACTGATCCTCATTTCACAGCCGACACTGTTGCTGCTCTCCAGCAGTTCACACAGATGCACTCATCATTCTGCAAATGTTTTATCCTTTTATTTCTCAAATTTGTATTTGTCAAATCCGCCGTGAAGACAGTGAAGCAGCAGAATGGCCTGCTTTCTAGGTCTGCTGCGCTTCGATAACACGGCCTTTAAAACAACCCACAGCTGTTTCACAGACACAGATATCCTCTGATGTTACGCTGTGGAGCAATTTCCTGTGTTTGCTCAGAGTAACGAGTCCAGTGTTGTCACCCGTTTGTTATCTGAAGACAGAAATGGCCACAGGGTGCTAATAACGTGTGTGTGTGTGTGTGTGTGTGTGTGTGTGTGTGTGTGTGTGTGTGTGTGTGTGTGTGTGTGTGTGTGTGTGTGTCTTGGCAAGTGGATCCAGACGGTTTTTGATGTTCTTGAAGACGTACACGACTGGAAAATGAGTGTTTGACATTTAGCTCGGTAGCGTGTGTGTGACCTGTTTTCAGTGTGTGATGGTGCTTTTTTAAAAATGGTGCAATCTTTATGCACATCTCCGTCGTGCTCTTCAGCCTGTGAAGTTAACCAGAAGCACCGCGTGTTGTCAGATCGTATTGTGTAGGTTGGAACGCTCCAGTATTCACTATGAAGACATGGAGCAGGTTTGAAAACTGTGGACAGATGTCAGCTGTCTGCAGGTAACATGTCAGCAAACGCATTATTAAAGAATTAAATCTGATTGATAATAATAATTCTGCATATCAACCGATTGACTGTTCCCTTTTAATTGCTAAACTGTCCTTTTGTTCAGATCAGTTCCTCTCTTAGTAAGTCGGGTTCAGAGAATACCATGTGTTATTATGAAATAATAAGTCGATTGATTGGTGAGAGATTATCTTTGGGGGTTTTTGACGGTTTCTCGTCTCCTTTGTCAACTTGTGATGTTTGAGTTTCACCATTTTCTGACATTTTATCGACTAAACGACTAATAATGAA
This sequence comes from Lycodopsis pacificus, assembly GCA_028022725.1. Lineage (NCBI taxonomy): Eukaryota > Metazoa > Chordata > Actinopteri > Perciformes > Zoarcidae > Lycodopsis > Lycodopsis pacificus. Next base: position 19,764,781 of record CM051708.1, read on the forward strand.
ATGTAATGCATATTCAAGTAGCTGTAAATATTACACGCTGATGCAGTTTACTGAACCTTACTATGAACTAACTTCACTTTAAAGCACACAAACATTTCTCAGATATTTTACTGATTCTGAGTCTGTTTTCCTTTCTGTAGGAAAGTCCCAGCAGACGCCCTCGCTGTCAGAGAACCAGCACAGCTACTCGTGGTACCAAAATGCTTCTGAGAGCGATAAGAAGCCCCTGGCGCAGACCACCACCCTGAAGACGGGGTCCAAGGCAGAGTCCACCTACGACTCCTGGGACGCCATCATGGGTCTCCGTCCGCCCTCGCCCAGCCAGGAACCTCGCAACCCGGCCCCGACGCTGTCCTGGGCTACAGCGGGCATCACTGTGGGCGGCTCTGAGCTCCAGCAGACCCTGCATGTTGAGATGCCCCCCTCTCCCCCACGGCTCCGGAGCCCCAGTGAGAGCCTAGAGGACCTAGGGGGCGACTCTGACTTCCTTGTGGAGCCGTCTGACTACTCCCAGACTTCCTCCAACGCCTCACTTGTAAGAAACTCTAACTGTCGGACGTACAGGAGGCCCAACAAACAGGGCTCTGGCAAAACCTCGGACTCCAGCGGCTCTGCCAGCACGGCTTCCAGCGCCGATCCTCCCAAGTCCACATCGGACGGCAGTAATAAGACGGCGGGTGGTGGTCGGGGACGGGGCAGGACGAGGGACTTCACGGTGATGCACCCCTCTTCTGTGTCCATGTGTAACGTCACCATCCAGGAACGGGGAGGGGAGGAGTTCAGCACCGACGCGGCGCCCTCTAGTGGTAGCAGCAGTGCCGGGTCCGGCAGCACCACGGAGCTGGGAGAGGCGGGATGGCAGCGGAAGAAGACGGAACAACAAAACACAAGGTAGAACCAGAATCGTCTTTGTTATTATTATTATTATTATTATTATTATTATTATTATTATCATCATGTTCAAATGGACCGGCAACAAGTGAGACGACTCTGTTTGGGTTTGTGAGGGCCGGCTTGATGATCTCATGAAGCCTGTTTGGATGTTTGGATGCCAAATGTGAGAAGAAAGCTTTGTTGTAAACATGCAGACATCTCCAACATGGGCGAGGAGGCAATTATAAATCATATGCAAGATCATAAACACCAGAGTCACAAAGTCAAACACGGTCTGAAGAGGTTCTGGGAGTGTGAGTGTGTAGAGTTGTGCAGAATGTGTGTGAACCCTGGACTCGAGTGGCCGCTGGTCAGTTTTTAAACAAACATTGTCGTATTGCTTATGACTAACGCAGTACCAGTTTGATTTACTGCTGCCACAGGTGGAGGTGGAGCTACTCATTAACGGGTTGTAATGACAGATACCGGTTCAGCTTGTTTGCATTAAATGTAACCGGTTTCAGCTGGAACACCAGACCTGCAGAACGACACCAACCTTTCACTCGTAACGTTTACTTTGACTGTTTCAGTTCCGTCGGAACTTCTTCTACTCCAAACATGGCAGGCTGAGGTTTAAGTACATGAGTCTAAAACGATGCACAAAGCCTCCAGAATATTCACATTTGATGAAATGATGCAGCCATAAAAAGTCTTTTGGATCATCACATGGCTTCAATAAAGAGCTGCACCAAACAGTCTTCAGGTGCATTGTACTGCAACTCAGTGGCATCGGATGGTTTTAACAACCTGGAAGTGGAAACAGGGAGAAACCTAAACGTTTGGATTAAACCATGAAAGCATGTTTTCTCTGACCTGTCCTCAGGTTCAAACCAACCCAGACAAAGTCAAAGAAGGACAGTAAGCCGGACCTGTTTGGTTTCGAAGACGCCGACGCTCATCAGGAGGAGAACAGCGGCGACAACTCAGACGGACGATCCAGTTACAAGATCCAGTACTTCGGCTTTGACGACATGAGCGACAGCGACGGTGACGACGACGACGATGACGGCGCTAAAGAGAGGAGGAGGGCCAAGAAGGCTGCGGCCGCCCAAAAGAGAGAGAGAACCCCGGTGGTAGAACCCATGGAGGAAGCGCTGACTGAAGAACCGCCGGATCCCTTCGAAAACCTGGAGAGGCTGGAGAGGCTGGAGAGGCTGGAGAGACTGGAGATGCTGGATCGACCGGCAGCCAAGGAGAACAAGAAGAACTCTGAGAGGCAGGACAGCCGGATACGAGCGGGTCAGAACACATGCATGTGTACATGTACATGGAGGGTAGTTTGGATGTTTTGAAGTGTAATTGTGTGAGAAGATGAGCTACAAAGCGTGACAAGCAGCAGAACCGGATATAAACAGTCAGTGTTATTTATTCCAGTGACGTATCTGCATGAAGGGTCCAATCCACAGCTCATGTATCGCTGATGTGACGCATGTAGTAAAGGGTTCCACTCCTCCTCACTGTGAAGTTCTGGTTGATGGTGACTGTGTGTTTGGTCTGCAGACGTGATGGACTTCTCAGAGGACGGCCTCAGAGTGGTGGCCGGGGCTCCCAGGAGGCCGTCTCAGGGCAAAGCCACCGAGAAGAACCCGGACACCTTCCGGAGGATCTTCAGCGCGCACAAGAAGGTGAGAAGCAACGCCGCGCTCACGCTGCATGCACATGCACCACAGAGCACCGCGAGGTTTCAAACGACACTTGTTAGAATCCATGGATCTGCTGTGAATGAGTAGACCAGGAAGTATGAATATAATGCAAAAATACTGACGATAATCACGCCGTCCTGCTGCTGACCGGTGGTTTGATTGATTCCGTGTGTGTGTGTGTGTGTGTGTGTGTGTGTGTGTGTGTGTGTGTGTGTGTGTGTGTGTGTGTGTGTCTTCATGCTGGACGAGGGGAGGGATTAAGTCGTCTCTGAACGTCTTCTCGTTTAAGATAAGATAATCCTTTATTAGTCCCTCAGTGGGGAAATTACAGGATTACAGCATCGTTCACAAGTAATAAAGTTTATTAAAGTCACAAGTTTATTCATCAGCGTGCTAACAGCCCGTCTCTCTCAGACTGTGCTGACTGGTTATCAGACTGTATTGATGTCATGAGAGCTCTGCGCCTTTTTGTTATTGAACAGATCGATGTCATCACTCCAGGCCGGTGTTAAGTAGCTCATATCGACTGTACATATCGTCAGCGTTTCTTATTCAAGGTTGTTTTGTTTCTCTTGTATGAATCTCGCTGGATTAAAATGAGGCTTCAGTCTCGTCGTGTTCTTAATTGGATCCGTAGTTTGTGTTAACGAGCTCTGCAAGGCCTCGCTTCACCACAGCTGCTACAGTCGGCTTATTTATGTTTATTTCTATAAATGCTGCGTCCTCTCTTCATCAGCAGAAAGTCAGTTATATCAGAACATTCAGCCAGAAAAATCTCAGAAAAGTGTTTTGAAAAAGAAACAACTTTCACTTAACGAAGCACTTGAACCGGGAAAAAGCCCGTCTGAAGGAGCCTCGAGGACCTGCACTGTGATCCGGGCAGGTCCTAGAGTCTGAAGCAGCCTCGAGGACCCGCACTGTGATCCGGGCAGGTCCTAGAGTCTGAAGCAGCCTCGAGGACCCGCACTGTGATCCGGGCAGGTCCTAGAGTCTGAAGCAGCCTCGAGGACCTGCACTGTGATCCGGGCAGGTCCTAGAGTCTGAAGCAGCCTCGAGGACCCGCACTGTGATCCGGGCAGGTCCTAGAGTCTGAAGCAGCCTCGAGGACCTGCACTGTGATCCGGGCAGGTCCTCGAGTCTGAAGCAGCCTCGAGGACCTGCACTGTGATCCGGGCAGGTCCTCGAGTCTGAAGCAGCCTCGAGGACCTGCACTGTGATCCGGGCAGGTCCTAGAGTCTGAAGCAGCCTCGAGGACCTGCACTGTGATCCGGGCAGGTCCTCGAGTCTGAAGCAGCCTCGAGGACCTGCACTGTGATCCGGGCTCTCCGGGCGTCGAGGCAGAGAAACTTTGTCTGGAAGTTATCGCTCAGCACCGGTCGAGAACTTTTGAAGTGAAAGATGTAAATGCTCACCGGCCATAGCAGCATGATGGTGTACTTAATGTACTCTATGTACTTGATGTACTCGATGTACTTAATGTACTCGATGTACTTAATGTACTCTCTCTCATGCTCCAGTCTCATGCCTGACGCGCACTGACCTCCCTCTCAGCTGCATACTGTGCTCTCCTCTCGGTCTCCATCTCTTCCTCTTGACCGCTTTGTCTTTCATTTTTAGCCGTGTGAATAGTTCTCTCTACCTCCCTTCTCTTCTTCTTCTAATTGACTTTCTTTCTCTCTCTCTCACGGTACATTCCGACTGCCTCGCTCCATCTTCACTGGACATAATGAGAGTCGGAGCCGAGTGGAGCTCATTACAGGAACGGTCTGAAGTGGCCGTCCTGCGGTGGAGTTGTCAAAAGTCTGCTTCAATTACAATAAACTGTGCGTCTCCGGCCGGCGCTGGCGGAGCCGGAGTGCCGTTAGGTTGGTCCGCTGAGGCTGCTGGGAGATATTAGCTTTGACCATAATGACTGAGGGGCAGTGATTGCAGCCATAACAACGAGGCTCATCAGAGCTCCAGCGGGGCTCTTTCCTCTCTTCTACCATTAACGGGAACATTAGGCCACTAGTTTGTAACATCAGATGAGCTCATTATCTAACTGGACGTCTACAACGAGGCAGAAACTAACATGTTGATGAATGAGCTCTGTACCCGGTGAACACATGCAGCATATTCAGCCCACGAGGACAGAGGGGGAATGATCTCCATCATGTTTGTAGATAGAACTGCTGGTATGAAGTAAATGTTCGTACAATGTGATGGCGATAGAGTAATGACAGCGGTGGGGTTTGGGTTGGTTCCCTATGAGCTGTTATTCTGTCTATCATCGGCTATGATCTCCCTGAAAAGGACACAAAGCCGTGAACTAAACCAGTGTGTCGTGGTGCCAGCTGTGTCCCAGTGAAAGCTGCTGCTGACTCTGAGCAGCGTGGGAGTTATTTACTGTACTGTATGTTTCAATATATTTCTGGAAAGCTCTTGTTTCCACTAAAATACAATGCAAAAGGTTTTCAGACGTTGTCTGACCGGAGAATATTTAAAGAGTAGTAATCTGACCAAAGGTAGGCGTGTAAACACATTTCACAGCTGTCCACAACAAACCTATGGTAATCTTACTGCAGCTGCCTTAACCCTTCACCCGCCTTAACCCTTCAGCTCAAGCAGTCTCACAGGTTTATTACATTATTATTATTATTATTATTATTATTATTATTATTATTATTATTGGACACAAAGTCAGTCCTGTAACACTGTTCAGGGGCGATGTGTTTACTTCTTTTATATTTAGTTTATTCACAATCGAGCCAAAGCAGGAACACAACCACGCTCTCCCACCGTCCCTCTTTCTCTCTCTGGTCTCTCCCACCGTCCCTCTTTCTCTCTCTGGTCTCTCCCACCGTCCCTCTTTCTCTCTCTGGTCTCTCCCACCGTCCCTCTTTCTCTCTCTGGTCTCTCCCACCGTCCCTCTTTCTCTCTCTGGTCTCTCCCACCGTCCCTCTTTCTCTCTCTGGTCTCTCCCATGCTGCTTAGCGGTGGGTGGGCGGGGCAGGTGTTCATCTGTGTCATTCTGATTATTGCAGGATAATTTTAATTCGGTGTGTTGATGTTCCAGCACAGCAAAGCTCATCCCCAAACTCCTCTTTTGTCTCTGCTTATTAACCCTGTGGTGTAACCACACACACACACACACACACACACACACACACACACACACACACACACACACACACACCTCCCTCAGTGCTCTGCTCTTCAGCCAACTCTCTTCTCTTGCTCCCGCTTCTTCCCCTCTTTTGTTTTTCATTATCAATGCCCTGGCAACCACAGGTTTGGCAAAAATATAGAAAGAGGACATGGTGCGTGTGTGTGTGTGTGTGTGTGTGTGTGTGTGTGTGTGTGTGTGTGTATCCAGCTGTTTGATCAGTGCTGGCTGACTCTCCAGTTTAATATGCGTCCAGTTTTCTTTCACCTCGTTCTGCCTCCTTCTCTCCAGCTGTCTTTATTTCCTCCTCCTCTTATTTTCCTCGTCTGTTTTTATCTACGAGCACTTTTCTGTTAATCTGTCTTCTTATCATTCTTCTGCTGTGAGGAAGTGACATGACGTGTGTTGTAGTGTGGACTTTATTCACGCCTCCGACTTTAAACCAGAACTTTTATTTTTGGACACAGAATGAAGTCATAGAAACAAGTTTCTGACCGTAGTTTGGACTTGAACGTAACCGGTGGAAGTCCTTTGCGGACCTCGCAGTGTAAACACGGCGTATTATTTCTCTTTGTCTCACTTCTCTTGTGTGTGTTCATGTCACAGTCTCCCACCAAAGCTGTGTACAACGCCAGACACTGGACGCTGGAGAGCGAAGAGGAGGCTCCGTCAACTTTCTTGGCACGATCACAGACGGCTCCTGTAAGTTTTGAGAGCTCGCTACGACGCAGTAAAAAGGTTGTCACGTTGCACATGCAGCTCATGAAACGTGTTGCTTCCACATCATCCCATCTTACCAGGCGCCCGCCTCAGCGGGAGGATCCGGTAAGGAGCCCTCCGATGCCAAGAAGGACGACGGGGTTTTTAAGGCTCCTCCCCCTCCGCCCAAAGTCACCAAGTGTGTCACCCTCCCCACGGACCTGTACCAGGACACCATTACTGCACTCAAATGCCGCAAAGAGCACAAGGAGGTAAGAAGCTTCTCTTAACCGAAAACGACGTAGTTCAGTCCCTCACACGTCCTCTGATAACTTACCCGCCGCCCCTCTGGTTTCCAGCTGTACACAGTCGTCCAGCACGTGAAGCACTTCAACGACGTGGTGGAGTTCGGAGAGAACCAGGAGTTTACCGATGACTTTGAGTACCTGGCTACTGGTCTGAAGACTGGACAGCCTCTCAACACACGCTGCCTTAGGTAAGAACGCCGCTAGAACCACTCTACCCTCGACCGTGCTCCATTGTTATCGCCATCTGCTGATGTCGTGTGTTTCTCCAGTGTGATCAGCCTGGCGACGCGCTGCGCCATGCCCAGCTTCAGGATGCACCTCAGGGCCAGAGGGAAGGTGGCTCAGGTCTTCAAAACGCTCAATGACGCCCCACAACTCCCGGTAAGGATCGCTACAGATGAACCAAGCGCACCTGCAGCTCACTCTTTACAGGAATGACTGGAGAGCGGGTCGTCTTTTGGTGACGAGGTCGGCGGTTCGATCCCCGGCTCCTACGGTCTGCATGCCGAGGTCTCGGCGTGTCCCAGCCCTGCTCCTAATGCGTACTGTGGTTTAAATAACTATGAGCTCCTTCTCACTCATCTCTGCAGAACCTGGCTCTGTGCACGGCGTCTCTCATGTACATCCTCAGCAGAGACCGGTTGAACATGGATCTGGACCGCTCGTGTCTGGACCTGATGATCCGGCTGCTGGAGATGGACCTGGACCATGACCAGGGGGGCGGGGCCTGCACAGGGACAGACCCCGACCCCACCACTCAGTTCAGCGCCAGAGAAATCGCCAAGATGAAGGAGAAGATCAGGAAGCTCTGCGACACGGTGCACAACAAGCACCTGGACCTCCAGAACATAACGGTACTGAGCGGATCATTGGAGACTGGATCAGTGTAACACCATGTTCTCTGCACCGCTCCCTCTGACTGATGATACTCTTTCAGTCGGGGTGACTCGCTGCCGCCCACATGTGTGGAGATGTTTCTATCCTTTGTGCTGTAGAACAGCCACAGTCAATGTCAGGTTTGGGTGTTCGTCTCTTACAATCAAAGAGGGAAGGTCTCCGTGGATACCAGCGCTCAACAGCCACGCAGTCTGAAATCTACCAGAGAACAGAACCTGTGACGTTCCACACGGTCCAGTTCCTGAGACGTGACCTGTTTAACTGCAGGCGCTGATCAGACCGTTAACGTTTCAGCCTTTTTGTCCCCCTCTCTTCCCGTAGACGGGTCATTTAGCCATGGAGACGTTACTGTCCCTGACTTCAAAGCGAGCCGGAGACTGGTTCAAAGAGGAGCTGCGACTACTGGGAGGACTGGACCACATAGTAGACAAAGGTTGGAGATGTTTCGACCGTGTGATGACTCGCAGTAACAGAGATCACGGTTCCTGTGGTTTCTGATTGTGTCTCCCTGTTTTTGTTCCTCCCTCCACAGTGAAGGAGTGCGTTGACAACTTGAACCAGGAGGGCGAGAAGGAGAAGATGGTGTCGTCTCTGTGGGGAGCTGAGAGGTGTTTACGGGTGTTGGAGAGTGTAAGTGCATCACAAACTAGACCCAGCGAGGGTCGCGTTCAGGTCCCGACTGCAGAGAACTCAACTTCATGTGAACCAACAGGATGCAACAACAAATAGTTTCACGTTAAAATCGACAAGAAAAGATACAAATGTGCGTTTACCTGTAACCTGTTGCACTGCTGAGCGGTGCCTGCTGTGCTGGGAGGCACAATCACGCCTTTTGGTCCTGATAGCGTTATAATATCTGTGATCAATGTCTTTATGTGCCACGATCATTTTTCACTTTTAATTGACGTACTTTTCTAATATTAGATTTTAAAAATAAGGAACCTACAATATTATTCTGGCAAAACTTTGTTTTCTTTTTCTTTGCGATCAGACTTATAACATGAATCACCAACTCTGTTCCTCACTGTGCTCTCCGAGCGTCTGTTGACTGATTGAGGCAGATCCACCGACCACACAAATCCCTCCAGCTTTGGAGCCAAACCTTCAGCAACAACCAGCATGTTGACACGCTTTAGAAAGTTCAAATCTCATGTTCCACGTTTCATTTTGTGTAAATAAGTATTTGTTGTTGATGAGCTGAGGTTTCACCGGGTTATTGCTGTTCACAAGATGAATACCAACGGTGGAGTTAAAGCATCCGGAAGATCACCAGTGGAACAAAAACTGCAAAAGAAACAATAATTCTTCTTTGTGTGCACATGCAGGTGACGGTCCACAACCCAGAGAACCAGGGCTACTTGATCGCCTACAAAGACTCATCCCTCATCAACTCCTCTGCAAAGTGAGAGCACACACACACACACTGTGTCTCTCTCGCTCTCGCTCTCTCTCTCGCTCTCGCTCTCTCGCTCTCTCTCTCTCTCGTGTGTGTGTGTGAAGCAGTCTGAGTCTGTATGCCTGATGGGTATTGTGCGTTTCATTATCAGGGTTTTGTTGTTTAATTTCCTGGTCGTGACATCCTGTCAGTCACAGAAGTGACCTTTGCCCTCTGACATCAGCTGAAAAAGAGAGGGAGAGAAGTCCACTGTGGAAATGACCCGTCTGTCTGTCTGTCTCGCTCTCGCCTCTTTATTGTTTTGTTTCTGCCCTCCAGTGTTTCAGGCACATCTGATTCGATTAATTTTAGAAATAAAATCCGTGACTTTCAGAGCTGGTTCACCTCTTACTCCTGTTATTTGCTGTAACAGTTGTAAGGACACCAGGAGCTGAGTTTTCATCAAAACAACATTATGATCATGTTTTATCCGTTAACGTCATGCCTAATGAACCAGAGCACACGGAACAGAGTGTCATCGCCACATGACGCACACCGGGCTGCGTTACGCCACTTCCAACTTCATGCAGAACAATGAGGATCTGTTTTAACCCAATCACCTCTGGAGTCAGTCAGCACGTCAGCGTGAAGCTCACTACCTACGCTGATGCCCTGCTCCTGCACCTGCTCCTTCACCTTCACCTGCACCTGCACCTTCACCTGCACCTCCTGCTCCTTCACCTGCACCTGCTCTGCTCTGTGTGGAGAGGCTCGGCCTCGAGAACAGAAGATATTAATGATCACGTGACGGTAAAGGAGCGATGCTGTATGAACGTAGAAAAACAGACATCTACGCGGCCGAAGTTCTACATCAACCTTAACGACGCAGATGTATCTGTATCAAACGTGTGGTGTGAGTAATGACTTGGATACGTTAGCGGTAACGTGTCAGTCTGAGCTCCAGAGAGCTGATCGTTCAACTGTAAGGTGTCCCACTCATTCATGCATCACTGTTCTGTGATCACCACACTTCTTGTGTGTTATATGTAAACGGTGTCTGCCTCATAAATACAGTATCAGTGGAAACGCGTAGTTACTTCACCTCCTCCTCCCTGTGACCGGACACAGGGTCTGCAGTGGGGGGGGGGGGGGGGGGGGGAGGCTAAATGGGTCAACAAAGAGCTGCTGTTTCTACGGGTGACGCAGGACTCAGTCTGAGCGTTCAGCTGTCCTCTGTTAACTCGATTAACCCCCAAAACCACAGGGTGAGAGAGCGAGCGCACACACACACACACACACACACACACACACACACACTGGAGCTGTGTATTCATGGAGGACTCCGGGTCTTCTTCCTCTATCATTTACTCTTTTCTTCACTTTTCTCTTCGTTACTGCACACGCTGCTCTCATTGTTTCAACCCAAACTCACCGTCTGCCTCTGAGTATTTCAGCTGTCTGCAGAACTAATGCAGTTACACACACACACACACATACATACATACACACACTGTTTATTGACTCATCCGAGCAGGAACCAAAGCTTTTCTTGACGGACACGATGATATCTTCATGGATTATTCTGCTTTGTTAACTCGGGTCTTATTTTGGTGTCTTGCTGTCTCGGCGGTGAGTTTAGCCTTCAAACTACAACATGAAGAACAGAAAGCAGGAAATAAAGTGTTGTTGTGACTCTCTGTTGCACCCGACACCGCTCTCCTTTTCTCCTCTTTCCTTCCTCTCGCTCCGTCCTGCTGCTCTGTGTTCAGTCACAACTGTCATTAGATTTAATCGACTTATTTACATCAGGCGGCTGACCTGCTTCACCCCGTGTGTGTGTGTGTGTGTGTGTGTGTGCGCTGCTCTGTTTCATGATGGAGTAGAAAGGGAAAGAGGAGAGTAGAGATGGATCAAGAGATGAGATCTGGATGTGACTCCAGTTTGTTTGTGATGAACGATAAAGTATTTATTTCACGTTTCTTCTGATGAGACTGAGTTGTTGAGTCCACAGAGACGCTGTGATGAATACTAATGTGTTCTTGTTGCTGGTTATTTATTTACAACGTTTCATACATATCGTGTGCTATATGGTGTGATGACAGACGTGGATGTGTGAAGAGGTCTTTCTGATTGTGCATTTAGGACAATTGTTCAGTCCATCTCAACGTTTTCTTTCTCTTGCTGGGAGACGGAGCTCTTTGGATCCACTCTCTCCATGTTGTCGCTGTGCATCCCTTCGGTCCGCACACACTGGAAACACGCGAGATTCTAATTTCATTTTCTCCTCGTCGCTCTCAGGGTGCTGAGGAGGTGTGAGGAGATGATCCAGAGGTACAGCAGGGAGCTGAACTCAGACGGCGCCGTGGGGAAAGCAGTGGAGGACTGTATGAGGGCCATTATCGGAGTCCTGCTCAACCTGACGCACGACAACGGTCAGAATCACACTTTACTGCAACACCTTCACAGGAGGTTCTGTTCCTGGAAACCAAGAGGTTGATTCATTTGAATGGATTTATTTATATTCAGAACACTGTGTGTGTGTGTGTGTGTGTGTGTGTGTGTGTAGAGTGGGGCAGCACGAAGACCGGCGAGCAGGAGGATTTAATCATGACGGCTCTGAACTGTGTCCTCAAAGTCCCTCAGTATCTTCCTCAAGAGCAGAGGTTCGACATCCGAGTACTGGTGAGTATCACACACACACACACACACACACACACTGTTGAAGTGATACGGTGGCAGATCAGTTAAATGACTTGGACTGTGTGTGTGTGGCGTTCAGGGTCTGGGCCTGCTGATCAACCTGGTGGAGTACAGTGCCCGGAACAAGTACTGTCTGATGGAGATGGAGATGGAGGGAGGTCAGGGTCCCTGCGACTCCACCGTCCTGCTGAACCCGCCGCTCCAGGACATCGCCCCCACCGGCCCGCTGAGCGCCATCGCTGCTCTCGTACAGGTACGCTCCACTGTGTGTGTGTGTGTGTGTATATATCTATAGATATCTATAGATATCTATATATATCTATAGATATCTATAGATATCTATATAGATATATATCTATAGATATCTATATAGATATATATCTATAGATATCTATATAGATATATATCTATAGATATCTATATAGATAGATATCTATAGATATCTATATATATCTCGTTTCAGCCCTAACACAGACAGGAGCCGGCTGTTCGTAGTTGTCTGCTTGACTTGCCTCCAGTAATATCTAGTCTCAGAGATATGTACGCAGCAGGTGGTGTACGGGAAATATTTCATGCTGATCACATTGTACATATTATAAAGTGAATTAATAGTCGTATCGTCCCAATGGTTAATCCGTGTTTTTGCTCTGCACTGCTCAGTTTCCCACGAGCTCCATTTAAATCCAATCATCTCACTTAATCGCGTTAGTCTGATGCTCTCCCAGCGAGGTCAGCAGCTGACGTGAGCAGAGCAGCGAGCTGAGAAGCAGAGAGAGAGCTGCACATGATTTACTGTGGATACGCATTGTCCTGACTCCAGGAGCCGTCAGAACACAGAAGTGTTGAAATGAAGATCAACATAATTCACATGGAAACTTCAACATTTGTTCCTTTAAGTTTTAAAAACACGACTGCTTTAAAGACTTGACTGAGAGGAGCTTTACACCAATTAACCCCGTCATAGCAACAGATGTCAGCTTCAGATGGAATACATAGTCATATGAATATACCCAGGTAGCCTCAGCCTGACTACTGGACCTTCACAGCAAAGAGGCTTTTATTCCGTCGACTCTTCGTCAGAAATGTAGAGCTCTGATGATGAAGGATTTGTGATTTCTGACTTTGGCGCCCCCCGGTGGTACTTTCGCTAACCACGACCGTCTCCGTGTTCGTCCTCCTCAGCTGTTCCTCCAGCGGGAGCGAGCCGCCATCAAGGCCGAGGAGCAGACCGATGACCTCATCAAGGAGGCGCCGAAGCCGGCGCTGGACAAGAGCGGCGAGTGGCAGGAGACGGGCGGCGAGATCCAGTGGGTGGCCAACGACAACACCACCCCCACGGACAAGCAGGAGGAGGAGAAGAAGAAGGAGAAGGACGAGGAGGACCAGGAGCTGGACCTCAACAAAGGTACGTGCAGATTTAAGAACGAGAACAAACGACCCGAGAGTGTTTCCTCCTCCTCATCCTCCTCTTCCTCCTCTCAGCTCTGCAGCACGCAGGGAAGCACATGGAGGACAGCATCGTGGCCTCCTACACAGCACTGCTGCTGGGCTGCCTGTGTCAGGGGAGCACGGTGAGAGACGCACACACACTCGCACACACACTCGCACACACACGCTCGCACACACACTCGCGCACACACACTCGCGCACACACACTCGCGCACACACACTCGCGCACACACACTCGCGCACACACACTCGCACACACACACTCACTCACACTCACACACGCTCACACACACTCACACGCTCGCACACACACACACACACACACTCGCACACACACACTCACTCACGCTCACACACGCTCACACACACTCACACGCTCGCACACACACTCGCACACACACTCACACTCGCACACACACACTCACTCACACTCGCACACACACACTCACTCACACACTCACTCACACTCGCACACACACACACACTCACTCACACTCGCACACACACACTCACACACACTCGCACACACACGCTCACACTCGCACACACACGCTCACACACGCTCACACACGCTCACACACGCTCACACACGCTCACACACGCTCACACACGCTCACACACGCTCACACTCACACGCTCACACTCACACACACACTCTCACACACACACTCTCACACACACTCTCACACACACTCTCACACACACTCTCACACACACACTCTCACTCACTCACTCACTCACTCACTCACTCACTCACTCACTCACTCACTCTCACACACACACTCACACACACTCACACACACTCACACACACTCACACACACTCACACACACTCACACACACTCACACACACTCACACACACTCACACACACTCACACACACTCACACACACTCACACACTCACACACTCACACACTCACACACACACACTCACTCTCACACACTCACTCACTCACTCACTCACTCTCTCACTCACTCACTCTCACACTCACACACTCACACACTCACACACACACACTCACTCACTCACTCTCACACACTCACACACTCACACACACACACTCACTCACTCACACACACACACTCACTCGCTCACTCTCACACACTCACTCGCTCACTCTCACACACTCACTCGCTCACACACACACTCACTCACTCACTCACTCACTCACTCACACACTCACACACACGCTCACACACGCTCACACACGCTCACACACGCTCACACACGCTCACACACGCTCACACACGCTCACACACGCTCACACACGCTCACACACGCTCACACACGCTCACACACACTCACACACACACACTCACTCACTCACTCGCTCACTCACACTCTCACACACTCACACACTCACTCACACACTCTCACACACTCTCACACACTCACTCACTCACTCACTCGCTCACACACACTCACTCTGATGAATACATGCAGACATATAAAACTGAGGTTATATGCATCATGCACTCATAAGTATCTGTTAAGCTGTAAATGAAATCATTTAGATTTTCTGATCCTGTATTTAGAGTTGATCATGTTTGACTCTCTCTCTCCCCCCCCTCCCCCCCTCCCCCCTCGTCTCTCCACCAGTTGAATGTGACTACTGTGAGAGAGAACCTTCCTAAAGGAGATTTCTCCATCATGACAGAAATGCTGAAAAAGTTCCTCAACTTCATGAACCTCACTGTGAGTCTCAGCCGTTCATGTCTGTCAATCACTTTAACGACAGAGACACGAACTCCAACGCTTCTGAAATCAAATGTTCATTCACAATCAGTTTTATCAGCTTTTAATGAAGAATACTGCTGCTGTGCATGTGTGTGTTGATTTGCATAAATATGTTACATGCTCAGCCTTCTACAGATCAATGAGATCTGCTGCTGAACACATCTCATGCTCAGTGTGTGTGTTTACCGGTAGTTGTTAAGCTGTGTGTGTGTGTGTGTGTGTTTACCGGTAGTTGTTAAGCTGTGTGTGTGTGTGTGTGTGTGGTAACTGACCTCCTCTCTCTCTGCAGTGTGACATCGCCACCACAGGACAGAAGTCCATCTCCCGGATCATTGACTATCTGGAGCACTGCTAGAGAGAAGCCTCTCTCACACACACACACACACACACACACACACATACACATACACACACACACAACCATCTTCTTCATCACCACTATCATTATCATCTTCATCACCTCAGAAGAATGAAACATGCCTGTTCCAGGAGTGAATCTAACACACACACGCTCCTCCTCCTCCTCCTGCTCCTCCTCCTCCTCCAGTAAACGGAGCTCGATAAGTGAATGAAAGGGAGTTATGAGTTCATAGGTTATGATCAGATTTTATTATACTTTTTTATTAAAGAAACGATCCGAGTCAGTGTTTTATTTTCCTCCGGCCTCTCCTCTATTTATAAAAGAACGACGGCTTCTTCTTCTTCTTCTGTTGAATCTGTTGTTTTGACCTTTGATACGTCCCGTCCCCCCCCCCCCCCCCCCCCGTGACATCACCCCCGCATCGATTGGTGACCGGCTGGAGTGGAGCTGCCGTTATTCTGCAGCCTGTCATCAGAGCCGTGCACCCTCAGCTCTGCCTCTGGAGCTGATAATCGGCAAAACAACTCGAGTGGTTAAAAACACAACAACCACCGACCGAAATAATAGCTTTCCACGCTGTGTTCTTCTTCTGCTGACTCTTTGACCCCTCCACTCCTCCAGGAGGCGGTTTGAGGCAGATAAATCAAGTATTGATCCCCTCTGGCCAAAGAGTGCAGAAGCGGTGACGGTTCAGACCCTGGATTGCAGGCTTTAGTGACGTTAAGGCGGTATTTTAAGGCGGTATGTTAAGGCGGGACTGCCGGTAAACGTTGACCGTTGGTCTGTTGTTTAGTTTTCATCTGTATAACCAGAGATTGTGTCTCTGTGGACGTAAGAGCTCTTCGTTCCTCTGCAGCAAACTAGCTGGTTTTAAATTGGTGGTTCTTCTCGTGCTGTTATCGAAGCAGGTGCTTCTCCCAGCATGCCGAGCGCACACAACAACACACCTGAGACGGAATGACCCTCGAGGTTGTTTGAAACTCTCTGGAAACTTTAAACGACAGAAACTTTTCCCTTTGTTTGACTCGATCGCCCCCTCGCTCGACATCAGCGCCGTGCGTCTCAGCGGACCCGAGCCCCCCGGACCAGAACCCCTCCTCCTCCTCCTCCTCCTCCTCCTCTTAATCACAGCACAGAGGTGACGACCAGCTGCTCTGCTGTGAACTCGACCACCAGCGGCGAGGCGTCCAAAGATCAGGTTGATACTTTCTCCTTCTTCTTGGTTTGTTTTTTCAGCCACTAAGACTTCAGCGTGTAGTTTTTGTGGATGAATCCTCCTCCGTCACAGCTGATCTGTTTCACGTTCCCCTCAGCCTGCGTTGTCATTCCCAGGATGCATTGCAGCAGCATCAGAAGGAGAGTGCATTAGTTTGTGACCTGTAGAGACGTTGATCAGTCCAACACGGCGACTGAGAGGAAGTGAAAGTCTTCTTCTGTTGTCTTCAGGCTCTCAGGCAGAGACTGAGGACGTTTGTCCTCCTCCATGTTCATCCGACACTTTCTCATGAGGCAGCCATGATGAAGGCTTCATAAGTTGATGTGTGGTTAATAACTCATTTAGTTATCGGGGCAGATCATAGATGAGAATCTCTGGACCGTCTCTTTGATGAGACTTGAGTAAACTGAAGTTGATTTGGTGACGTTGATGAAGCATTGATTCATGAAGCATGAATAAAGCCAGAGCCTTTGTACAGGCGGCCTCATGAAGAAGTGAAGGACTCGTTCACCGTGACGAAGACGAGCAGAGTGGAACACAGACGAAGATGAAAGACTTTCACAATAACCCACAGCGCTTCAGTTTCATCAAACCGAGAACAAAAATGACAAAACGGATGATGACATCAGCAAAATCACTTTTTAAAGCTTTCGGTTCAAATTCGTCATTTGTTCTTTTAACGCGTGTTAAAAAGCAAACGTGTTTAGTTTGTTTCTTCGGGTGGGGAAGAGACTTGATTCTCTCTTTGATTTGGAAAATTAAGAAATATTAGTTCATGTTGAATACAGACACGTTCTCTAGACTTTGATCAGTTATGAAAGTTTGAACCGCCATCGTCATGTCGTCAACCATGTTCATCCCGTTGGTTTGCATTTGTTTGTTCCTCTGTGATCATTACCCCCCCCCCCCCCACACACACACACACACACACACACACACTCTCACTCTTCAACCCTCACACTCCTTTTTTTTTTTTCTTTTACAAGAGCTTTATTCAGACGTCTGGAAGAATGAATGGACGAGCTTATTGTACATAGTTCTTGTACATAGATTGATTTCCTCATGCAGGGGAGAGGCTGATGGGTAATGGGGGGGGGGGGTTACATTTAAATTTAGACCGGTAGACTCTACTTTCCTGGATCTGACTATTTTTCATGTTCTGAAGCCTTTCCTCCCGCTCGTGTTGCTCTGGACAGAGAGCTTCTTAAAGCCAACTGCAGGAAAACGTGATCTTTGTACCAATTTGCTGACTGATGTCTTTGGTTACCTGTATATAATTTTAAAATAATAAAAATTGCTACTTTCAGTACTTTCCTGCTCCGCCTGTCTTTTCTTTCTGTTGATCTTTTCTTGTTTTCGAAAGATTCATTTTGGTGGGAAAGTTTCTTTCTTCTGCAAACTTTTGTTTCAGATTATTGGAGAATATCTACAACGTGAAAGACAATACGATGACATCAGAAGTGTTTGTTAGAAAAATACATTTAAACTCTAACAGCTGGTTCAGACAAACATCTAAAATACATAACTCTTTTGGCAAATTGGAAAAAATTGCAATAAATCCAGGAGCTTAATGTCTTTTGCAGGAAACATAATTGCATCTCTTTTGAAAATGAATTGTGCGTTATGTCATTTGGTCCCGCTCGTTCTCTCCCACATGTCCTCATGATAACTCCTCTGCCTCTCCGCTGTGCGCGTCGGGCCTCCGCTGCTCTTCCCGATGTGGAAGTCCCTGACTGACCCCTCCGGCTCCCCAGCAGCAAGTGTGGCCCCCTGTGAGGGTGGAGCGGCCCCCGGGGGTGGCGTTGCGCGGGTCGGTGCCGGGGCTTCGCAGGGGTCCTCCTCGAGCAGCTCGCTGAGGGTTGCGATGTAAATCTGCGCCATTTGGAGCGTCTCTGATTTGGAGAGCTTCTTGTCGCTCTCCAGGTTGGGGATGACGCTCCGCAGCCGGTCGAAGGCGACGTTGAGCCCCAGCATCCTCTTCCTCTCCCGGGCGTTGGCAGCCAGGCGTCTTCGTCTCTGCACCCGCTCCAACGAGCACGTATCCGGCTGGAGGTAGTGCAGCGCGCCGCCGGCGGGGCCCAGCCGGAGCTCCACGATGGCGCACGGAGCGTCTCGGTGGTCGCAGCCGCGTCTGGTGCGCTCTGGCCCCGGTCGCTCCTGCGCGCGGCTCCGTTGCAGCAGAGCTTGGATGTCCGCGGTGCCGACTCCTCCCTCCGGGGCCACAGAGATGTAAGGCGCGAAGAGGCTTTTACTCGGCGGCATCACTTTTTATTTTCTAGTTCCTCGGAACAAACTTGTACCAAGTCCCAGCACGGCCCGTCCACTGACCACTTCTACAAAGTCACACACGCGCAACTTTCTCCACTTTTGATGGGTGAATTTATGGAGATGGGAGCCACGGGAGCGCGCCGTGCATGCTCCGGGGGCGTGGAGAGGGTCGTGTGCTGCCCATTGATCAGAGCCAAAGTCCACTGCAGGAGGTCCATTAACCAAGTTCATCAAAAGAGGATTAGAGGCGTCTCAGTGCGCCGCTGTGGGCCGATACATGGAGGCGGCCAAGCAGCGAGGACGGGAGGAAGGAAGGACAGAGGAGAGGGAGGGAGGGAGGATGAGAGAGGTGGTGTGATGGCAAAATGAAGTATAAATGAATTACAATAAGATTGAAATCAAGATCTCCATAATGACAATAATAATAAGTGAATAAATAGCCTTTAAGTTGTTGCATATCTTTAAAAGTACTAATAATTAAAATTAGACATGAATTAGAAACTAGAATTAGATGCCAATCTGCATGTTGTATTTTATATATACAGTGTACATATACTTATATTGTAACTTTAATTTGGTTTAGTTAATTTTCCTCCAGGACAGTCGGGAAAATGAACTTATGTCCTCTGCATTGTTTTTATCTATTCACTGTTTTTCATTAATTAAATCTGGAGGAACTTACATTTTACAATTAAAAAGAACTTACACGTGGTCGTAATTCTATGAGACTAATTTAAGTTTGACCAATTGCAGTCCAACAAAACAAAGAGATGTAGGTATAATCATAATATAATCATTTAACAGCTATGTACAATAAGAGTATACATATATATCCAAAACAAAAGTGTGTGTGTGTGTGTGTGTGTGTGTGTGTGTGTGTGTGTGTGTGTGTGTGGGGGGGTTTTTCTGCACTAGTTTAGTTTGGAGAAGTCTCATGAATCGGTTGCACTTGAGGCCTGCAGTGCATGTGCAGTGTGTGATGGGTGTCTCGCTCATCGTGGTTCTTGTTGTTTTTAAGGTTAATTGAAAGCGTCGCGGCTCCCTGAGGTTCAGAGCCTGACGATGACTGACGGTAACATGGCAGCCTCGTATCCTCAGTCTGGACCAACTCCAATGGGATTTAGCAGCGCGCCCCAGCCGCCGTGGGCCGGGCCCTCACAGAGGCCTCAGCGTGGCACACGGGAACATAATGGACTCCTTATGGCAGGAGGACCCTCGCTGTCTTGAGGCCGCAGGCTTTGGGTTTCTTTCTATACTCTCCGATCTGGAGCACGTGGGGAGGTTTGGCTTGGCGGCTCGGATGACAGTTGTTGGCACGCTCCGCTTTATTAAACCCAATGAAACGGCTCATTGCTGCCAGCGGACGGACACGGGCCGCAGATCAAACCCTCGCACCGCCGTGGCAGCCTCACACAGACGACCCAGCGCGGTGATCGGCAGCCGTTTATCTCCGGGGTCTGCACAATGGAGACGGAACCCGGCTGCACTCACAGCTGCATTGTTGGTTCAAGGATGAAGCTTTCTTTGTCCGATACTTCAGTTGAGTGAGTCCCTCGATGCTTTCTGGCTTCCTGTCTGTTGCTCTCAGCTCTCAGCCCATTGGTTAGACTGATGACGTACAACTTTCAAAAACACCTCACCAATATCGTTTCCTTTTTATCAGAAGCTCAGTGATTTCACTAAAATAGTTGCTCAGAGTAGTTTTGAGCCAACGTGACTCAAACAGGAGAAGCGGTGCGTTTGTTGGGGACTATTTCACATTCAGTGGTGAGTCCAGAATAAACTACAGAGGAGCCAGCGAGTGTTTGATGTGTTTAATAGAGGAGATCAGAGGCTTTGATACTCGTTCGAGGCGTTCACTGTTGCTTTTCTTTTACCTCATGGAATTTAATGACCATATTTCGGTTTTTCTATTGATTTATGACTGAAAAACAAACGGACTGGTCAATAATAAGCAGCGGGTTGTGAACACGCTGCGCTTTATTAAACCCAATGAAGCGGCTCGTTGGAGTCAGCGGACGACACGGGATCAAACCTCTGTCCTCCCGCTGAGCCAGTGAGGCGACGCTGACCACGGCAGCAGTGGTGGGTTGAAGATGGATTTCCCTTTTGAATGCACTCGTGATCCAAAACCATCTGAGGTTAGAAAGAGCGCCGCCAGTAAAGATGACTTTCATGAGCACGACTCTAAACGGACACCAGAGGGAATCTAACGGCCTCCTCTGGAACCTCAGATGTCTGAGTGCCCTTAAATGCACCAGCAGGACAGAATAACAGCTGGTGATCAGATAACTGGGACCAGAAACACAAGTGAGTTGATTTCCATAAATGAGCTGAAAACAAACATGAACCATCAAATCCGAGTTCCTCAGTGTTGTTAATGTCACAGAGGTTAGATGTCAGTCAGTCTGCAATTATTTACATTTGATTCATTTCAGCATCTTGCATCATCGAGCACAGAGAAAATAAATCTGCTGAAAATCCATCAACCAATATTTCACGTCTCATAAGGAATTAAAGTATAAATGATGGCCGACTTCATGCATCCTAGTCACAGTCCTGGACGCGCAGTAAAGCACACATTGAACAGAAGAATTGTCAAACTAGACGCAGACTTGTAAAAATGTGGAGACTAGATAGCAGACTACATGCTGGACCAGCAGTCCACATGATCAGCCAGAGCCATGGGCAGACCAGACAACGGGCCGCTGGGCACGGACATGCAGAAGGTCCAACAACCCCTCTCTCTCTCTCTCTCTCTGTCTCTCGCTCTCGCTCTCTGTCTCTCTCTGTCTCTCTCTGTCTCTCGCTCTCGCTCTCTCTCGCTCTCTCTCTGTCTCTCTCGCTCTCGCTCTCTGTCTCTCTCTCTCTCGCTCTCTCTCTCTCTCTCTCTCTCGCTCTCTCTCCCTCTCTGTCTCTCTCTCTGACACACACACACACACACACACAGAAAACGATGAATGACTATACACTCAAAAACATGGAAGAACAGCCACATACAAGAATGAACACACACACACACAAACAAAGCACCCGACACACTCATTTGTCTCATTTCACACCAGTGATCCTTCCTTCCTCCCTCATTGTATCTCCCTTTAGACACACACACACACACACACACACACACACACACACACACACACACACACACTCATTTGTTTCACTACACATCACAGGACCCTGCTGCTCTCTCTCCCTGCAGGTCCAATTACTAATCATTGATTAGGCCGTGTGTGTGTGTGTGTGTGTGTGTGTGTGTGTGTGTGTGGGCTCGTTCAGGCTCCTGTAAGAGGCGGGCTTTACACTTTCCTCTCTTCCTGTGTTGATGTGGTGCAGCAGCGGGGCAGATGCAGATGAAGGGTTGATGTTAGTGTATTTAATTACGATGAATATATAATTCAATAGAGCAGCACCTGCAATCAAACAGTGGATTCGCAGTCGGGACTTGGATTGCCCGACTGCCGTCTCTATAGCAACATGTTTTTAATGTTAATGTAACGTATTCACGTTTAGAAGTCTCCTCTGAAAATGTCCTCTTTTTCCACAAGATGTCCTCCAGTTGTGCTTCTTTGCGGCTTCAACATTGATTTCCCGTCAGCCATATTGGAAGTGTCGCTCGCGGTGTTGTGATGAGGTGGTGGAGCAGATTCAACCCCAGAAGAACTCAAACTAATCGATCACATTGACTTCAGATTGCTACACTTTCACTTGAAACACGTTTAAGGAACCCACTCTGTGGTGTTTCCTCTCAACGGCACATCAGGATCTGTGATGGGATTCATTCGTTTGAGCTCTTCTGGACTGAATCTGCACCGGATCACAACAGCTCTACGGGACGATACATCTCCGTGGTTTAGTGGAGCTGCAGTGTGTGTGTGTGTGTGTGTGTGTGTGTGTGTGTGTGTGTGTGTGTGTGTGTGTTCGTACACAACAGTGCTGACTGACTCAATAAACAGATGTTTGCTTTCTGTCTGTCTGTCTTTGCCTCCTCGTCCTTTTTTTAGTTTCTCTTATTTATAGATCTGCTCTATGGATCAAAAGACATCGATTCTTCTTCCTGTGTGTGTGTGTGTGTGTGTGTGTGTGTGTGTGTGCGTGCGCGCGCGCGCGCACAAACACACCGCGATCAATAACATTATTAAACCATGTCTGCCTGCAGGTGAAGAAGAGTGTGTGAGAGAGATAGAGAGCGTTTCCATGACAACTGAGCAGAACTCCCTCCTCATAAAACCCATCGGTGAGATATTGACGTGGTTGAAAGCTCCGGAGAACTAGAGTTAAGTGGACTAATGTTGACATGGTCAGACACCTGTCGGCCAATCAGCAACGCGCTGCCACGCCTCATCGTCGTGCGTGTCCCGCCCCCGTGCTGCGTGTCCCGCCCCCGTGCTGCGTGTCCCGCCCCCGTGCTGCGTGTCCCGCCCCCGTGCTGCGTGTCCCGCCCCCGTGCTGCGTGTCCCGCCCCCGTGCTGCGTGTCCCGCCCCCGTGCTGCGTGTCCCGCCCCCGTGCTGCGTGTCCCGCCCCCGTGCTGCGTCCTACCTGCCTCCTCCCGCCGCTCTCAGCCCAGAGCAGCGGCTCTCTTTCCTCGGCTGTCTGCGGCTTTGACAGTCGATCCGTTCGGCCATGTTTTTCTCACCGTGCTAACTTAACCTCTGACCTCTACCTGTTGTTCTGCCCGGCTGGCGCTGCTCCCGTGATCCCCCCCCCCCCCCCCCACCAATTGAAGATTAATTATGGATGCACGAGGCGGGAGGGAGAGGAGCCGTCCGAAATGTCAGGTCGGATTATGAATACTGCCTGGCAGGGAAGGAGGGAGGGAAGGAGGCAGGGAAGGAGGGAGGGAAGGAGGGAAGAAGACAAGCCAGAGGATGAGGAGCTAAATGATCATTGACTTCTCTGACTTTTCTATTGTTGTGTTCTATGTGAGACTCCCTGAGGGTCTGGACAGAGAGCTCAGACCTCCACTGCACCTGAACGGACATCCTGCAGCTCTGCATTGAATCACGGATAGCCTTCATATATTCATGAGGGGAATATTTCACAGTGGAAATATTCAAAAAGGCCGCATCTCGCAATATTTATAATAAAACAAACAAACGGTATCGATCCACATAAAAAGTGAATTTGTTACTCGGACCAACAAGTTAGAAAAGTTCAAATTCAATTTACTTGTTGCCCAAAATCACAAATTTGCCTCAGAGGTACAGGAGCGTCCGTCCTCTTCAGGGTCTCTGAGGGTCTGTGTGGTACAGGAGCATCCGTCCTCTTCAGGGTCTCGGAGGGTCTGTGTGGTACAGGAGCATCCGTCCTCTTCAGGGTCTCTGAGGGTCTGTGTGGTACAGGAGCGTCCGTCCTCTTCAGGGTCTCTGAGGGTCTGTGTGGTACAGGAGCATCCGTCCTCTTCAGGGTCTCTGAGGGTCTGTGTGGTACAGGAGCATCCGTCCTCTTCAGGGTCTCTGAGGGTCTGTGTGGTACAGGAGCATCCGTCCTCTTCAGGGTCTCTGAGGGTCTGTGTGGTACAGGAGCATCCGTCCTCTTCAGGGTCTCGGAGGGTCCGGATGCTCACGCAGTTTTGAAGTGTTTCTACCTCCAGAGGAGCAATAATGTGGAGGCAATAGTTTGTTTTTATATTTCTAGTGTTGCGGTTTCTCTACTTTGTTGCGTTTCGTGCTGAGTTCTTTATGACAGAACGTGACATCGACACACAGTCTTTCATCTCAGGTGTTGGAGGAGAGCTCGTGTCTCCCTCCAGCACTTTGAGACGTCCGTCCTCTTCCTCTCTGGCCTGTTTCCTCTGGTTGCATAGCAACAGTGTCTCAATCAGGTTGCTGTTTGCAGCAGAATGTCAGCAGTTCAGTGTTCTCACCATGACAAATACTTTACAAACATGAACATAAAACAACAACATGTTCATGGTTTAAGAGTTATTGAACCAATCTCCATCGAAAAGCTGGTTTAAAATATTTCATTGTGTGATTTTAATCTGATCCGTCTTCTAGATATGGAAGACACACACACACGCACGCACGCACGCACGCACACACACACACTCACTCACATGCACACACACACACACACACACTCACATACACGTACACACACACACACACGCACTCACATACACACACACACACACACACACAGGGTGGATGTAATAAAGTGCAGTTATTGGTCAGTAGAGGGCGCTGCTTCCTCAGAGTTAATACACGAGACGCTGACTGATGAAGATATTTAGGAACCTTTTCTTACACAGCTGTAACACAGAGCTGTAATTAATGCATCCACAATAAAGCATTTCATGTGTGTGTGTGTGTTGCATGTATTCTCTGGTTATTATAATATGTGTACGTGTCCATAAGATCATGTCTCTAGATGAACTTGTTTCTGTTATTCCACCCTGAGGGGACCTCCTCCGTCTTCACGCTGATAGTGGCTCAGGTTACATTAGAGCAGGGATTCCCAAAGTGTGGTGCAGCCCCAGGGGTGCGCGAGCTGCCTCTAGGGGGTGCGCGAGAGGAAAAGTGTAATGGCGTCTGATGGTGTAATAATATTAAATATTAAAAAAAATGTTTTTAAATTATTTAAAAAGTGGGATTTTTCACAAAATAAAAACATGAATTATAAAAATCCCCTTTGTAAGATTTAAAATTAAAAACGTGAAATTAAATGCCAGTGCAAGTCAAAAGCCCCTTACATTTTTTATATCGAAAAATTGGAGGAGTTACAAAACAGCCCAAAACAACTGAGTCTCATTCATGTGTTGGTCTATAGATGACGCACTGCGGGCTTCATATCTGGTCAGTTACCGCACACAATCACTGAAGACGTGAGCTCACCAGCTGCAGAGAGATGGTGGAATGTATGATTGGGGAGAAAGAAGCTAAAAAGTTGGACATGATCCCGGTGTCCAACGTCATTAATTGTATATTAAATGTGATAATCTGCCTCTGAGCCTGTGCGTGTGTGCTCACATCCTGTTGCTCTTTAAAAGTGACGCCTTGTGTAACTGAAAGTTATTGAAACTTGTTGCAGTGTTTCAGGGCGTTTTCACACCTTCAGTTCGTTTGCTTTGTTCTGATTCAGGGATTCATATGATACAATGTTGCAGTTGCCCCTTTGTTGGGTTTGTGTTCACACTGCAACATTTAACAGCGGACTAAATATTGTAAACAAACGCCAGGCGCGAGCAAACTGTTCTCTCATTGGTCCGATTTTTATGCGGCTAAAATAGGCTCTGTTGCTTTTTTTTTTTTTATTAAGGGGGGGGGGGGGGAAGTTTGGGAACCGCTGCATTAGAGTTAGGAAGCTGGTGGTCGTCTCAAGACGCTGCGGATCAATTTCACTGGACCTGGAGTCAAGTATCTCCAGTGACGTGGAGACCTGGGTCAGTGTCTTATACTTGAACATGATGTTTGTGACTCCTGCTGGACGTCCATGACTTGACCTTTAACTCTGTATCTCACCGTCACACATGACCTCAGAGAGTCCAGCTTCTCCTTTCCAAACTCAGAGAGGACCTCAGAGAGGACCTCAGAGAGGAACTCAGAGATGACCCCAGAGATGACCTCAGAGATGACCTCAGAGAGGAACTCAGAGAGGACCTCAGAGATGACCCCAGAGAGGAACTCAGAGATGACCTCAGAGATGACCCCAGAGAGGAACTCAGAGATGACCTCAGAGAGGAACTCAGAGATGAACTCAGAGATGAACTCAGAGAGGAACTCAGAGAGGAACTCAGAGATGAACTCAGAGAGGAACTCAGAGAGGAACTCAGAGATGAACTCAGAGAGGAACTCAGAGATGAACTCAGAGAGGACCTCAGAGATGAACTCAGAGAGGAACTCAGAGATGAACTCAGAGATGAACTCAGAGATGAACTCAGAGAGGAACTCAGAGATGACCTCAGAGATGACCTCAGAGATGACCTCAGAGATGACCCCAGAGAGGAACTCAGAGAGGACCTCTGCGTCCTGGGCATGATCTTTGGGACGTTTATTTGAGGTTTGAGAGCTGGACGTTGGAGAGTTGGTCTCGGTGTCTTTGACTTAACTCAACATGAACACTTCTTCTTCTTCTTCTTCTTCTTCTTCTTCTTCTTCTTCTTCTTCTTCTTCTTCTTCTTCTTCTTCTTCTTCTTCTTCTTCTTCTTCTTCTTCTTCTATCAGATAATTACTCGTCCCAACCTCCACTTGAATGTGAAAAATAGAAGTTGGTTGTTTTTCACATTTTGCTGCACTCACCGATGTTGTTGACCCTCTACGACGTGTTCACTCCCCCCGTGCAGCCTGTTAGCATCTCTGCTAATGAATCACCGTAAATCCAACAGCTAACACTCATTAGAGCTGACGTGTGTGTGTGTGTGTGTGTGTGTGTGTGTGTGTGTGTGTGTGTGTGTGTGTGTAGCTTGTATGGTTCACCACTCAGTCTGCGATGTGTGTGTCATAAACAGATGACACAGCAAACAATGGGTCTTAAGGGATTTCTGGATTTAACCGCGAGGTCGTGCAAATGTATTTCCCCCTTTTCTCTCCGTCTCTTTAGTCCTGTGTGACTCAAATGGCCGAACAAGGCACTGACTCCCCCGGGAGGGGTTGTGGGTTTGATTCCCACTGGAGTCGTTCATATACATGTGAGCACTATACTCTCCTCCATGCGTGAGCGCAGCGTGAGATTGATTCTCAGTGCTCTGCATTCCTGCTGAAGGTTAGTTAAAGCCAGCAGGGTACTGAAAGCAGTGTGTGTGTGTGTGTGTGTGTGTGTGTGTGTGTGTGTGTGTGTGTGTGTGTGTGTGTGTGTGTGTGTGTGTGTGTGTGTGTGTGTGTGTGTGTGATGGAAACAGAGAAGTGTTCGTGAGGTCACTGAGAGGAACACTTGTTTGAGACGAGCTGCCGTTTGCCTCCAAAGTACACGAGAGTATCGTTTACAGAGAAGTCACTGGGAGTCGACTTCACTCCACTTGGGAGAGACGTCCTGTGGGAGTGGAGGTCACAGAAACAAACAAGAGATGAATCTGATGAATAAAAACACAAGAACACAAGTCAAATGAAGTGAAGCAGCAGAGACACAATGAGGCTCAGGTGTCACAGGACGGTTAAATGATGCTTGTAAAAGGCAAAAGCACTTATTATAAAAAGTAATCAGTAAAAAGGCTGAGCTGCAGCTGCTGACCTGCTGTTTCCCATGATGCACTTCTGCAGCTCGCAGAGAGAAACCGCTTAATGATGTTATTATCACGACTAAATAGATTTCTCTTTTCAACAAATGAATAAAAGAGGAGAAAGCCACCATGACAGGTGTCTGAGTAGAACTTATTGCAGCTCTTTGCTCAGCTCCTCATATCCTTTATTTGATTATTTCAGTGTTTCCATCCTGTTCATTTGACTGCTTTCTATGTTAAACATTTACTAGTTTGTTGCTATTTATTTGAATCAGTCACTGATGTTTATGGAAACATTGACAACATCCTTCTTATGAATCCTAACTTGAAATATACAGATGTATAGCATTAGATTGAGTGAATGTTGAGATGATAATCCACTCTCCACTCAGTCCTGCACCGTTCCGTTATTTACCATCATGAAGAACAACTGTGGCGCCTCGCTGGCACATCTGCGCGCGTCTTTGTCCCGCGAGATCTCCTCGTCTCACGCAGTCGAACCTCCAGAGACAGTCGGACATAATGACCAGGAATCCTCATGCAAAGCAGCGACGCACCTCAAACAGTCCTGTAGACCCGGAAGCACACGTTGGACCCACTCACAGGTGAGTCCAGCTGCCTGGGTGCAGTGCGCGTTCACAGACGGACATCATGACGTGTCATAGGAGGACAAGCACAGGTGTCGCTAACAGCAGTGCACGCGGGGGGACGCTGCAGGGACGAGCGGCTCTTTAACAGCAGGTGAGCACAGCACACCTGCGCCACGCCGCTACTTCCGGTCACTGACGTGTTGCATATCAGCAGCTGTGTGTGTGTGTGTGTGTGTGTGTGTGTGTGTGTGTGTGTGTTGCTGTGCTATGATGTGTGTATTGCTGATACTATGCGAGGTTATGATGCTCTTTGTGTTTGTGTGTGTGTATCATGTTTATGGTGCATGTGTGATATCTTCATGAAGACGTTCACTCATTCGCTCTGCTCAGAATGCTGATGAGCTGCTTCAGTGGGAGGTCGTTGTTTCAAAGTGCTGCTCCATATTCAGTTTTTCATGTTTGTTAGAAAAGCTAATTGCAGCACGAGCTGACAACTGGTTTGTCTGTGTGAATATGTAACGCACACACACACACACACACACACACACACACACACACACACACACACACACACACACACACACACACACACACAGATGTCTGCTAAATGATGCAGCACTGACTCATGACAGTGTGTGTGAAGGTGTGCTGGGCTGCACAGCCTCGGGGGTCATCTCTGAGCAGGAGCACCTGTGGGGGGGTGGAGTCTGGACTCTTGTGATGTTTTCGTGGCAGCAGAAAGCATCGACGTCGTGGAACCAGAAGCTCCGACGGAAATGATTCACGTGATTTAAAGAGCTGAAGTCACAGCCGCACGGTGAACCGGTCTCATAAGGAACGAGCTGCACATTTCAAATTGTCACCAAAGTTGTTGCTGGAGCCCAGATTTAGTGTCAGAAGTGGGTGACATCATCGACTGTCACCCGTTGGTTTGTGGATGTTTTGAAGCCTCGAGTTCGGCGATTTCGTGGACGCCATCTTAGCGTTTTAGCAACCAGTGAACAGGAAGTGACCATATCTGGACTGAGGAGACGTAGAGACGCCGTATACGTCTCTGGTGTCGACCTGTCAATCACAGTAGCCCCGCCCTAAAGCATCCCCTGCTTTATGGTCTGTGTGACTCTAAATGGACCATCATGTACTAAATGAACATCATGCTGTATTGAAGAAGACTTGAAACTAGAGATTGAGACATAAACTCATGTTTACAATGTTTACTGAGGGAATAAATCAAGAGAGAAGTAGAGTCATTTTCTATAGACTTCTATACAACCAGAGGAGTCGCCCCCTGGTGGCCACTAGAGAGAATGCAGCTTTAACACACTAACGACATCACGAGTCTGGTTTTGGTTTGAACAGAAGTGGTGTTAAAACTGCATTCTATTGCTGTTGGACTGAGACCTCGTCAGTGTAACCGGATTCCACTGAGATGTTGTAACGATGCTTTTGTTGGAACGATCCAGAGAGGGAAGTCTTCGCTCCGCTCTGCTCTGCAGTGTTATCCATGACGATGAGAATCTTCTTCAGACTGCAGCTTCTGGTGCGTCTCAGCCTCCGTTGTGTTCGTGGACTTCCTGCAGTAGAGACCTTGTGATTGACAGCTGTTCCTCCGCCTCGGCCGGTCACATGTCTGTCAGGAAGCGGCTGTTTCTTCAGCAGTCGAAGACAAACTTGTTTTTGGGTGAATTCAGAATGACATGTTTTGACATGCTGTCAAAGCGTTCTGCTGAAGCTGCATTATTCATGGCCTGAAGACGTCTCCCTCGCTGCTCCACATCTGTCGTCTACATCTGGGACGGTAAAGATCGGCCGTTTCTTGATGACAGCGCGATGACGCCGCTGAGGCTCTGTGTCCTGCTCAGGCTGTAAACATGTGACCGTTCAGCTCAAACCAGGCGTCGCACCAACCAGTGGCTCTGATGAGTTGAACTCATATTAATATTCATATCAGGAACCTGGTGCTGCTCTGTGTTCTGACCTGATGGTCAGCAGCAATGTGCTAAACCTCCATAAGCTCACTGCTGCTTGTTTATCTGTTTACTGTGTAAAACCACGTCATTCCCTCTGCATTCAGCTGCAATATTCACTGATTATGAATCGTGTCTCGTTCACATGAATCTAACAGAAGTCACTCTTTTACCGCACAAAACTCATCCGTCAACAATTAAGATGCTTTTTAATGTGAGAGGAGTTCTTTATCTCTCAATCGTTCTTGTGAAAAGATCATGACGCACACACACACACACACACACACACACACACACACATTGATACACACACATAAATAAACTGACCACTTAAATCCGGATGATTTACTGGAGTTGTGGGAGATTTCCAGAGAGAAAAGAATAATTTCACAAAACATTATCAGGATACTTGAGTCATAAAACTATCAACACTTAACAGATGAACCGTAAAACGTTCTTTGGCATTTCTATTAATGAAGGAGCTGCAGACCGTCGTGGTGAATGAAGTATCTCAACTTTTCTATTCTTTGTGTATCAATACATAACTTTAAATGTACACACACACACACACACACACACACACACACACACACACAGGATCTGCATTTACAGTGTTTTTAAAAGTGAGCACACTTCTGTGGTTGTGTGACTTTATTTTGACTTGTTCCTGCTTATAAGATCAGAGGAGGGGAGTTGATGCAGGTGTGTGTGTGTGTGTGTGTGTGTGTGTGTGTGTGTGTGTGTGTGTGTGTGTGTGTGTGTGTGTGCCATCTGTATCCCCTGTGGCAGCAAACAGCAGCAGTTTGTTAGTTAGGCAGCGCTGTCTAATAACAGGACTGACAGACTGAGACAGCAGCTCAAACCAGCTGCTGTTCCACTTTTAATACTCAGCAGGGACCACACACACACACACACACACACGTACACACACACACACACACACACACACACACACACACACACACACAGTAAATGTCTTCGTTGGCTGAGATTGAGTCCTCTTCAGAGTCCTCCATGTTTCTACAGGAGCCCAGAAGGGACAAACCGAACACTGGCTCCAGAGATCTGGAGCTCTGGAGAGTTAGTGTTCGTTGACCTGAAGGCCACCGTGGTTCTGACACGCTTGTGAAATCAATAACCTTTTAGAGTGTTTTCAGAATGAATGACTTCACATGTAAGCAGCGTTTAATGGTTGAAGTAAAGCTCATTATATTCTTTTATATCCCGTTTAGTTCCTCTGATGGAGATCTTCTGAAATGTAGTAAAAGTATAGTTACATAACAGTAAAGTACACACACCTCAACATTGTACTTCAGTACGTCAGCAAAATATCGTCCACCTTTTTGAACTCAATAAACAAACTGTAATGTTCACAGACTCTGACTTTAGAATGATCATGATCACGACTGACATTAAAAACTGAGCTGCCAGATCCGTCACAGAAACATCTCACGTGATCAAGTTATTCAAGTGGCAAAGTAGGTACTGCAAACAAATACATG
Organism: Lycodopsis pacificus; assembly: GCA_028022725.1. Taxonomy (NCBI): domain Eukaryota; kingdom Metazoa; phylum Chordata; class Actinopteri; order Perciformes; family Zoarcidae; genus Lycodopsis; species Lycodopsis pacificus. Next base: position 19,796,734 of record CM051708.1, read on the forward strand.
AATGCATCTAAAGGTGATCCGTCTCCACAACGTGTGAATTACAGAAGAGAAACCTTCAATCAAGAAAGCTCATACATTTCATTTCACGGCATGTTGGGCTTTACTAATATACTTGACTGAAATCCATCCATATTGTTCTTATTGTTAAAAACGGGCACAATAGAGGGGATCTTAACATCAATTATTAAAAACATATTCCATGTGCCGCGGGGCGCCGACAACATGCAGGTTTTCATTCCAATTAAAGGTTTCTCCAGGTGATGTCTGGACTTCCTCCTCTGTGGGGGACGAAGAGCTAATTAATCGTGTCCGAACAGTTCTGTGTGTGTGTGTGTGTGTGTGTGTGTGTGTGTGTGTGTGTGTGAGAGTGAGAGACGGTGTATTATGAGTCTTCAGGTACTTTCAGCACCACGGACAGCGTCTCCAGTCTCAGAGAGACAAACACCAGAGAATAAATACAAAAGAAATCGAGTTACTAAATCAGTAAATACATAAGTAAGTAATGAGTACTATCATTTCAAGACTGGTTGAAAGCTCCAGAACTATCTAGTGAGTGGACCTTGAGTTGGTTTGTTAAACTGTAGCAAAGGGAAGTCCTCAGAGTGCTGTGGATGAAATGATAAAGAACTACTGAGCTCACGTGATCCATCCTCATCACAGATGAAGACTGAAAGCTCTGGTAGAAAGTCAGTAAGTGGAGCTTGACTTGACATCGTCTCTTTTTATTAGAAGGTGTAATGATGCTTTCAGCCTCTAGGGGCCACTGCTAGTACTTAAGACTGCTGTCCAATTACTAAGTTGTGTGTGTGTGAGTGTTGTGTTTTGTGTCAGTGAGCACTTTCACAGGGATATGAGTTGATCAGATATCCTTCCACCGTGTAGTTTATTTCCTCCTCCAGTACGTCCTGTGTGTGTGTGTGTGTGTGTGTGTGTGTGTGCTGTCACGCTGGGGCCAGATGAGCCCGTCGGTACCTGCAGCCGGCCGAGTGTCGAGATGCAGAGGGAGTCCTCAGAGATTTAGGTTTTCTCTCAGCGTCCCACAGCACCAAGCCTCAGGGGAGAGAAGAGGAAGGGGACGCTTCATCAATAATTTAACATGCAATGCGGAATTCTGTCCCCCGTGGATTTGTATGTCGGGGGGGGGGGGGGGGGGAGTAGGCTGCTGCCATGTCTGCGGTTTAGAAGAGGGAGAGCCGGTCCGACACAGCGATGGAGGGACAGAAAGACAGACGGATGAAGAAGAGAAAGAAGAGGAGCAGAGAGGAGGCTGCACCACAGCAGACTGAGGAACGTTCAAAAGTGTTTGGAAGAGAAAATGAGGTGGAAGAAAGTATGGAGAGGTGAGGAGAAACATAAAACACATCGACCAAGACAGAATCCCACTTCACCTCCCCTGTGCTGTTTGTGCACACTTTGAAGCACACGCGTGTGCTCGTTGAATGTGTCGCTCTGTAGAACCATGGACCCTCATCTGCTGCCGGAACAGACCGAAACCATCCAGCCGCCTCCGCAGTTGAGGCTGTTCTCCTCCAGCATTCCTATCGGCACCTATGAACAACGATGCATCGTCGGTCTTTACTGTGTGCAGTTATGATGTGTGTCGTCCACAAAACCATGAAGGGAACAGAATGAAGACAGCAGCAGCAAACAGCTGGACGCGTCCAGCGAAGGCCGCTGTTGGTTCCCCGTGTGAAACGTGATGTCGTTCTAATGTAGCAGAAAGATTATGAAACATTTCTTCCTTTACCTTTCAGTTGTGATGACGTTAAAGACTTAAACTTTCAGGGAACAAGCAAATGCACGTCATCCGTCATCTTCCTGTTTGTTCACACTCGAGTGTTTGTTGTGACATAAAGCTCCGTTACTGAACACACAGTGAGCCTCACTGTGAACGTTATTCAGACTCCGTCCCACGTACACGTCCTGCTGCCGCAAATGCACCAAGTGTGTATTAATCCGCCGCTGAAAATAGTCCCCAACAAATACACTTTTTGCATTTGTTGACAATGAGAAAAATAAAGAATATGTTGTGACTGAAAGGGAACCTTCCTCAACAAAGTATCACAAACAGTTTACCTTCAAATCAGTGCAACACCTCCACAGCTATAATGACACACACACACACACACACACACACACACACATACACGTTTTTGCTACATGGTGGGGACGCCTGTGTAGAGGTTACGCGTGGGGACCTGATTTTCTAAACGGAATAACGGCATACTTTTCATCACATAAATTTTGTTTTGGTCCTGGGAACCAAAATATCAACTCAAGTATCAAAATTTCTCAAATTTAACAAACTGAATTTTTGTCTGGTTTTTCTATCCCAGCGGGGACGCTCCTATCATGTCATAATACAAACCACCACCAGGGGACACTGTTCAAAATGTGTCTTACAAGCCTATATAAGGTATTCAATGGAGGGTAAGTTTATAGAAACACCAAGGAGCTTTATTTTAAAAAAAAAGAGTTGTTTCTGTATTATATTTTGTTAATTAATTTAATATTGCATTTGTGTATTCACCATTAAATGTTGTAATTGTATAATGACTCATCTGTGTATATTGAACTCCACTCAATGTAAATGTCAGATCAGAATCAGAAATGTTCAAACTTCACAGCTTTATTTCAAAGTTCTGTGCATTTTTCAGATATAGTGCACTGAATATTACAGTTGAAAGCATTACAGTTGTGATACTGTGATATTCAGTGCTTTGTATTTCAGTTGGAAAAAAACCCTACAAATGATGGAGCTGAATATCACAGTATCTGCAATGCTCTCAGCATAATATTTCAAAGTAGTATTTCACTTGCAAAACAAATACTGAACTTGACTACTACAATACTTAAATTGTAATTCTGTAAACATTATTTCAACACTTACTGTTTCAAAACCTTTCAGTGCCTCACAACTGTTGTGTACAACTTCTATTACAACTGCACTGCAATGTACACTTTTTAAGTGTAGTGAAATGGTTTTAAATAACTAAAAATACAACAAAAATATGTTTGTGGATCACAAAATAGATTCGTAACATCCTAACTAATATTCCAAAGTAAGTAAAGTAAAATGTGTCTTATGTGTTTTCTTGCGTGGTTGGTCATCTCCTTCCTGAGAGTTGGTTGAAGTTCTCTGTACCTTTCTCTTCTTTGCCGTGTGCTGTTTGACCTCTTCTTGTGAACTGTCACTTTCTGTTTCTTCATCATATTGAGGAACATACTTATCCTCATCACTGTACTCAGAACTTGATAGAGGTTCTCTTTTGTCTCTGAGCATTTGTCTGTTGAGCTTAAAAAAAGAAAGAGGAAAAGAAAGGATTAGACTTGGATATTCTTCATTGTAAAATCACAAGCATTTAACAATAATAAATGTCAAGACAAAACAATAGACTAAAACTAGGCAAAATCTTTCGAAAATAAATTGAGTGCTTGCCTAAAGAACAACATTTACAGTGTGCATACTTATATATAAATATAGATATATATTGAGTACCAAACTAATCTATTACTTTTACTGAGCAGTGCCAACTTAGACCATTAGTTTGGGGTAAATGATCAAAACACATAGGACCAGTATTTCTTGGCCACTGCGGCGCGTCTAGCGCGAATGAAGCAGATAAATACAAATGATCCCGCAATCAAACTCCCGCGAGTAACGCTTGGTGTGAACGCAGCATTAGTCTAATGTCATGGTGGACCAGCCAACAGAGTCTACTGGTCACGTCTTGTTATACAGGTCTTGCTGCATTCAGTAATTCTTAAGTCTTTCCTTTGTTCAGGTCATTTTCTAAAACATCTGTGGGTGGCTCTGACAGAACATGCTATCAGTGTTTCCTAAAGCCGTGGAACAGCACGCATATTAACGTAGATTGTTGTCAATTAAAGTTCAACAAGGTCCATTCAGAGAGAATTTCCTCTTTAAATCTCCAGAACATCATAATAATGTCAAACTTGCACTCTGATTTAGTCCCATAGACTGTATATTGAAGTAGCCAACAGTTGTATTAACGTCTGTATGTAGACAACAACTGATTATCAAATATAGAAAGATCAATTGAATAATACATAAACAATATTTATTGTCAGATTTCAAATTGAGATTAAGATTAAATTACATGACCGAAAGCTTTTGAAAAATGTGCATCTTAAAATAAAGACATGAAGTGCCCTGCAGCTTTAAATTAATTAAATTCAGGTGTGAAGTGATGTCACCCAAGAAAACCAAGATATCCATATTATTCTCATCTTCTAATAAGATAAATTAGCGAGCAGGACTTTATCTGTGATTATTAATCCACTTGTTTCAGCTCTATTCCTCTCTGTTAACGTCATTGTTGGTCAGTGAATTCATGTGTTAGGATTCTGATCATACTGGGCTCTTAGGTTTATTTTTCTGTGCCTTTATTTGAGACGTTAGCTCAAAAGAGTTGTGCTTTGGCCCTTTTCATGTTAGAATGTGAAGTTTTGCAAATAAACTTACAACTACGCTGTCGGTTCTCATGAGCTCTGGAACACTTGTGTCCTCATCGACATCAGCTGGAGTGGGGTCAAGAATATCGGTATTGTCACTGTCACTGGACCGCTGGTGTTCTTCCTGAAAAACAAATCATTTTTTTGTAATGTTTAGACAGGCTCCCAACCTACCAGTCTGCCTACCTATCAGTCTACCTACCTCTCAGTCTACCTACCTCTCAGTCTGCCTACCTATCAGTCTACCTACCTATCAGTCTACCTACCTATCAGTCTGCCTACCTATCAGTCTGCCTACATATCAGTCTACCTACCTATCAGTCTGCCTACCTATCAGTCTACCTACCTATCAGTCTACCTACCTATCAGTCTACCTACCTATCAGTCTACCTACCTATCAGTCTACCTACCTATCAGTCTACCTACCTATCAGTCTGCCTACCTATCAGTCTGCCTACCTATCAGTCTACCTACCTATCAGTCCGCCTACCTATCAGTCTGCCTACCTATCAGTCTACCTACCTCTCAGTCTATCTACCTCTCAGTCTGCCTACCTATCAGTCTATCTATCAGTCTACACTGTTTTACATAAATAAAATAATACACAACCGAACAACAAATACTACAACTTATATTTCATCAGACATTATGAATAAGTGGCTGCAGTGCAAACAATTTAATTTCTCCCTGTGGGAAACACTGTAGTAATAATGGAAGTCTAATATGTGTGATTAACTAGCTGTAGTCTGTAAGAAATGAATTACTCGAGCATTGTTTTGATTTCTGTTCGACATTCACAGTCGAGCAGGTTAACTGTCAATTAAGAACCCAAAGAAGATGACATATCCTACCTCGTTGGTCTGTTCAGGGTTAAAGCCATCTGTCACATCAGCGCCTGCAAATATATTACAGAGGATAGAAATGTTAATATGGTTTACGATGAACTAATAACTTCAACATGATCTTTGATGGGTCAAAATGTGTTTCATTTGCGTCTGGACTATTTTTAAATAGTTATATGATTTAAACCCTGAGAGTATGATCAGTTTGGGATTGAAACCAATAGACTCCCTGAAGTATTCAGTATAATATTCTCCACTATTACAAAAGACTTTCTACAAACCTCAATATAAAACCATCTCATGGTCTCTCCCCTCTCTCACCTGTGCATTCAGAGCTGCCACCAGTGGATGAAAAAAATGCTCCATCCTCCTGAAAGCGCAAGGGACACGCTCAGTCATGTTACAGTACTCTGTATTTCAAGCTGCAGTGGTAGAATTTGGTGTAATTAAAATTGTCACCTGAGCTGCTATTATTACATTTTGACTGAAATTAAAAGTAATTTGGTCTGGTCTTATAGGCTGCATTATAGTAAGATCTACTTATTTCTGAAAGTATGAGGCTAAATATTCTACTTCAATACCCATGGTGATTTGAATTACAATATCTGCTTACATGTGAAGAAATACTTTTTTTAAAGTTAACCTTGACTCAATATGTCAAATACGTCACTTTGCTGAGCATAACTTTCACGTTCTGTGGGAAAAGATAATGATGATAAAATATAAATTCTAAAAAATATCTAAATATCAATTTGTGACTGTAAAAAAAGCCCCACGATGTGTAAATTATCCATTTGTAGTTAACTGTAATTAGTTGTCCAGCCTTCCGTTAACGGTAGGCTGGTCTCAGATCGCATACCTGCAAACTCATGAGGAGTGAAAAAGGTGACAAGCCCGAAACAGTGAACAGTGTGATGAGAGGACATGTGAGCCCTTGTTGCTTTACTTCATCTCCTTGGAGCAGAGGCTACATTTAGCATACCCTGAATATCAATGTGTTTAAAACACTGTGACAGCAGGAAGCTGCACTCACGTCTGTTTAGACCTCCACCTTTATCCAGGCCCACCTCCACCTTTATCCACGCCCAGCTGCACTCACAGCTCTGTTAGCTGCACATGTTAGCTTAGTGTTAGCTAACATTAGCTGTCCATCTCGGTTAAGTTCCAGCACATTGCAACAGCTCTTTTTATATGACAGTACATGTACCAACATTAGGAGCTAGGACAATAATTAAAAACTTACCATTTCCATCCAGGATCCACATCTAGCCCGTCAAGTTACATGTGTGTGGAGCCGCTCGACAGTCTGAGGCAGTGAGTCACCTCTCCACGGGCACATGCACTGATGGGGGAGGGGCCACGCCATGGTCCCCATGATGACGGTAAACGTCAGGTTTTGTGTAATGTCAGAAATGAAACTTAAGGTACTTTACACAGAACATGACATTGACTGTCCCCACCGTAACCTCACCCATCCCCCACTCCTTCGGTCACGATCAGCATGAGGGAGCTCTGAGGCTCGGCCTGGTCTGCAGCCTTTGTTAATAACTTAGACAGGTAATAGTAATTACTAAAACGGAAGGATTACATAAAATACCTGCTTAAGTCGAGACTTTATTACTCAACTAGAATTTAGTATAAAGTATGTCAAAAATTTTTTTTATTAAAAAAGGACATTGAAATGAAACAAGCATTTCTAATGAAGTTAAGTAATAGAAGCATTTTTGAACTATTAAAAAATTATACAAACATTGATATTCATAAAATAGAAACTACAACTATTTACAAGCCATTGTATTCAACAGAAGTATTTATATGTGTATTTAACTAACATATTATGAATTTACGATGCGAAATAGTATTCAAAAGTATAGTACTCACACAAGAATACAAAAAATAGATTTCTTAAGGGCTCTCATCATTATTATTTCATAGTGAAGAATAAAGGTACAGAGTGGGGAGGGGCTGAAATCCTATTTGTTTTAGTTCTAGGTAGTTTTTATCAAGGTTTTACATGATGTATATTCAAATTGCAATTATGACAAATGCAGGAAACTTTTATTGATAGTCTAATGTATTATACAGATGCTCTTGCATATAAATGCATGTAATGTCCTGGAGACGGAAAAGGCATGGAAAAGTGTGGGGAAAAAAACCTGTAAGACAATGCTTGAAATGAATAGATACATAAATAAATCATAGTGCTGTTTTTTCCATTCTGGGATGACAGAAACATTGTTTCAGCTAACCGTGAGCCCCTCAGAGTCTTTCTCTGGAGGTATTTGTGTCCATACATACATTGAGCCTAGCCTAGCATTACTGTCATCAATATGCTGCTAGCTTCAGAGTTAAAGCCCATCATGCCTCAGGCAGCTGCTCTGGACTGGTCCTACTGGCTATACATTCTGGTTTTGCCCAATTACCTTTAGGAAGCCCAGGCCCTACTCATTCTGATGCTGTTAGCATTTCTGCTTCTTCTTTTGGCTGTTCTAGTTGCTCTGCTAACGAGACTACCAGTGCTAACACGACTACCAGTGCTAACACTTCTATCCAGTAACAATCAGTCCTCCACTATGACCTCTTTTTCTTCCTGGTGTGACGCTGTTAACTGGAAAGCTAATGCTAGCACATGCTTGTGTCAACAACATTAGCCGTGTTTCTAGAAACGGATCATTGCCATTTCTTACTTTCCACAGTACATCTGGATGCTGGATCAATGGTTTTCTTAGCCTTTGCTTCAGCATCTCCTTATAACATTCTTTGTGCAGTTCACCTCCGTTAGCTGCATGAAGCAGAGATGCATCTGGCCCCATTTCCCCATAATGAGTCCCCTCCATTGGCTCTGTTTGCCACAGAGACACACTGGGCCCTGCTGAATGATTCTCTATTACTGTTTGCCATCTCACTGCACCATGCCCTACCCACAATGGACACCTATCTCAACTTCTTCTCATCCTAGCTATGGTGGGTCAGGTATTAAAGCCCATTTAGTTTACTGGCCCACTATTTCTGACCTGTCCTCCCCCTCTGCCCTTCTGCTAACCCCCCATGAGCCTGGGCACCCTATGTTGAAAGTGGCCCTCTGGTTGTTCACAGAGCCTAGCTGGTAACTAAGGGTTACTAGGCCTTTCCAGTCTGGGCCCCACACTCTGGAAAAACATTTTTCATGTTTCTGTTGGGTGCAATAAAAACACTTGTAAATGGCTTTTTATTCTAAAGTTCACATATGATGGACACAAGAGGACCCTCTTCAAGGTACAATTAGATTCAAGTCATTAGCATGCTGCTAACAGGAGATAGCTTTCCAGAGGGTCTGCAGATTTTTCCGCAATATTTTCCTATTCACGTCATCAAGGGGAATGTTGCCAAGCAATTTCCCATCAAATTCAACCATGTTGTGAGAAGTTATGCCTATTTGAAGGATGGGCCAGTTGGTCATCACTTTCCATTCATTTTATCCTGGCAAAATCCCCCATTCAAATGTAGGCCAATTCTCCCTCCTCCCGCGCAGGCATGCTAAGTGCTTGGGAGTACCATCCAACTTGAATGTGCCTCATTGGGGCCTGTCTACAACATATTAAAAAAGCAGGGCTCTGACATCTTCAGAAGTAAAATTTGGTCTAATCTCACCAAGAGTACAACAGGGTGTACAGCTTAAGGACATGTACCCCATGCTGAAGTCTGAGTTTGATACAGGCAAAAGTCTTCTCTAGATAATTAGAGGGATTTTATTCAGGTGATCATATTGTAGGCCTAGTCCACAATGTCTGTCCACAATATGTGGGTTCTGGGATCCATATTTGAGAAGTTATGGCCATTCTTGCATATGTCAAAAAATCCACTAATATAAGGGAATAAGGCCCCAATTAAGCCTTTGTGGCTGTTTTTGGGGACCTTAACTTGCAGTTACGACGTCCAGATTATAGGTATGTAATGGTGACGAGCCCCTCTTTGAAGGAGAAAAGGATTCAAAACTCTACCCCGTTTTAAAGTATAAGTGAAGATAAGTGTCATTTGGTTCGAATCCTTTCTGTTGGGTGAAATAAACAGTCCATTTCCAATTGATATTCGCACCATTTAATCTGTGGGCAAAGGTCGACTGGCTGTGAAAATTTCAGGGTCCTAGCCCGTTGTTTTCTATGCGAATTTAGGCCGACTTAGGTCAAAAATCCATAGATCACTATGGAGAAAGTGTTTGGAATTTCCACTTGATTTTCATACCACGTGGTCTTTGGCCAAAGGTCGACTGGCTGTGAAAATTTCAGGGTCCTAGCCCCTTGTGTTCTATGCGAATTTAGGCCGACTTAGGTAAAACATCCATAGATCACTATGGAGAAAGTGTTTGGAATTTCCACTTGATTTTCATACCACGTGGGCTTTGGCCAAAGGTCGACTGGCTGTGAAAATGTCAGGGTCCTAGCCCCTGGTTTTCTATGCGAATTTAGGCCGACTTAGGTAGAAAATCCATAGATCACTATGGAGAAAGTGTTTGGAATTTCCACTTGATTTTCATACCACGTGGGCTTTGGCCAATGGTCGACTGGCTGTGAAAATTTCAGGGTCCTAGCCCCTTGTTTTCTATGCGAATTTAGGCCGACTTAGGTCAAACATCCATAGATCACTATGGAGAAAGTGTTTGGAATTTCCACTTGATTTTCATACCACGTGGGCTTTGGCCAAAGGTCGACTGGCTGTGAAAATGTCAGGGTCCTAGCCCCTTGTTTTCTATGCGAATTTAGGCCGACTTAGGTAAAAAATCCATAGATTACGATGGAGAAAGTGTTTGGAATTTCCCATTGATTTTCATACCATTGAATGAATGGGCAAAGCTTGAATTTCTGTGAAAATGTCAGCCTCCTAGCCCATTCTTTTCTGGGGAAATTAGGCCATATAAAGTCAAGATAAAGTCAAAATGCCATAAATTACTACAGGAAAAGTGTATGGAATTTCCCATTGATTTTCATACCACTCAATCTATGTGGAAAGATTGAATTACTGTGAAATTGTCAGCATGCTAGCCCATTGCTTTCTAGGGGGTATTAACTGAACGTCTATTTAAGCCAAATGAATGCAAAATGCCATAAATCACTACGGGAAACTGTACAGAACTTTGGAAAATCGTAACTCGGCAACCGGAGGTCCCAAGGGAACGCCGCTTGCCCACCTTAGACTAGAGAACATACTACATACTACATTTTTAGCGGCGCTCCTTCCGTCCGGAAGGGCGGGACAAAAAGTCAGGGTTTTTATCCTTACCCCCAATGCAACGTTGCTCAAAGTGTCCCGGGACCCCTAAGGCTGACTAGGCTGATAAGGATTCATGTCTAAACTAAATATTTGCTATGGTAACGTTGCGGGTCAAGCTGCAGGGTATCAAACGTATGATGGTAAGCTAGCTAAGCTAACTGCAACTAATGTTGCTTGACAACAGGTTGCAGTGTGTCGGCTTAACTTACTAAAGTTGCACAAATGTGAGTTCCCTTGAAATAATGACCCGTTCTTCCTATAGTATATATATATAGTGTTGTGCGCAAGAGAGTTTTATCCTCAGATTCCATGCATTAGATCAGAAGGTCACCATGGGAATATTCAAAGTAAGAGTTAAAAAATGAGGCCTGTAGCCACCATATAGCTAGTTGTTACAAAACAACTTACAATGAGCTTTGCTAGCTACAAGGGGTGCCACCATAGAAATACATTATACGGTTTTCCGTGGTCTATTGTAGAGTTAGTTGTTATAATGACAACGCACGTCTGTGTGGCTAAGTGTTGTTGCAGCTTGCTTGGAAGAGAGCAGACTTAGCTCCAGAGGCAGATGGCTAGCTACTGAGCTAGGTAGGGAGTTATTCCATTATTTACATGTATCACAGGCTTTGTCTGACCTTTTGTTTCTTCTGGAAATGTTTGCCCTGTAAAATCATACTAAGCATACTTAAGCACGGTGCAAAAACACTGGCGCTGCACTGTTATGAATTGCCATCATGAGTCATCCAGAGAAACTGATATGAAGAGGTCAGAAAAGCATTATGAGCTCGCAGCTGCTTGTGAGAACTAAATCATGGTACACCAAAGAGTGAAATGTAGAAGGGCCCACTTTGAGCACCAGCCAGATGAGTAGCAACTTGGGTGGCTAATTTTCTGTAAATAGGGAAGCATTCAAGCATTGTTAAATTAGCAAGCTGGCTAGCAAACTAGACAACTGGCTAGCTAGCTAGCTTGCTAATTCCACTATGCTTAAATGCTTCACAGCAGCATCGCTGGGTCTAACAGTCCCTCGCCCTAACTCCCTATACAGAAAGTTTATCTCTTAGCTTTTGCAGCGTTATATGGTCGTAATAGTGGTCCAAAATGATGTCAAATTGCATACTTTAAGTCAAAACTCTTCAAATATCCTTGGAGGAGGACAACCAAACCCAAACTATCCTAGTATATTTTATTCAATGTAGAAATTCACGACTCTTTATCCTGCTGCGTAATATGTCCTGTCTGATATGCTGCTCCTAAAACCTGAATAAATAGCTCACACCCTGTTGATTTCAGGCTGAAGGCATCGTACAGTAAAATATGTTTTAGGGTGATACTATAGGCTACAAATAACAGGAAAGCACTTTAAGTATTAACACTATGGGTAAATATACAAGCACACCACCTTAACCCTATACTGTTTCAGTTGGAGTATTATAGACCTACTATAGAAGATGCATAGCATTTGAATAGTATAATAATAGAACAATCAAATCAAAAACTGACACAGAATGCTATAACATGCTTAAAGATATAATAAATAAATAATTCAATTCATTTTGTAGAGTCCAAAATCATAAAACATGAATAGGAATAAGGAGCAAGACATTGCTGACACCGGCCCACACACACGCCAACAAGTGAATGAATAATGGGAGTAATGGGACTTATTTTTCTCCGACTTCAAGAACGGCATCTGGCTATATCAATGTGCTTTCCCACGCTGTACAAGAGTGTGTGGATGAAGCATTAAGTTGTGACTCTCTATGCTTTGTGATGTTACTACTCCCCTTGTCTTTTCAGTCATTACAGCAAAACCTCTCCTTAGTGAGTCCGCAACTTGCCATATGTAGTTTACACGGAGATTAGCCTAATATAACGATCGCAATAGTAAGTGTACACATGAAAATGGCCGCCCCTCAAACCATCCTGCTATATTGATTTAAAGGAAAATGTCTTTTCTACTCCTATTTTATGTTTATGGATACAACTCTAAACCTGCATTTGTCTGTTATCATCAATATCGTTGTCATTGAACAGTGAGCACTGTTTAAAAGTTAGCTTTAAAAAAGCAGTGCAACAAAACAAGACCTTATTGATCTTACACCTCTGACATGGCAAAATAAATCAAATACAGACTATTATTATAATTGTTGTTATTATTATTGTCAATAATATTAATGATGAGATAATGAATTATGGTAAAATATCATTAAAATTGTATAGAAGAAACTTAAAACAGGCATTTTACATGACAGATATACAGACAATATACATTATGGTTATCGTTGTTTTCATGCAAATTTAAAAAAACTATAGCAATATAAATAATATTAATATTATGTATTTGTGTATTTATTTATTTATACATATGTTTATTTTTTATCAAATGTAGCATTTCATTCATGCTTATCTTTGGTCAAAAAGACAACATTTAAAGTGTATTCCCAAACTTTAATACTACTTTTGACCAATAGGGGGCAATAGAGAGTGGACAAACAGCGATGCACACTTCCAGAACAGCCTACCTCATGGGGACTGCAATATTCTGTGTATACACTAGGGGAGCATCCATACACACACACACAGATTTTTGTCATGAAAATGACCCCCAGGGGACTTTTGAGAAAACAGCAGGGGGGGTGTCTAGACACTGTTCTGAAGCTTGTAGGAGGGGTTTGCCGGTGGGGACCTCCGTTTTTGTCCCCACGGTGACACGAGTCCCCATGGGTCAGTGTGCAGTCAGGTCAAAGTCCCCACCGGGATACAAGAACAAACACACACACACACAAACACACACACACACACACACACACACACACACACACACACACACACACTCCTCCTGTGGGATCGGTGTAAACATAAATGAATCATTGAAAGCCAGACTCGCTGTAGGCATGGCCTGCTGGCTTGAAATACATTTTTTAATGATGAGCAGATTTCTGTCTTCATCTTTCTGCCACATTCCCTCTGTTCTGTCATTCAGTTAATGCTTTTATTTTTATACACACACACACACACACACACACACACACACACACACACACACACACACACACACACACACACACGCACTCGCTGTAACGAGCTGAAGCATCATGTTGAGCATGTGGTGTCGCTATGATTCCACCTGATTGTCCACACGGACCCACTGCAGCTGGACGTAGAGTTCAGGGGTCAGAGGTGTCCATGAGGGTCTTCACAAGTATAGAAGTACTGCTGTGTGTGTGATGATGTGTGGTCGGTATTCTGGTCCATTCTGTTCAGCTGATGAGCCAGCGGTGTTCTGCTCGGCCAATCAGAGACGATCACTGACTGCAGAACACAAGCCGGCTCGTTCAGTTGAAACATCTGTTTCTCTTCATCTGACTTTAACTGACAGAACAGGAAGTAAAAGCAACCCGCACGTCCATATTGCCTTCAGTGTGATGATAACTGCAGCCTAAAGGAGTCGCTGAGATTCTTTTTATTCAGCTTTTCTAATTCAACAACTCACAAAAGAAAAGGACTATTCTTTCCCATTGAGCTGCGTCTACATTTGTTCCTTTGTCTGCTGAACAGGAAGTTGTTGATTTGTTGTCACGCCGCTCTCGCACAGCAGGACTCTGAATGCACTCGACTGTTGTGAAGCCAAACAAACTCGTCTCTGGGTTCATCTGTCTCTTGTTAGATGGAAGTTAACGGCGAGAAGAAAACGAGAGGAACCAATCACACGACTAAGCCTCTGTTTGAGTATCAAGACCCTCATTCAGTCAGTCAAGTTGTTTCTATACAGCAGCTTCCAAACAAATCATTCCAATTCAAAGTGCATATAACACGATATCGTGCTTTCTTCATTGATCAATAAATAATGTGTTCACCTGTGAATCAAACACTCAACACATGTAAAGTTCTGAGTTCTCTTTTTATTATGAACGTAACGGTTACAAGTGAAACAGAGAAACATGAAGTCCTCGTTTATTTAAACAGCAAATGTACTCAAAGAAACAGCTGATGAAAGCATTTTAGAGGAGAGGTGGCAGACTCATAATCCTTGATCGATGCATGGTGTCTAGTCTGCATGACCTCACTGATCATCACATCATCGGTTATCCTGACCGTGGTTAGCGAGGTTAACGAGGTTAACGAGGTTAGCGTGGTTAACGAGGTTAGCGTGGTTAACGTGGTTAACGAGGTTAACGTGGTTAACGAGGTTAGCGTGGTTAACGAGGTTAACGTGGTTAGCGTGGTTAACGAGGTTAGCGTGGTTAACGAGGTTAACGTGGTTAACGAGGTTAACGTGGTTAGCGTGGTTAACGTGGTTAGCGTGGTTAACGAGGTTAGCGTGGTTAACGAGGTTAACGTGGTTAGCGTGGTTAACGAGGTTAGCGTGGTTAGCGTGGTTAGCGTGGTTAGCGTGGTTAACGAGGTTAACGTGGTTAACGTGGTTAGCGTGGTTAACGAGGTTAGCGTGGTTAACGTGGTTAGCGTGGTTAACGAGGTTAGCGTGGTTAACGTGGTTAGCGTGGTTAACGTGGTTAACGAGGTTAGCGTGGTTAACGAGGTTAACGTGGTTAGCGTGGTTAGCGTGGTTAACGAGGTTAGCGTGGTTAACGAGGTTAACGTGGTTAGCGTGGTTAGCGTGGTTAGCGTGGTTAACGAGGTTAACGTGGTTAACGTGGTTAGCGTGGTTAACGAGGTTAGCGTGGTTAACGTGGTTAGCGTGGTTAACGAGGTTAGCGTGGTTAACGTGGTTAGCGTGGTTAACGTGGTTAACGAGGTTAGCGTGGTTAACGTGGTTAACGTGGTTAGCGTGGTTAGCGTGGTTAACGAGGTTAGCGTGGTTAGCGTGGTTAACGTGGTTAACGTGGTTAACGTGGTTAGCGTGGTTAACGAGGTTAACGAGTGCAACAGTTTGAGTTCTGCGACGGCATCAAACATTCATCGGTTCAATACAATGAAAGTAGAGCGTTCTGCGTTTGAGTGTCGCTACAAAGATTCATCAAGAATCACTTAGTTTGAAGCATAATGAACCCTTTAGTGAAGATGAACTCCTTGTTACATAGACAACCTATTACACCAGCGCTGAACAGCCAGCTTTATCGTGTGTGTGTGTGTGTGTGTGTGTGTGTGTGTGTGTGAGAATGTTTCTCTTTGCATTAAGCTGAGCGCTCGGGTCTGTTTGCATTACTCTGTTGGAGTTGTATTGATGTGTGCACAGAGCCTAGTGTGGGTTCTGCTTCTTGCTGAGTGTTTTTTAACGAGCTCCAGATATTAACGCAGGCAGAATTTTCTTTATTAAAACTGAATGTTTGAGCTGTTGAAATGTTTTGTTCCTTTTAGCTTAAAGTGCAATAAGAGTGGCTGATAGACATGTTATGTCTCAGACAGTGTTGGCAGCTAACGTTCCACATTGTCTGTAAGTTATGAAACGTTTTGTCAGCCTTTGTTTGCACTCATCACTGGAGGTACGAGGGGATATCTGCAACCCAACACTGCAAACCCCTCGATGTGGCTCATCAAGTCTTCTTCTGAGTCTCTCTTTCTTAAAGGAAAACACCAACATTTGGGGAATATTTGTTTGACACAAAACGACTGCAGAGATGAAAAATAGCTGCAAAGAGACAAAGAAACAAAAAGGGGCAAATAACCACAATGTCTCACAGTGTGAGACAAAAGCACAGAGAACAACAAGAGGACAACTCTAACGTCTGAGTCTTCTGTAGTGGGACATGTTTTGGCCGATGGATGGTCTTCTGTGTGAGTGCAGCGCTGGTCAGAGGAAAGTGGAGTCATTACTGTCTCAATGTGATGCATACAAGGGCAAGAGTGTGTGATTGTGTGTGTGTTCCAGTGTAATTCAGTTGTGTGTGCGCATCAGGGCTGTGCTTGTATCTCGGTGTGTGTGTGTGTGTGTGTGTGCGTGTAGTGTGTGTGTAGTGTGTGTGTGTAGTGTGTGTGTGTGTGTGTGTGTGTGTGTGTGTGTGTGTAGTGTGTGTGTGTGTGTGTGTGTGTGTAGTGTGTGTGTGTGTGTGTGTGTGTGTGTGTGTGTGTAGTGTGTGTGTAGTGTGTGTGTGTAGTGTGTGTGTGTGTGTGTGTGTGTGTGTTCGCCCTGCAGCTACTCTCACCTGTCAGTCAGTGCAGCACAGCTCCAGTCAACTCACGCTGCTCGCTCTGATCCTCCCCCGAGCTCAGAGTCCGCTCTCATTTATTCATTCTTTCTTTCTAAACCAGCAGCTTCTTCACGAGGACTCGTCTCTGAAAAGCAAACGCACAGATGCACATCTTCTGTAAACTCTTATGAACACAATGTTGTGTGTTCTTAGACCAGCTCTGATTGTTGACTCCTAAAGAGAGAAGCTGCACTTCTGATTCTGATCATATCGTTGAGCTGTCCAGGTTAAAGAATCTCCGCTGCAATATGCAGTTTCTGTTTTTATAATCCTAAATATAATTGTACTTAAATATGCTTTATTGTCAGGCTATTGTGATATTGTTATATTGTTGCTTTCAAATGACGAAGATGACAAGTTTTAATGCTTTAATGAAAGTTAAATGTGTTGATTTGACTTGCAGCTAAAGTAAACGTGTTGGCAGAATGTCGAGTACTTCTGGTTCATGAATGAACTTAAAGAGAATCAGGTTGAGTATGTCGAGTTCACTACTTATCGGAGGACTGGTGAGTGAAATGTGTCTGTGTAACAAAGTGCTGCTATATATATATATATATATATATATATATATACATATATATATATATATATATACATATATATATATATATATACACATATGTATATATATATATATATATATATATGTATATTTGATATTTGATTTAGCTTTCACACGGTCACGGCCGTCTGCTCTCTGTTCTGTTGTCCGTCTCTCTTCTTCTACTAATAGCGGAGTGTGCAGGGTGCGCGCATGACACCTCCTAGGGGTGTCACGGATCACAAACCTCACGGTTCGGTTCGGATCACGGTTCAGGAGTCACGGTTCGGATCATTTTTCGGATCAACAAAGAAAAGGGGAGGAGACAAATATAACTTTGCTTTCCATTTATTAATTAAAGAACCTCAAGAACACTTGAAGAACTTTGGCCTATAGTCTTCCATGAAAACAAAAATATTGAAGATGTCCAATTTGAAACAAAATGAACTAAATAAATAAAAATAAAACATTCAAGAATACTCAATTCTGATATCCTCGTCCTTTCATCAATACTGAAAGAAAGAAACAGCCAGTGAGCTAGCTTCCACTGTTTACACTCAACTGAACTGCTCGGCAACAGCTTGGGTCTGTGTTTACTTCCTGTCAGGTGATGCCATTCAAATACACAACAATGTTACATTACTGTGACATTACTTTCACAAAGATGAGAATATCTCCATCGTCTGGGGAGAGGCTCGACCTTTCTGTGGTGACTGGGATATTATTGGGCCTGTCGAGCTTCACTCTGATGCTTCTGTCAGCACCTGAACCAGGTGTGTGTGCGTGTGACGCTCACAGAGGGGGCGTGTCTACAGCACCTGAACCAGGTGTGTGTGCGTGTGACGCTCACAGAGGGGGCGTGTCTACAGCACCTGAACCAGGTGTGTGTGTGTGTGACTCTCACAGAGGGGGCGTGTCTACAGCACCTGAACCAGGTGTGTGTGTGAGACGCTCACAGAGGGGGCGTGTCTACAGCACCTGAACCAGGTGTGTGTGTGTGACGCTCACAGAGGGGGCGTGTCTACAGCACCTGAACCAGGTGTGTGTGTGTGTGTGACGCTCACAGAGGGGGCGTGTCTACAGCACCTGAACCAGGTGTGTGTGTGTGTGTGACTCTCACAGAGGGGGCGTGTCTGCAGCACCTGAACCAGGTGTGTGTGTGTGTGTGTGTGTGTGTGTGTGTGTGTGTGTGTGACGCTCACAGAGGGGGCGTGTCTACAGCACCTGAACCAGGTGTGTGTGTGTGTGACTCTCACAGAGGGGGCGTGTCTGCAGCACCTGAACCAGGTGTGTGTGTGTGTGTGACGCTCACAGAGGGGGCGTGTCTACAGCACCTGAACCAGGTGTGTGTGTGTGTGTGACTCTCACAGAGGGGGCGTGTCTGCAGCACCTGAACCAGGTGTGTGTGTGTGTGTGACGCTCACAGAGGGGGCGTGTCTACAGCACCTGAACCAGGTGTGTGTGTGTGTGTGACTCTCACAGAGGGGGCGTGTCTGCAGCACCTGAACCAGGTGTGTGTGTGTGTGTGACGCTCACAGAGGGGGCGTGTCTACAGCACCTGAACCAGGTGTGTGTGTGTGTGACTCTCACAGAGGGGGCGTGTCTGCAGCACCTGAACCAGGTGTGTGTGTGTGTGTGACGCTCACAGAGGGGGCGTGTCTACAGCACCTGAACCAGGTGTGTGTGTGTGTGTGACGCTCACAGAGTGTCTACAGTGTCTACAGCGCCGGACTAAGAATCACTCCTCCGTGGTGAAAGCGGTCACAGTCTTTTCCTTCTCGTAGAGGTCTGGAACAGCTTCACACTGAAGTGGGTGCGTGAGTGGACTTCGTAGCGTGGCTCAAGCATTTTAACCAGATTTATAAATCCTTTGTTTTCTACACCGGAGTGTTCCCGTCGCTGACAGACGGGATGGTGTCTCTTCATGTGTGGACATGCCGATGCTTTGCCGTTGTCGTGTGTCTCTCTTTAAATAACGCCTACATGCCGTAACGCTTTGTCCACCACCCTCATCCGTCATTATACGTTACAGAGAAGACAAAATGTCCCAAACTTGCGACTTAAATGACGCCGCGGCTTCTGACGTTCCTCCGCTCGCCATGACTTCACCGTTAAATGCTTCTGACCTGCTCCGTTCACGTGAACACACTCCTGCTGTATATCTGTTCACTGACACTCTGCATTGATATTCGGGGACTTGTTACTTGAAAAGGAACAGCAGCAGTAGAACTTTATTACACACTGTGATGATTACGCTGTAAAAAAAAAAAATAAAAAATACTCGATTGATCCGCGGTTCACAAGTGACCCGAACCGTGAGGGCTGATCCGAACGGATCACGGATCGATCCGTGATCCGTGACACCACTAACACCTCCCACCTCGTTCGCCCCCTGCTGGTCGGCTGACTGTTAGTTGAAGAAGCGCTTGATTTGATAAGTAGCAGAGCACGCATTTTAAACGTCAATATCGCAGACGATCATGCTCATTTAATCGTGGCAGCCAAAATCGTGATCGCGATTAAAATTAGATTAACTGTGCAGCCCTAATATCTCTCAGTGAAAGCTACAAGAAAGCAAAGCACGCAGAGCGTCACAGTGTCATGTTTGGTGGAGACGAGTGAGCCACAGAGGAAACACACAGCTCCGGCTGCACGAGCGTCAGGATCAATAACTCATTTTCAGGATTTGTTCAGCTCCACACAACAGACTGTATCTCGACTGGCAGCACCCGAGTGTGTGTTTAATCAGTTTACATGGATATAGCGTCAAGCGTGAGGCCTCCAGTGGGAACACAAGGAGAGAGAGAGAGAGAGAGAGAGAGAGAGAGAGAGAGAGAGAGGGCAGAGAGAGAGAGAGAGAGAGAGAGAGAGAGAGAGAGAGAGAGAGAGAGAGAGAGAGAGAGAGAGGAGAGGGAGAGGGAGGGAGGGAGGGAGGGAGGGAGGGAGGGAGGGAGGGAGAGGGAGGGAGGGAGGGAGGGAGGGAGGGAGGGAGAGAGAGAGAGAGAGAGAGAGAGAGAGAGAGAGAGAGAGAGAGAGAGAGAGAGAGAGAGAGAGAGAGAGAGAGAGCGCGAGAGAGCGCGAGCGAGAGAGAGCGAGAGAGAGCGAGAGAGAGCGAGATTTGGTGGAGAACGTCAGCGGAAACGGTGGATTAATGAGTGGTTGTTGAGAAAAGTAAGAAATGACCACAAAATATATTTCAGTACACAGAAGGATATGAATTCAACCCACGGAAGAAATCATTCTGTTTACATGAACACGAAATGATGATAATCCAAGTTACAACGTGAGTTGTTATGAGAGAACACACTTTCTCCCACGTTGCCGGAGGGGAACTTAAGTCTGCGTTTAAAGTGAAGTGTCGTCCCACATGTTCCTCCTCACTCGAAACCCGTCGACATACGATCAGCCTTCTGAGCCGCGACACCGCCTTCAGTCTGCGTCCTGTTTCTGGTCTCTCATTCAGTGCTGATGAAGCAAACATACTTAGTTTCATCAGCAAATAAACAATACTGCAATATAAAAATACTCCTACATTACAAATGTACTTAGCTTCTCTCTTAAACTCTTTATTTTACGTCACCGTGAACGCCTTCGAGACACCAGTTAGACACTTGTGACACCATTCACTTCAATTCTTTGTTTTGGGTTCTTCAAGAGAAAAAGCTTTCTTCAAGAATTCAAGGCGAGTAACTGATCTCCAGAATCATTTTGTTAACGTGAACAAGTTCACATGTTAAAATGTTCCTCTTTGATGACCTTCGACGTCTTTTCCGTTGAGTTCTCTGCATTCAAATACTTCCTCAACCTTCTCGTCCTCTGTGCTTAACTACCGCTCACATGGTCTGAACTTCTGAAGACTCATTTCCATCCAGTCAACGTGAGCGTGTCTGCTGGTCCTTGTTGAAGTCCTGGATGTCCTTTCCATCCCCACCTGTGCCCAAGGCTTCCAGGTCCTCCGCTAACTTCTGCTAATGAACAGTGAACGCTGTTGTCGGGCCTGATCAGGCCGAGCAGCAGGGAGACGGGGGAGGAGGAGACGGTGGTGGGGGAGGAGGTGGGATGGGACGGTACTTTGGTTCTCATTGATCCGATCCTTCATCTCTGTGGTCCAGAGTCTCATCCGGTGAGACGAAGACACGCTGACACAATCCGGTGAACACGAGAGCAGCGGTTGGGCCGGACCAGAGATGCAGAGATGTCGTCCGCCAAGAGCCGACCATCCCCAGTCAGCGGTTTCCTTTGACGCTTTGAGTTTTTCGTGTTTTTAACAGTTGAACTCAACTTCAGCCGCAGAGAGTCGTAGTTCTAGTCCCCGGAGAGATCCTCTACGTGGTGATTGCACACTTTCTCTTTTCTTTTTGCAGTGAGAGGCCCTCTTGCTGTTGCTTGGCAACGTCTACTCCATCACCTGTGTGCCGGCGAGCTGCACACAAGAGCAATCGACAGCAGCCACACATTCAGGCAAGCAAGAGCTCAGTCGGACTAAAACTGAACAAAAGCACGACACCCGCAGACTCAGACGCTCGATGGAGGATCAGCAGAGTTGAACTGGTGTGCGCTGCACGGACGGGACGGCGGCCGTTAGGGACGATCATTTAAAATAGTGTCGTATAACTTCTATCTGTCACATTAGCAGAAACGTTTTAGATTTGAAAAATGCTCGAAACGGGATTTAATTCAATAAAATAATTGGCGGGAAGCATGTGCACGTACAGTCTGCTCAGTGTGGGATTCAGAGTGATGGTTGGCTGGAGGTTTACAAAAGAACACAGATCCAAACAACTGTGAAATACAATTCAACACCAGAGATGGAGAGGAAAAGAGATGTGGATGGATGGAGTCTGGTTCTTCTTCTTCTTCTTCTTCTTCTGTCATCCTTCACATGTGAAATGGATCACCACCTCCTGGACAGCACACACACACGCGCACACACACGCACACACACACACACACATACACACATACACACACACACACACACACACACACACACATACACACATACACACACACATACACACACATACACACATACACACACACACACACACACATACACACACACATATACACACACACACACACATACACACATACACACACACACACACACACACATACACACACACACACACACAGGGTCAAATTCTTCGTCTTCAGGCCAACGCACGAAGCCAAATAACTGGCCGGGCACATAATGAAACCCGACCAATAGGAGGCCTCGGATTGAAGGGGTGTCAGAACTCGTGAGATGCATGCAGTCTTTTAAAATAAACTTCTGTTTTCACAGGAAACAACTTGGTTCGGTTTATGCAACAGAACTTCTTCGCTTCAGTGTGAAACAGCAGAGCTGGCTTCACGCTGATCTCCTCTGCTGCAGAATCTGGGATCTCTGTTTGAGGGGCGGAGGGTTCGTTGGTCTCTTCTACTTTCCTTCTTTCTCTGTCTTTGTGTTTTGTTGCTGCTGTCCACTTCAGGGACGCTTTAGAAAACAGCTGCAGCTTAAAGACAGAAAGTTAAAGAGCATCCTTCTCTTTAAGGTCAGGACCAAAGGAGAGGGTGAGGGAGACCAAAGGAGAGGGTGAGGGAGGGTGAGGGAGACCAAAGGAGAGGGTGAGGGAGACCAAAGGAGAGGGTGAGGGAGGGTGAGGGAGACCAAAGGAGAGGGTGAGGGAGGGTGAGGGAGGGTGAGGGAGACCAAAGGAGAGGGTGAGGGAGGGTGAGGGAGACCAAAGGAGAGGATGAGGGAGGATGAGGGAGACCAAATGAGAGGGTGAGGGAGGGTGAGGGAGACCAAAGGAGAGGGTGAGGGAGACCAAAGGAGAGGGTGAGGGAGACCAAAGGGGAGGGTGAGGGAGACCAAAGGAGAGGGTGAGGGAGGGTGAGGGAGACCAAAGGAGAGGGTGAGGGAGACCAAAGGAGAGGGTGAGGGAGGGTGAGGGAGACCAAAGGAGAGGGTGAGGGAGACCAAAGGAGAGGGTGAGGGAGGGTGAGGGAGACCAAAGGGGAGGGTGAATATATTGATATATTTGTACAGTTATTGCCTGTTTCAGGTTGTTTCTTTGGGGCCGTTGGCTGACTGATGACTTCAGATCAGAAATGCACAACTTCGGTTCTGATTTTAGGTCGAAAAGATCAGGAAGTTCTAAGACCAGCAATTCACTGTTGTCCTCTGTGGGGGACATGAGACGGAGGCCTTTAATTCAAACAGCCTGCATTCTGTTTAAGTCCTAATGCTATGAAATGCACATCCTGGGCTTTCTACTGATGTAAATGATGGGCTGTGGCACAGACTGTAGAAGAAGTGGATGAAGTCACAGTGATGCCACCCATCGGTTTGTGGACTGGGGGTTTTGAGTGAGTGTGGCATTTTGGCCGTTGCCATCTTGTTTTTGTGCAAAAACCCACTGAAAGGGTTGAAGTGGTGGAAACACGGACCGCTCTCAGACTGAGCAACGGCCTGTCAATCACAAGGTAGCCCCGCCCGCCACAGCGTGAATGAAATGCGGTCCTGGTAAACGTGTTGTTTCGGAAGGAGAGGGTGGTGTTGGAAATGTTGGCAGATCCAGATTGTGCACTCTGCTATGTTCTCGCCCCATGTTGCACATGTTTGGTTCAGTA
Source organism: Lycodopsis pacificus (assembly GCA_028022725.1). Taxonomy (NCBI): domain Eukaryota; kingdom Metazoa; phylum Chordata; class Actinopteri; order Perciformes; family Zoarcidae; genus Lycodopsis; species Lycodopsis pacificus. The sequence goes on from CM051708.1 coordinate 19,820,613, forward strand.
CACTTGATAATGAATTATATTGACCTGCTGTCGGCTTTCCATCGACTGAGCCGACTCTTACCTCAAGGCTTTGAGCCCGACTGAACTTCAGAACATGAAACTCTTTCCAGCCTCTCATTTCAAGTAGTGTCCCCTTCCTCAACACCTCATTCTATTCCTCTGCACCAGCGCCAGCCGTGGCCGGAGGCATTATGTTCCGTTCGTCTGGAGATATTTGAGTGTCGCACAATGTAACCTATCCGTGGCAATATTAGACGCCGAGAGCAAAAGAGGAAGTCGGGTGTACAGAGAGCGCGTCCACGTGGAGGACGACGGTTTGAGCGGATGAGTCAAACACAGGACTTTCACCCACGAGGCCGCTGCTTGTGTCCCGCGTGAAACCAAAAGTCTCCGTTGACTTATTTTAAGATACGTGACATACCGTACTTAAAAGGCTACTTAACCTCTGACGTAACTGAAGTTGCCCAACAAACGTACTTATTTTACCCCAAAACTGGTTTACTTGTTTAACAACGACGTTTGAATAAATGAGTCATCGTTGGGTCCAGCTTAATGTCTGGAGTGATGCGATCCGAGTTTGTTACCAATACCTAATAATAATAATATAATGTTAATAAATATATCAGTGTGTATATATATTTGTTTTATTTGACACTCGGCCAAAGAACGTGTTCCATATTGATGGTTGAACCTATTTTAAAATGTAGAATACATATTGTGTTCCCAGCACAGTTGCATCAGCATGCTCCGTGTAAGACAGGAGGACGTTTGAGTCTCTGCGTGCCGACAGGTCTGTTTAGATCTCTCTCCCTTTGCATCTCCAGCCACAGGCTGTCCTCACCAGGTCGAGGTGATGCCTGAGGAATGAACGAGTATGAACTGAGGTTACTCTCTGAGTCAAGCCAGAGGCTGAAACTAAAGCCCAGTTCACACGGGACTGGAGTTACACTGAGGCGGCATGCAGAGTTCAACAACAGAGGTTGTTGTTGTTGTTGTTGTTGTTGTTCAACCAGAGACCGCCGGGATTTAAAGAGGACTTTATTTCGGCAGACAAAGAGCAGAAGCTTGTTATTCCTCTGTGCTGACATGCTGATTAGCGTTTAGTGCAACATCTTCAGCATGTGGAAAGTAATTGTCTTTATTTGTTTCTGTGTTTTAGATTCTGATTGTGAGGTTGATCTGGTGTGTCGGTGTCTGCAACGAGCTACGAGTTGTCTTACATGGTAGTGTGTCGTGTGTCATGGAGTATGTGATGGTCTCATGTTCAATAAACGGTAATAATCTGTAGGTGGTACAGGACGACGCTGACCTGTGATTAGGTTTAGGTTACACGATTGTGATGGTTACGGTTTGGGAAAGATGGTGATTTATGGTTTATAGAATATGTTTCATGTCACCATTGACTTTTATTAAAGCAAAATGAACGTCTGTCCAGAACTTTGACGCAGATCTTTGAGCATCAAAAGAGCCGTTAACCGGTGAAGCTCAGGTGTGAAAGCTGTTGTCTGGATGGTTTTATGTTCTACATTCATGCCTCTCTTTGTGAATGTGCTTCCCACAAACCACTGCTTTGACCTCTTAAAGCTTCTTCACCGTCGTGTTGCTTCTGAACAATCCAGCTGCAGGACGGTTGGAGAAGAACACAAATTGCTACTTTGAGTACTTCCTGCTCCGTCCTCCCGTTGTGTTTGTTGACGATAATCATTTCTCAGAAGCATCTGCCCTGAACTTTAGAAACGGGAATTCTGGTGTAAAAACAACACTTTTCTCTTCCATCTGCAAACATTTTCAGGTGATTGGAACACACGTCTGCAGCCTTTGGTCACAATGGAAACAAATGTGTGTTGCACAATAATCTAAAACAGGTTCGGTCTTTGTTCAGCACATTTGTGTCCAGCTCAGCTGCGTCTAGACCTCTAACCCCTCCAGACCTAACCCTAACCCTCCAACGTGATGGAATCACCGTTCAGTGAATTCTCTTTGACGTTGCTCCCACATGTTGGTTCATGCACCTGCAGCCTCGTGGCTCTTCTGTCCAGTCCAACACAGAACTGTGGCTTCTCCTTGATCCTCTGGATTGTGAATGTATGAGCTCATTTTAATTTGACTTCATAGTAAATTATGAATCCAAAATTCACTGGAGACAAATCTCGCGTGTCCAACTTCGTCAGCTAAGGCCTCCGACAGCGTGATCAAGACTAACGCAGCAGGAAGTGCTCCTCTCGTTGCTGATCTAACTGCAGCAGCATGCGTGATGACATGGATTGAGTTCTACACTCATGACGGTGTGTTAGATGATTGTAACAGGCAGGGAGGGGCGTGTCTGTGCAATAACAACTCTCCCTTTCCTTTCCTTTCCTTTCCTTTCCTTTCCTTTCCTTTCCTTTCCTTTCCAACGAGGTGTCGTAGACGTGAGGAACGTGATTCTTAACGTCATCTTATTTCCTCCATCAAAGCAAAATTAAAAATTGAGACAAGAAAGTTTATGAAATGAATGTCTGGCATAAAAGCGAGTGCAACTTATTTTCAATATGAAGTGAGTTTTATTACCTTTGGGGGGAATCTGTCTCATGCTGTGGTGTAATATGTTGCTGCGCTGGATGGTTGCTTGTGTGAGCAGTGATAGCATGAAGACGACTAACAACGTCTCCCACAGTATGAGACGGTAATATAGACACAATGTTCAGCTGCTTGTTTCTCAGTGCTCATGAATTGTTTATTGTACTCCATGCTGACAAATATATTCATCGCTGCTTCAAAAAATAGATATTTAAGAACATTGTTCATCTTTCGATGGCTGAAAACAACATTTTCTTTATTTTATGTTCTCTCTCTGAAATCTGGCACGATTGTTGTGATTCTGCTCGAATCCCTCAGGACGTCTTGTACAGGCAGCCTCCCTGAAACACTTCTCCTGCCGTTGATATAGAAGCACACACTGAAGGAGAGGAGCAGGCAGGCCAGTGAATTCAACGATAGGACCATGAAAGAGAGCCCAGGAGGACAACAGATGGACAGTCTGAGGCACACAAGCAGTGAGAAAGAGACAAAAGATTTCTCACCCGAGCCGAGGAGGAGCCTTCCTCCGCAGTCCGGCACCTCCTCGCATCGTGTGGACTCTTTATTCACGGCTCCAGACAGCTATTTCTGCTCCTCTCCTCCATGAGCGATCGGGTTCCCGGCCAACGCTAAATCACGGCTCTCTCTACAGCTTCAGGACATTTCAAGTTATTTGTAGGCAAAAATCACATGAAGTGACTCGCGATAGCGGCTATTTGGTTGTTTATTCCTTTGCTCACTTTGTTTCTTCACTTTCTTTCCTCCATCTCTTTTGTCTTTTAATTGAGTGCCTCTCGACCAAGATGCCCTGTGAGCCAAGTTAGGTCCTTTGCTTTGCTGCGAATCTGGGAATGACTTCATTCCACAGCACCCACCCATTGTTTGGGTCAAGTCTCAAACAAACGATTCATTTATTCATCGGAACTTCCTCGGAGGAGTCGTTTCCTTTCACTTGGATGTGAAAAAACATCAGCAAACTCATCCTCGACACTGAAATCAGGCCCCGTTGTCGAGCATCAGGTTGTTTCCAGGTCTGTGGAGACTCAGAGTATTGTTCATTGTTGTGGCGTTTGACTTTTAAAAAGCTCAGGAGTTATTTCCAATATCTCAATCACTCAATGTCAGTAAAAGACAGCGTATACACGTCACAAAGAGCGCTGTCCATAGTTCTGAAACAACCGCTCAACGATACACATGTTACTCTGCCGACTACTATCTTGTTTTTGCTATTTTCCGATCAACACATGAGGGAGCTAGATACCACAAAGCAGACACCTGAGCATAACTGCAACATCACATCATCACAGTAGTGTGTAAAGGTGGATGTTCACCTCATGCATGCTTGAATACTTATTGTCAGACAGTGATCGAGCAATGGGACTCCTTCTGTATCATTCATCTGTGTCATTCATCTTCTAAATCCATTTAGTTGTTTCAGCAGTTATTCATAAACTATTCCAACACTGGACACGAAACGAATATACAGAAGCGCTCAGGTCAGTGAAAGGTCTTAAAGTGATGTTTAGGTCCAAAGACTTCTGTAAATCTTATTCTGCTTTCTATATTGCTGTTGTCCTCAGCTGACTGCTGGCCACCACACTGAGCAGTGGTTTAAGTTGTGGACTAGTTGGTCGTACTCGTATATGTTCACTAGAGCCGTGAATGTGTTGTTCCAATAATAGAACATTTTAATGCAAACCTCCCTGACATATATAAGGTTAATGATATGAATAGATGAAGTCACATGCAATACACACGTACATTTTGCTTCCACATTTTTGGGATGTTAAAAGCTCTCTGGTCGTCTGGTCCATGTGCTTTGTGTACAGTAGGGAACCTCTCAGTAGCACCTTGTGACTGGATGCATGAGTTTGTTGTTGTCTTTCCTCGCTATACTCTAGTAACCAAATACTATACGTTAAGTTAACAGACAACCAAACTACTACGTTACAAACACATTTTACTGTCGTATATTATCCCTGCTTATGTCACTTAAGGTGACTTACAGTTGACGGACACCGCTGGATGTGGTCCTGTTCGTCTCGGCTTGCCCCATTGTCCCAGGTGTGGATTTGAATGTTGACCCACTGACCAGGTCGGACCGCACTCTGTGTATCTGGAAGAGTTTGCCTCTCTGTTGAAACAGAGCTTCATGTATGCATGTTAAACGTTGGAGATAGCTGCTCAGTTCCTTTGTTGCTAGATCTAACGAGGGTACCTCATGGGCTCGTGCTACAGGTATGGGTCGACCCGTTAGCATTCCATGCAGTGTTCAGTGTGTTGTCCTGTTGGTTTGCATTCTCATGCACATTAGTGCGAGTGGTAGCAAACATTAAATCACACCATTGTAATCACACTGCAACATCATATATGATCCATAAGCAGAGCATCAAAAACAATCTGAGCAACCAGGTTAGTAAATCACAACAACACTGAACACCATTTAAACGTTAGCTTGCAGCAGGAATGTCATTCACATGTCATGTCTCATGTATTCACTACTGTCAGCCGATCCCAGGGGAAGAGCTCTCTCCCCTTCAGGAGACTATGAAGGCCCCACCAGAGACGAGCAGCACTGGACTTTGGTTGGAATGTACAGAATACAAACCAGTTTTATTTGGTTTTTACAGAAAGTAAGGTAAAAGCTCACAAAGAATGAATAATACAAAATAAGTAAAAGATGAAACAAAATGTCAGATGTACCAAGTTCAAAAAGAACCAAGTCTCTCAAAGAGCAAGAACCCCCAGAAGCCTCGACCCTTTGTTGTCTCCTCCTACATACACACTTCTCCTTGGTGCTTCTGCAACCTCCGGGTCCATATAAGGTAGACAACAGATCATCTTTAATCATTGGACCAAACAGTTTTCATAGTCTGATCATTTCTCTTTTCCTGCTACCCCCCCCCCCCCCCCCCCCGTCTGTCTAGCTCTCATTGAACAGGACGTCTCCCCAACGATCACAATAGTTAGTTTAGTTTCTGAGTTTACAACCTTTCTCCTCTGCTGCCTGTCAATCATCAGGTCAGAGTGAGTTTAACTCAAAGTTCACTTATGTCATGAGCTGAAACATTTAGTCAACATTATCAGCACATATGATTACATTTTGATAAATGATAGAAAAACACACATCACAGCTCATCGTCATTGAACTGTTGCTAAACAATATGGGATTACATGTAACGAGTATATTGATATCTGACAATAAAACACTCTTAGCTCGATTGTGAAAATAGATCGTAACTCAACATAGACAATGGAAAGTTAAAGAGGATAAAGCTTATGCATCAAAAGGTAAGCAACACCTGAAGATAGGACTTCCTGTTTGGCTATAGGTCACAGGGTTCATGTTTCATATGTAGTTAGGTGTGAAAACCACCACACGCCCAGAAGCTTCCATTGTGTAACCCTAACCCTTATGTCCCAAAATAATCAACTGAATAAATCCATTAAAACAAGTTATGCAAGTGTTGACGTGAGCTTTGAAAGTACATGTCAACACATTTGTCTTGACAAAGCAACAACGATCAGGAATACGAATAGAAATACAAATGATTGAAACGTGATTTGAAGAGAAAGTAGAAAGTGATTGTGAAGCTGTGAAGCAGAAACCAGTTTGAGTCTGTGCATCGAATCAACAAAGAAATGATCAACAGACAATGACATACGTTGTAACTTTATAAGATCATGTGTTTTCCTGCTCTCTCTGGGTTTGGAATACATGTTTGGAATTTGTGAAACATGTTCAAGTTAACATGGGATGTTACTTTACTGTTGAACCTTTACTTGTCAACCCATCTCTCTGTTAGCAGACCGAGGATCTAACAAGTCATTGTCATTGCTGCTACTGAACTGGACGCAGGTAGACATAGTTGTTTGAATAATGGATTTGGAAGCAAGGGTACACAGGCTCAGTGAATGTGGTGTGAAAGGTGTAGAGGTGGCTCAGTGTGTCAGAGGAGACTTTGTAGAAGGACAGAGTGCCAGCAGGCCAGTCCAGATACACCCCAAGTGTTGGGCAGCCACCAGAGGGGAAATCAGTTTCCAACACCTTACCATTATGAAATGCCTCCAGTGTGCATTCTCCACTGTCTGCATAATGGCCTAAAGTCCACGACATGGTATTATTTCCAAGATGGGACATTGAACCCTTTCTGTCAATTCTCTTGTATACAACAGCTGCTAACATATATTTCTTAGTAGTTGAATCTTGATCCTGCTCTACCTCCCAGTAATGGCGCCCAGATAACTCCTCTCTGCACATCACCTGAGTCCATGTCTGAAACCTCTCTGGGTGATCAGGATGACTCTGACTTTCTGATGTATATGTTGCTTTCTTGTTTCCAGCAGACAGAATGATTTTGTTATGTGCAGTGTTTGGGTCTAGGGTGAGATCACAGGCATCTGATGGAGAGACCAACACAAACTCATTAATTCTGATGGTCAAACAGGTTTCTGGAGGACATTGATTAGTACAGAGTATTTTTGACTCAAAAGCATGAATAAACTTACGCCAGATCAGATCTCTTTTGTCTGTGATTTGTGCAGGATGGAGGTCAGGTTTTGAAAAGTCTTCACTGACCAGAATGCCCTCCTTGTAATGGTAGATGGTTGCTCCTTTGTATTTCTCATTTGGAATGCCTGTGATTAGGAACCTGAGCCGCTTGTTGTTCTTCTGTGCTCTGGCAAGGTCACGGAAAGCTTTGGCTTTTTCTCTCATTGTGGTAAAAACTTCATCTGAGGAGAACCACTGGTCTTCATTAGTGCTCGTTATGTTAGTGGAGTCCAAGTAGGTGGCCATCACATCAAGGTTGGTATCACCCCTTATCATGGAGGTGAAAACAAAGCACAGAGCATGATCTACATCTCCATCAAGAACCTCTCTGTCCAGCTCGGACTGATTTCGGACGATCTTTGTTCCCTCCATGGTATCTACACAGGATCTGATGATGTTGATTTCTCTCTCTTTGTCATCCAGCCACTTGCTTAGTTTCTCTTGACTGAATGGTGACTTCTCTCTGCCGTCAAAGGTTTCTTTCAATGAGCTCTCATCTTCTTTACCTTCACGGATGGAGGGGAGTTTCTTCGCCATGGTCTGCTGGAGGTCAGATGCATAGCGGTCACACAATTTCTGGAAAGTTTTGAACTCTTCATGAATATATGGAAAGTTCTCTACCACTCCGTCTTCCAGAGAATCGTTGCATCTCATTCGTATTTCCCTCAAATCTTCAAGAGCATCCTGCATCTTCCCCACCAGTCCAACGCTGATCCCACTCTTCACCTCAGCAGCTTCAGGAATCAAATTCTTCAGTGGCATCAACCAGACCTTCACTGGGACAGCATTCTCTCCTTTTTCTCCCAGTAGCTGTGGAAGTTGTCCACAGGTCTTCACTGCCTCTTGAAATGTTACAGGGATGCTCTTAAGGAGAAAGTCTCCAAAGAATTTGCAGGAGCATTTATTAGTCAGGGCTTTTTCTTCATCAGTCAGCTTGATGCTAGCTTGCGCCTCGAGACTAAATGAGGGGATCTTGTTTATCACAGCTCTCATGCTGCCCTGGATGTCTTGAACGCTGCTGGCGTCTAACTTCTCACTGTCAAACACAAAGAAAGAGTTTGCCCCATAAAGGATGCCCGTGACTACATGTGTTGCCGAGCTATTCTTCAGAACTTCCATTTGTTGGGCGTCTAAGGTTACAAGCTCAGTCATTGACAACTCTTTGAAGTGGGTGGTAGATTTGTACTGACACGTCACTCTGCTCTGATTCTTGAATTTCTTCTGATCATTCAGATACTTGGCAGATCCTTCAACTTCGATCAGTCCACTGAGGAAACTGGCCTTCAGAGAAGCTTCAACATCCAGCAGAGAGGACTTGGATTCAATGGTGTCAGAGTCAGTCATTTCAAATTGACTGCTGGATTGAACACTTTCAGTTATCTTCCCTTGTAGAGTTGTATTATCCCACAGTGTGAAACCTTTAGAAATCGGAAAAAATAAAGTAGGAGGATCATTTCGTGAAATTTTATTTATTTAATAAATTTCAAAAACAGAATGAAGAAGAAGCGACTTCGCAAAACCAAGTAAGTTGTGATTGTGTCTACTAGTATTAAAGTTTGACAAGTTTTTAGATAGTTTGCTAATTAATCATAAGATAATGTTGCGGTCCATAATCAAAGCTAACGAGCTGTTTGATTCCAAAAGAGCAAGTAAGAAACAACTTTTACAAGAATAACGACAATTCATATGTCTTCTTTATCACAGGATAATATATCAGCTACTAATACAGCATGCTTCCCTAAAATGTAAAACGAATGAATGTTCACAACTACGTTATGGAATTAAAAAGCATTTGCTTTTTATTTTAATGGTGTGTATGGATGTTAAAAAGGTGAGGACTGATTAGTGAAATGATTTCAAAGTCCCTTTAATCAAAGCTGTGAAAGTCAAATATGTAGAGAAATATTTTATTCATAAAGTAATCTCAGACTTACCTGGGATCAGAACATCTTTTCGAGCATCATAGAGCATTCCTAGGGTGAAAGGTCGACCCAGGGCAGCAACGTTGTTCAGATCTGCGGCCATTTCTCCAACCTGATGAGAACAGTGAGCACACAGCCTTCAGTACTTCATTTACACGGTCAAGTATATTGAGTGTTGAGAGTTTAACCCTGGAAGTAAACTCTACTCCTTCACTCAACAAAAAGACGGATAGTTAGACACAGACTGGAGTTCAGTTAAACTCTAAATGTGCATCTGTTTCTGTCTCTGTGCACCCAGTCTGTCCTCACCTGGTGAAGTTGAGTAGATCAGATCAGGTGTGTGAGAGTCTTCTTGACGTCCAGCTGGAGCTTCAGTGTGATGATCTGTGATGTTCTCAGATGACTTATATCCTGTCAGTCTCTGCTGCTGACTCCTCCCATGACACGCCTCCAGACTTGACCACCCCCAGGGTGAGCCTGGCTCCACCCACTGCAGCATTTTGAATCCTGCTCTTTGACAGGACCTCTTTAGCACTGGCCCTATTTGTAGGCCTCGGCTCGAAAATAGCATACCCATACTAAGGAGACCACAGTTCTGTAACTACAAGGTCTATTTTAATAATTGTTGAGGCTATAATCAGACCACAACACTGGGGAGATTGTTCAGTGGGTAATATTGTGTATATGTTGCTGGTTAATATAGTAAATGAAGACATTACACAGCTCAAATTGAAAATATTCAGGTTCGCCTGAAAAAAAAGCATTTTTATTGATATTGTGTTTTTGAAATAATGCAGCAGCTCCCTGAAAACTCTCCCAAATCATTGCACAACTGATCAGTAGTTGCTGAATAAAGGCTAAAATGGGATAAAGTGAAGAATAAGAGGCTTTAGTACAGTGAGGTCACGCGAGGTCACCATTTTCGAATCACCTGTTGCAGCGCTTACATTGTACTTTTATATACTATATAACTATATATTTCACTTTTTTATCACTCATATTATTCAATACATCCAAATACAGATGTTAGGAATCATTTTCAGATTCATAACATCATCAGAGTATGCTTCTGGCTGTCGTCTATAAGATTTTCTCATTTCATGTGTGTGTATTGGGCTCTAAGGTCACCCTATCATTGGTCTAGCTCAGTGATTGACACCGCATTCGACGCGTCAGAGTCTCAGGAAGGCAGGTGTACAATTTGGTGTTGATTGACAGAACTTCCAGCGAGTAACGTTGCAAGAAGTGGCGCATGTCCCCGAGCATAAAATTCTATTGGCCGAAAGTCTGACCCCTGGCCCGAGGTGGGTTGACCCCCCCTTCCACAGGAAACAGCTCGGATGTAAACAGGAAGCACTTGGCGGCCATGACGGTACCGCAAAAACGGATAATATTCGATGTTTTTTTGCTAATATTTCATCAAACGTCTGAAGACCAGCGACATGGTACCCTTGACCACTCACAGCTTTCTACTGGTTCACCGGCGAGAAAAAACGAAGGTATTTATGATTTCTGTGTCGCAAGCTAATGCTAATAGATGTATGGATTAGCCCGCTAGCTCCGAGCTAAGTGGTGCAAATATGGATTTAAAGCTCCCATAACGCAGATTTCTGGCCAGGATTTGGTCCTTTTATGACACGTTTTCTAGATGCTTCTATGAGTAGTATGTAGCTTGGAGTGTGTAAAAAGTGACTTCTATGATCGTGTTCCCCATACGTTGCCCAGACGTCTGGTATAAGAAATATACACATGTACAGTTCTGGCTATCAAAATAAGCAATTTCTCGACGCTATTTATGAGCCCCCCTCCCCCCAGAGCCCCCAAATTTGGGCGCGTCATGCATAAGAGGTTTTAAAGTAAAAGGCCCCAGATAGATAAACACTTTGGGCCTTTCTCAATATGCGTTCTTCTCTGTACTTCAAAAGTCTGCATATATAATAATAATAATAGTACATTTAAATGAATTGCAATAAATACAGTACATTGTACACCGCTGTAGTTGGAGCAACATGTTTATGCCGATGGTGACGTGTATAAAGGAAGCTCTTAGTGTCGGTAACAGTAAGAATGGAGGAATGAGTTTGTATGGTTAGATCAACAGGGACTGTAGCTGTTGTAGAAAAGTATGAAAGCATAAAAGTATCGCCATTATAACCTGTAACCCTTTTTCTTTCAAATTATAACCATCACAACATATAGCTTGTTTACACTTTTTATCACCATCATAATGTGAATTGTTTTATTATATGATAGCTGTGATTTAACATATAAACGGTTTAAAGTTAGACACTTTGGTTAAAATAGTCACTTGAGCCTTACAGTGCTTCTGGTTCTAGCAGGATCAAACCAGTTACCACCAGTTACATTCTGTGTCAGCCTCAGGAGGACGACTCATGTGTGAGTGACACATGAAATGAAGGAGGTGCCGGCCTTAGATCAGCAGAAAAACTGTGAGATTGGGGCTTCTCCCCACCTCAACTAACAGTACATTTAAATAAATAAACGAGCTACAGTCAACAAACTTAATACACAGGGTCTATGCCTTCATAGCAACATGTAGTCAAAGTAAGTTTCAGCCTAGAGCATACTGTAGATATGGTTTGGGAGAGATTGGACAATTTCTGCCATTTCGGTTGGGATTATTGGACAAAATGGTCAGCCCATACACATGTAGTTGAAATTACACTTTTTGAGTTATAAGGAGACTGCCTTTCCCCAGACAAATTTACAAAACATATGGAGTAGAAATGGCAGTTTTTGAGTTGTAAATAAACTGACGTTTGACCAAGAAAATCTCCACAACCCCTTGGACTAGGAAGCTGAAATTTTGACTGGACTATCATCTTAAAGGATCCATTGCTATGAAAAGGATTGGAGAAATTGCATCTCTTTGAAATCTCAGGCAATGTAGCACAAGGCATCAATTTTGCTCAAAAATCAAACTCATCTGATTTGCTTGAAACTTTACGCACCTGGTGGGCTGTTCCCAGGTATGCCCCCCCCCCCCATAGGTTTCAGCCTCCTAGCCTAGAGCACATTGGAGATATTATTTGGGAGAGATGGGTACCTTTTATGTCATATCGGTTGGGATAATTGGCCTACATGGTCAGCCCATACAGATGTAGTTGAAATTACCCTTTTTCAGTCATAAGGAGACTGCCTTTCCCCAGACAAATTTACAAAACACATGTAGTTGAAATGGCCGTTTTTGAGTTGTAAATAAACTGACGTTTGACCTAGAAAATCTCCACAACCCCTTGGACTACGAAGCTGAAATTTGGACTGTACTATCATCATAAAGTGTAGATCCACTGGTACGAAAAGTATTGGAGGAATTACAATTATTTAAATTCCCAGGCAAAGTAGCATCAGGTAGTGATTTTTCTGAAAAATCGGACTCATCCGATTTGCTTGAAACTCTGCACACTAAGAGGGCTCCTCCAAGGCATGCCCCCTCATAAGTTCCAGCCTCCTAGCCCAAAACATACTGTAGACATTGTTTGGGAGAAATGAGAACAAATGGGCCATTTGTGTTGGGATTTTTGTGTTAAATGAGAGCCCAATCAAATGTAGTCGAAATTACACTTTTTCAGTTAGCAAAGATAAGTTCCCTTATAACTCAAAAAAGGCCATTTCATGTGTATGGGTCGGTCATTTAGGCCAATTATCCCAACCCAAATGGCAGTAATTGTCCCGATGTTCCCAATGTTATAAGGACGCTGAATATCTCAACAACTGTTTGGGCTAGGAAGCTGAAACAGGGACTGTAACACCCCATCATCCCATAGATTCAATGGTGTGAATATTACACTTTTCCCATAGTAAATGATGGCATTTTGCCTTTATTTGGCCTAGAAACCCCGAGCAAACAATGGGCTAGCAAGCTGGAATTTTCACAGTAATTCAACCTTTTAATTACCCTTTTTGAGTTTTCACTTCCCTTACAACTGGAAAACTGCCATTTCGAGGACCTTTTTCTCCTCGAAGTGGCAGTTCCCTTATAAGTTCCCTTACTTAATATGCCTGAAAATTCAAATTCATCTGATTTGCTTGAGATTTTTCACACTTGGTGGGCTGTTCCCAGGTATGCCCCCTCATAAGTTTCAGCCTCCTAGCCTAGAGTGTACTGTAGATATAGTTTGGGAGAGATTGGAAAATTTCAGCCCATACGTATGTAGTCGAAATTACACTTTCTGAGTTTTCACTTCCCTTAAAACTGCCATTTGAGGACCTTTTTGTCTGGAAAATTCAGTTCCCCTATAACTCAAAAAATGTCTTTCTGACTAAATATGTATGGGTTGACAATTTAGGCCAATGATCCCATCCCAATTGGCCGACATTGACTCAATTGTCCTCCATTCCTACAACATGCAAAATAATTCATCAAATAGCTCAAACAGTCTGGAAATTGCACCCAACATCTTAGCTGAGGTCCTGAGCTTGCTCACCAAGGACCCCGTCTCTCAGCCCTCTGGAACGCTATCTTCTTTTTGCAGCATGCTCTCATGTAGGCCAATAATCCTAACCCAAAACTCCCAGATGTCAATAGGCCAGTTGTTACCAGTCTTTTCTCTTTATTTTTATACTTTAAATCAAAGTAGAGAAATGGAACATTTTCTTCTTCAAAGAGGGGCTTGTGAACATTAAATACCTAAAATTTGGTGCTCGTAGCTGCAAGTTACGGTCCCCAAAAACAGGCCCAAAGGTCAACATTTGAGCCATATACCCTTATTTTGGGGGATTTTTTGACCTATGCAAGAATGGTCATACTATCTCAAATATTGGTACCAGAGACCCCAGATTGTGGGCACATTGTGGACTGGGCCTACAATCAGGTCACGTGACCAAAATCCCTATAAATTATCGAGAAAAGAAATTGGCCTGTATGCAACTCAAAGCTCAGGAGCGTGTCAGGGTTGATAAGTTGTATACCCTGTGAAGAAGTTAGTCAGATTGGATCAACTTTTATTTCTAAACTTGTCAGAGCTTTTTAATATGTTGTAGACACACCCACATGTGGCACATTCATGTTGGATGGCACTCTCTAGCACTTGGCATGCCTGCGCGGGAGGAGGGAGACTTGGCCTACATTTGAATAGGGAATTTTGATCGGATAAAATGAATGGAAAATGGTGACCAAATGTCCCTCCTTCAAAATGTCATAACATCCCAGAAAAGGGTTGGAACTGCTTGAAATTTAAACGAGACATTCCATTTGATGACTTAAAACACCACACCAAAGAACTAGTCTGCAGAACTTTGGGAAAGCTATCTTTCTTCAGGAACATTGTATTGATGTAAATCCTACTGAACCTGAAAGAGTATCATCTATTGTCCACCATATATCATTTTCATCAACGTTTGTCTTATAGAAATAGTTTTGTGGCACCCAACAGAAACAGAAAGCTGCATATGTCACTGACAGTATTTTAATTAATTAAAATTACTTTAAAGTGAGAGAGGAATGAATTATTTTTGTAAATTAAGAGAGGTTAGTGGAGATGAAATGACTAAAATTTAGAGGTTGTAGGTCCAAGTTAAGGTGCCCAAAAACAGACGCAAAGGTTGTAATTGGTGCAATATGTAAAAATGCACATAAAATCTGCAAGGTTTCAGCATGCCAAGCATTTCACAGACCTTGTGAAAGCTACCTTTCTTCAGGAACATCCTATTGAGCTAAAACCAACTGATTCTTAAAGACTGTCCTCTGTTGTCCACTATGTTTCATTTAAAAGCGATTTCATGGTAAAACAGGTCTAAAATGCAATGGGAGATTTGGGAAAGTTGACCCTGTTTAATTTTCTGTTTCTTTTCAAAACTGCAAAGGGGCTCCCTTGTGCATAATTTGGCCTTTTTGGGATCATTCGGGGTCGTCCCTGCGCATCCGCTAACATAACGAGATGTCCACGGTCGAACGTGGCGTTGTACGGTGATAGCTGATCCGTTTCCATGATTTCCACTCGAAAAGCATAAAACATCCCATTCGACACATAACCCACCCATTCCCAAGATAAGTGATCCATTTCCGCGTTTTCCACTGAAGGTTGTACTTAAAAAGCATAAAACTACCCATTGGGCACTTAAACCACCCATTTCCATGTTTTATAATGAAAGCTGTACTCAAAAGGCATTAAACACCCCATTGGTCATTCGGCGTAGAAAATGACTCAATATCGCCCTCTATGGCATTTCCCACTTCAATACAACATTTGGTTCAAATGGCCCTCCGTGGCCCTGAAGTCCCAATGGCATGCAGTCCGGATGGCCAGCTATATTGCCGGCGTGTCTGAATTGTGTCAATTTGGGACAACGGCCCATTCAAAAGTTGAAACACAATGCTGACATTCCTGTACAGATATATTTCTCTCTATTTTTTGAAAATCAATATTTTAAATATTGTGGTTTTCATGTAAGACTATAGCCCAAAGTTATTTGCTTAAGTGTAATTAATAAATGGAAAGCAAACCGTGACTCAAAAAACGCGGTACAATCCGAACCGTGAGGTTTGTGATCCGTTGCACCCCTAGCGGCTATACATTTCATCATTGGTCAGGTTCGGAAGGGGGCCAGAGAAAACATGTTTTTTGCGTATGTACACACCGATTCCACATTAACTTTAGTGACCTGCGAGTGGCGTAATCGGCTGTCATAACTGCCGACATGAATAACAATCTTACTGTCTTTACGCTTACCCTTAGCCAGCAGTTTTAAATAGGATTCAATGTCGCCCTCTCTGGCCCCGGGTATACATGTAACTATGTAGTCTAAAAAATAATCGCCAGATTAATCGATCATTAAAAGAATCGTTAGTTGCAGCCCTATATGATACATAAGCAGAGCATCAAAACAATCTGAGCAACCAGGTTAGTAAATCACAACAACACTGAACACCATTTAAACGTTAGCTTGCAGCAGGAATGTCATTCACATGTCATGTCTCATGTATTCACTACTGTCAGCCGATCCCAGGGGAAGAGCTCTCTCCCCTTCAGGAGACTATGAAGGCCCCACCAGAGACGAGCAACACTAGACTTTGGTTGGAATGTACAGAATACAAACCAGTTTTATTTGTTGTTACAGAAAGTGTGGGAGCCAGAGCTGGCCCACAGTGAGAGAAGGCCTGTACGCACGCGGTGCTGCAGTCTTTAGCAGCGCCGCATCTTAATAAAGCTACCAAAACTGGTTTACAATTAAAAGGATTTTAATCCTACTGAAGCAAATACAATTATACAGTGAAGTGCACTACTTCTAACAGAATATAAAACAAAAGAAAAACCCCGCGCAAAAAAACTCCCCTCAGCTCCTCAGAAGACACGTGTGTCCCCTGGGAGCCAGCACGAGAGAGAGACAAAAGACTTAAAGTAAACCACCCACACACAGTTTAAAACCCCTCCCCTTTTGTCTATCTCAATTCCTATTGGCTAACTTCAACCTTCTCCTCCTCCTCCCAGGACCCTCGCACGGGTGTGATCTATAATTGCCTGTCTAGAAGTCTCTCTGTCCCTAAGCCTTACTCTTAATACATTCAATGACTGTCTGTTATGGCTTAACCCTTCTATGATGAACATTCTATATCAAAGATAAGACTTTGCAACTTTTGGCAAAAGCTTCATGTCTACAAATTCTACGAAGATACTCTTCTAGCTACTAATCCTAAAACACTTTTATGATTATCCTAATTATGCATTTCCTGAACACTTCTGATTATGACTAATTATGAATTCTTAAATATGAATCATTAAACACTTCTATTATAACTTCTTAACACACAGTTCTACACTCAAATTTCCTACAAAAGTAAGGTAAAAGCTCACAAAAAATGAATAATACAAAATAAGTAAAAGATAAAACAAAATGTCAGATGTACCAAGTTCAAAAAGAACCAAGTCTCTCAAAGAGCAAGAACCCCCAGAAGCCTCGACCCTTTGTTGTCTCCTCCTACATACACACTTCTCCTTGGTGCTTCTGCAACCTCCGGGTCCATATAAGGTAGACAACAGATCATCTTTAATCATTGGACCAAACAGTTTTCATAGTCTGATCATTTCTGACAGACTTATTGTTTAGGTTAGGTTATGTAGTTAGGTGTGACAACCACCACACGCCCAGAAGCTTCCATTGTGTAACCCTAACCCTTATGTCCCAACATAATCAACTGAATAAATCCATTAAAACAAGTTATGCAAGTGTTGACGTGAGCTTTGAAAGTACATGTCAACACATTTGTCTTGACAAAGCAACAACGATCAGGAATACGAATAGAAATACAAATGATTGAAACGTGATTTGAAGAGAAAGTAGAAAGTGATTGTGAAGCTGTGAAGCAGAAACCAGTTTGAGTCTGTGCATCGAATCAACAAAGAAATGATCAACAGACAATGACATACGTTGTAACTTTATAAGATCATGTGTTTTCCTGCTCTCTCTGGGTTTGGAATACATGTTTGGAATTTGTGAAACATGTTCAAGTTAACATGGGATGTTACTTTACAATTGAACCTTTACTTGTCAACCCATCTCTCTGTTAGCAGACCGAGGATCTAACAAGTCATTGTCATTGCTGCTACTGAACTGGACGCAGGTAGACATAGTTGTTTGCATAATGAATGTGGAAGCCAGGGTACACAGGCTCAGTGAATGTGGTGTGAAAGGTGTGGAGGTGGCTCAGTGTGTCAGAGGAGACTTTGTAGAAGGACAGAGTGCCAGCAGGCCAGTCCAGATACACCCCAAGTGTTGGGCAGCCACCAGAGGGGAAATCAGTTTCCTTCACCTTATCATTATGAAATGCCTCCAGTGTGTGTTTTCCATTTGTTAAATAATGGCCTAAAGCCCACGATTTGGTATTATATCCAAGACGGGACATTGGACCCTTTCTATCAATTCTCTGATATGCAACAGCTGCAGCTAAATATTTCTGAGTAGTTGAATCTTGATCCTGCTCTACCTCCCAGTAATGGCGCCCAGATAACCCCTCTCTGCACATCACCTGAGGCCATGTCTGAAACCTCTCTGGGTGATCAGGATATCTCTGACTTACAAACTTAATTGTTGCTCTCTTGTTTCCAGCAGACAGAATGAGGTAGTTATGTGCAGTGTTTGGGTCCAGGGTGAGATCACAGGCATCTGATGGAGAGACCAACACAAACTCATTAATTCTGATGGTCAAACAGGTTTCTGGAGGACATTGATTAGTACAGAGTATTTTTGACTCAAAAGCATGAATAAACTTACACCAGATCAGATCTCTTCTGTCTGTGATTTGTGCAGGATGGAGGTCAGGATTTGAAAAGTCTTCACTGACCAGAATGCCCTTCTTGTAATGGTAGATGGTTGCTCCTTTGTATTTCTCATTTGGAATGCCTGTGATTAGGAACCTGAGCCGCTTGTTGTTCTTCTGTGCTCTGGCAAGGTCACGGAAAGCTTTGGCTTTTTCTCTCATTGTGGTAAAAACTTCATCTGAGGAGAACCACTGGTCTTCATTCGTGCTCCTTATGTCAGTGGAGTCCAAGTAGGTGGCCATCACATCAAGGTCGGTATCACCCCTTATCATGGAGGTGAAAACAAAGCACAGAGCATGATCTACATCTCCATCAAGAACCTCTCTGTCCAGCTCGGACTGATTTCGGACGATCTTTGTTCCCTCCATGGTGTCTACACAGGATCTGATGATGTTGATTTCTCTCTCTTTGTCATCCAGCCACTTGCTTAGTTTCTCTTGACTGAATGGTGACTTCTCTCTGCCGTCAAAGGTTTCTTCCAATGAGCTCTCATCTTCTTTACCTTCACGGATGGAGGGGACTTTCTTCGCCATGGTCTGCTGGAGGTCAGATGCATAGCGGTCACACAATTTCTGGAAAGTTTTGAACTCTTCATGAATACATGGAAAGTTCTCTACCACTCCGTCTTCCAGAGAATCGTTACATCTCATTCGTATTTCCCTCAAATCTTCAAGAGCATCCTGCATCTTCCCCACCAGTCCAACGCTGATCCCACTCTTCACCTCAGCAGCTTCAGGAATCAAATTCTTCAGTGGCATCAGCCAGACCTTCACTGGGACAGCATTCTCTCCTTTTTCTCCCAGTAGCTGTGGAAGTTGTCCACAGGTCTTCACTGCCTCTTCAAATGTTACAGGGATGCTCTTCAAGAGAAAGTCTCCAAAGAATTTGCAGGAGCATTTATTAGTCAGGGCTTTTTCTTCATCAGTCAGCTTGATGCCAGCTTGCGCCTCAAGACTAAATGAGGGGATCTTGTTTATCACAGCTCTCATGCTGCCCTGGATGTCTTGAACGCTGCTGGTGTCTAACTTCTCACTGTCAAACACAAAGAAAGAGTTTGCCCCATAAAGGATGCCCGTGACTACATGTGTTGCCGAGCTATTCTTCAGAACTTCCATTTGGTGGGCGTCTAAGGTCAGCAGGTCAATCATTGACAACTCTTTGAAGTGGGTGGTAGATTTGTACAGACACGTCACTCTGCTCTGATTCTTGAATTTCTTCTGATCATTCAGATACTTGGCAGATCCTTCAACTTCGATCAGTCCACTGAGGAAACTGGCCTTCAGAGAAGCTTCAACATCCAGCAGAGAGGACTTGGATTCAATGGTGTCAGATCCAGTCATTGCAAAATTATTGTAGGGTTTAACAATTTCAGTTATCTTCCCTTGTAGAGTTGTATCATCCCACAGTGTCAAACCTTTAGAAATTGGAAACCATAACCATGAAATTATTTAATTTAATCAATTTCAAAAACAGAATGAAGAAGCGACTACACAAAAACAAGTAAGTTGTGATCTTGCGTTTACCAGTATTAATGTTTGACAAGTTTTTATATAGTTTGGTAATTAATCATAATATAATGTTGCGGTCCATAATCAAAGCTAGCTAACAAGCTGTTTGATTCCAAAAGAGCAAGTAAGAAACACCGACACATTTTACAAGAATATCAACAATTCAACTGTCTTCTTTATCACAGGATAATATGTCAGCTACTAATACAGCATGCTTCCCTAAAATGTATAACGAATGAATGTTCACAACTACGTTATGGAATTAAAAAGCATTTGCTTATTATTTTAATGGTGTGTATGTTAAAAAAGTGAGGACTGAATCGTGAAATGATTTCAAAGTCCCTTTAAGTCAGGGGTGTCAAACTCATTTTCACTCTGGGCCACATCAGCATCACGGTTGTAACTGTAAGACTGTAAAAATGTAACTACTCCCTCACACATTGTTAAATAACTGTCTCTGCATTTGATTATTGTTTATTGAAGTGTATAAATATTATACATGCAGTCATATAAATGTAAAAATATATTTAAGCACATTGTTATAGCGTAAATCCTTTTAATTTAGGGTGAAGAAACCCACATTTAAAGAAAATAACAAAGACAAATATCATCAAACACAAGTTATTACATTAACTTTGTTCAAAGCTATTTGTGTCACCTCTCTGCATCACTAATGTTCCTCCCCGTCGCATGGCAGCTTCATCCAAGAGCTGCTCACTGAGAGTCAGGTCTGCCTTCAGCCTCTTATAAACACTGATCGATGATTTATGATGTATCCCTGTTCTCTGTGCTTTCATCAACAGCTAATGAAGAAGACGAGTACCTGCTCGTCTCTTAGCTGCTGTGTTGTTAGATTGCTGCTAGTTCATGAACTCGGTCTGCGATGGTGTTTCTTCACAAACTGACATTTGTAAAAGTCTGTACCTGGTCGGAGCTCACCTGTTCACCTTTAAGCATGCACTGGGCTGTAGCTGTGTAAATATATTCTGCTGCGACTGCAGTGTTTGGTGTCAAAATGCCGACGTGAATTGTATTCCTTCATCTCCGACAAGCATCATAACATAGAAGACAGAGCGCTTTTTCTCCTTCAAACACAAATTACATTTTCTTCCCTCTGCATACATCTTTCTCTTCGTGGAGATTTTGGGATTATTTGTCGATATTTTTCAACTCAATCACTTGTTGGAAAAGCGTTTTGCGGGCTGTTGCCTCTCCTGTCCACCTGTTGTGATCGTTTTAATGTCAGCACACAGACAACATGTTGTTGTCGTGAGTGAATAACAGTGATGTAACGGATCATTGTCGATCTGTGATCCGTACGGATCCTCCTCACGGTTCGGCACACATGTGAACCACGGATTAATAACAGTGTGCAACAAGTGTAACTGACAAAGTTAAACGGCGATATGGAAAAACTGCTGTCTTGCGGCAGGATGCCGTCATTTCACGGGTCACACAATCAGTGAAGCATTGTGGGAGATGTAGCTTATGGTCACTGTACGTACACTGTAAAGCAGCATAGACTTTAATTTTAAGACATTCATATTCCTTTTGTATGAAAGACCATTTCCGCCAGCAAAAGAAAAGAACAAAATAAGATGAAAAGTTAGACTTGATAATAACCTGTGACTTAGTCGAAATTATGATATGAAAAGTCATAATTATGACTTTCTATCTCATAACTTCGACTAAGTCAGTGTTTTCTGAACAGCAACTGGAAACAGATGGATGCACCAAAACTGCCATGGAGATATTTTTATTATCAAGTCTGACTTTACATCTTTTTTTATTTTATTAGGGTCCGAGCCACCGACAACGTCGGGCCAGCGAAGGCCCTATTGAAATTGTACTCGTTTAGGTAAACGTACGCATGGTTGGAGGACTTGCCATGCATGAAAACTCACCAAATTTTGGGGACTTGTCAGGCCTGGTGAAAATAGCCATCTGAAAGAGAATGCATCTTTCTGTGTATAAAAATGGCTCTCTAGCGCCCCCTACAAGTCGGACCGGCGACGCCCCTCGGCCAGTATGTCCGATTTACTTGAAATTCAACACACAAGTCCAAATCCGCTAGATCTAAAAAAAAAAAAGCCTCTCAGACCCCTAATCCCGGCCAACTTGGATTTTCCGCCATCTTGAATTTAGTAAAAAATACATTTTTGACATGCTGGGTCCGATTACGACCAAATCTTCTGTGGATCATTATTGGATATACGTCATCAAAATATATCAAAATAACTTTGATATCTCTTTGCGTTTAGAAGATATGGACCAATAAACATTTTAGGGTGTGGCTTATATATCAATACACACAACTTCTCAATCGTTTGTCCTAAAAGCACAAAACTTTCAGCATTTCTACGAGCTAATTTTCACCAACACTCACAGTGCCACATTACATTACATTACAGTCATTTAGCAGACGCTTTTATCCAAAGCGACTTTTCGAAAGGAAATCTGCATTTTGTGATAAACACCATCCGATTTACATGACTTTTACACAATGTGGTTTACATTTGATATCGAGCTACATGATGCATGTGTTCTGTAGCGGCAGGCAGCGGATACAGGAAGCAAGGACGATTTGCAAAGCATCATTTCCAGCATCAGGCGGTCCATGCGGGATTGAAAACATCTCACTCGCGGACGCGCTGACCGACGGTCGCGGACGCGCAGGCCGGAGTCCGAGAATTCTTTTTTTTGCTGGCGGATTCACGGGCCACATAAAATGACGTGGCGGGCCTTGAGTTTGACACCCAGCTTTAAGCAAAGCTGTGAAAGGCAGATATGTAGAGAAATATTTGAATAACAATGTAACCTCAGACTTACCTGGGATCAGTAGATCTTTCCGAGCATCATAGAGCGTTCCTAGGGTGAAAGGTCGACCCAGGGCAGCAACCTCCTGAGCAACGTCTGAGGCCATTTCTCCAACCTGACGAGAACAGTGAGCACACAGCCTTCAGTACTTCATTTACACGGTCAAGAGTTTAACACTGGGAGTAAACTCTACTCAACAAAAAGACAGAAAAAGACGGATAGTGTGACACAGACTGGAGTTCAGTTCAACTCTAAATGTACATCTGTTTCTGTCTCTGTGCACCCAGTCTGTCCTCACCTGGTGAAGTTGAGTAGATCAGCTCAGATGTGTGAGAGTCTTCTTGATGTCCAGCTGGAGCTTCAGTGTGATGATCTGTGATGTTCTCAGATGACTTATATCCTGTCAGTCTCTGCTGCTGACTCCTCCCATGACACGCCTCCAGGTCTGAGCGGAACATCCACACCATGACAATGAAGTCAATCTTCAATTATTAAGATGCTTCTTGTCACCATTGGTATAAAAAATATTGCTCAAACTACAGCGGTCTACAATGTACTGTATTTATTGCAATGTATTTAAATTCACAGTAATTATGAATTCCAGAGTGTTCACTACTTATGACTTCAAGATGCAGTTGTTACTGTTTCTATATAATATAAGTTTCCCCACAGAGGTGAAGACACACCTCCAGGAAAAAATAGATCTTATCATGAACAGGGGACTTTGTGGAACAAATACTTGATAATGTTCCAGTTTGTTATAGTTCCTGTTGAGGAGTGTGTGTGTTCATGTGTGTGTGTGTGTGTTAAAGTCAGTGTGTGTGTGTGTGTGTGTGTGTTAAAGTCAGTGTGTGTGTGTGTGTGTGTGTTAAAGTCAGTGTGTGTGTGTGTGTGTGTGTGTTAAAGTCAGTGTGTGTTTGTGTGTGTGTTAAAGTCAGTGTGTGTGTGTGTGTGTGTATGGTCTGTAACAACATGTGAATCAAGTATTTGCTCCACAGAAATGTCCTGGTTACAATAAGATCTTTACATTCATGAAGGTGTGTCTTCACTTCCGTGGAATCACTTTCGCGACTACGTCCGCCATCTTGCTCTCTGCTCTCTGCTATGCCCCCCCCCCCATCTTGCACACACACACACACACACACACACACACACACACACACACACACACACACACACACACCTCACCAAACAGGAACTATAACAAACTGGAACATTATCAAGTATTTGTTCCACAAAGTCCCCTGTTCATAATAAGATCTTTAATTTCCTGGAGGTGTGTCTTCACTTCTGTGGGGAAACTTCTTCTATTCTATAGAAACAGTAACAACTGCATCTTAAGGTCATAAGTAGTGAAGACTTTAGAATTCATAATTACTGTGACTGTAAATACATTTTAATAAATACAGTACATTGTACACCGCTGTAGTTGGAGCAACATGTTTATGCCGATGGTGACGTGTATAAAGGAAGCTCTTCGTGTCGGTAACAGTAAGAATGGAGGAATGAGTTTGTATGTTTAGATCAACAGGGACTGAAGAACATGTGGAAGCACAGAATGGACATGACTAACGTTCACAACTGTAAACGGACAGAGTCCACATGTTTCATTTCATTTCAGCCTTGAGAACAAGTTGACAAAGTGTCACGCTGACCTGGAATTGCACATATTTCACTTTTCTTTGTTTCTCTTGTGATGCAGGCCAATGTGGCCGGTTGAATGTTGTGTTGTTGTGAGACACCTGGGTTCATAAAGAGAAATGAAGGCAAGGCAAGTTCATTTGTATATCACATTTCAACAACAAGGTAATTCAAAGTGCTTCACATAAAACCATTAAAAGCATCAAAACATAAGGCACAATAAAATGAGATTTAAAAACAATTAAGAACATTTATTGAAACAATAAAAACAGTAAAACATTTTAAAAAACAGTGTAAGAAATAAAATACAGTAGTGAAGGACCCTGGCCCTAACACTCCTGATTTAGATGCCAATCTGACCCCATTGCTTCCTAATACACAACAGCTAATGTCTAAACATTATAATTACATAATGCTACATCATATATGATACATAAGCAGAGCATCAAAAACAATCTGAGCAACCAGGTTAGTAAATCACAACAACACTGAACACCATTTAAACGTTAGCTTGCAGCAGGAATGTCATTCACATGTCATGTCTCATGTATTCACTACTGTCAGCCGATCCCAGGGGAAGAGCTCTCTCCCCTTCAGGAGACTATGAAGGCCCCACCAGAGACGAGCAGCACTGGACTTTGGTTGGAATGTACAGAATACAAACCAGTTTTATTTGTTGTTACAGAAAGTAAGGTAAAAGCTCACAAAGAATGAATAATACAAAATAAGTAAAAGATAAAACAAAATGTCAGATGTACCAAGTTCAAAAAGAACCAAGTCTCTCAAAGAGCAAGAACCCCCAGAAGCCTCGACCCTTTGCTGTCTCCTCCTACATACACACTTCTCCTTGGTGCTTCTGCAACCTCCGGGTCCATATAAGGTAGACAACAGATCATCTTTAATCATTGGACCAAACAGTTTGCATAGTCTGATCATTTCTCTTTTCCTGCTACCCCCCCCCCCCCCCCCCCCCCCCCCCGGTCTGTCTAGCTCTCATTGAACAGGACGTCTCCCCAACGATCACAATAGTTAGTTTAGTTTCTGAGTTTACAACCTTTCTCCTCTGCTGCCTGTCAATCATCAGGTCAGAGTGAGTTTAACTCAAAGTTCACTTATGTCATGAGCTGAAACATTTAGTCAACATTATCAGCACATATGATTACATTTTGATAAATGATAGAAAAACACACATCACAGCTCATCGTCATTGAACTGTTGCTAAACAATATGGGATTACATGTAACGAGTATATTGATATCTGACAATAAAACACTCTTAGCTCGATTGTGAAAATAGATCGTAACTCAACATAGACAATGGCAAGTTAAAGAGGATAAAGCTTATGCATCAAAAGGTAAGCAACACCTGAAGATAGGACTTCCTGTTTGGCTATAGGTCACAGGGTTCATGTTTCATATACCGTACATTCCGGACTATAGAGCGCACCGGTATATAGGCCGCACCAGCTGATTTGAAAAAAAAAAAAAAAAAGAAGCTGTACACAGATAAGCCGCACTGGTCTATAAGCCGCAGGTGTCCCCGTTGAACAGCAAGATGCTTTTAACAGGACTAAAGTTGTCTTCTTCTCTGAACATCATAATGTTCAATCATCAATCCTGTAATTTCCCCACTGAGGGACTAATAAAGGATTATCTTATCTTATCTTATCTTAACATGTCGCTAGCTTCTAAGCAAATTTTAACATTACGGCCAATGGGGAAATGCTAACCGCGATTAGCATTAGCGAATATAATATATATTCGTACATCTTTTCATGCAGACATACTTACAGACTAAGGTCTCTCAAGGCTACCAAACGGAAGAAGTAAAACGAAGCAGCGTGTCTTCTCATTAGAATCTAAAAGCAACGAGGCAATAACTGTTGTTGCTCGTAGCTTCTGAATACCGTAGCTGTTGTGCTAGCAGCTAGCAGAGCTACGAGCTATGAGCAACAACAGGACTCAGGACAGCAGAGTTATATTGCAAACCAAGATGATTTATTTCTCTCACTCAAAAACACGCACACAAAAACACGCACACAAAAACACGCAATAACTGTTGTAGCTCGTAGCTCTGAAATGATCAACAGACAATGACATACGTTGTAACTTTATAAGATCATGTGTTTTCCTGCTCTCTCTGGGTTTGGAATACATGTTTGGAATTTGTGAAACATGTTCAAGTTAACATGGGATGTTACTTTACTGTTGAACCTTTACTTGTCAACCCATCTCTCTGTTAGCAGACCGAGGATCTAACAAGTCATTGTCATTGCTGCTATTGAACTGGACGCAGGTAGACAAAGTGGTTTGCAGAACGAATGTGGAAGCAAGGGTACACAGGCTCAGTGAATGTGGTGTGAAAGGTGTAGAGGTGGCTCAGTGTGTCAGAGGAGACTTTGTAGAAGGACAGAGTGCCAGCAGGCCAGTCCAGATACACCCCAAGTGTTGGGCAGCGACCAGAGGGGAAAACAGTTTCCTTCAGCTTACCATTATGAAATGCCTCCAGTGTGTGTTTTCCAGTGCCTGAATATTGGCCAAAAGTCCAAGATACGGTATTTTCCAAAAGATAAGTCTCTGAACCATCTCCCTTTCTGTCAATTCTCTTGTATGCAACAGCTACAAAAACATGTTTCTCTTCAGTTGAATCTTGATCCCACTCTACCTCCCAGTAATGGCGCCCAGATAACCCCTCTCTGCACAACACCTGAGGACGTCTATCAAACCTCTCTGGGTGACAAGGATGACTCTGCCATGCTGATGTATATGTTGCTTTCTTGTTTCCAGCAGACAGAATGAGGTTGTTATGTGCAGTGTTTGGGTCCAGGGTGAGATCACAGGCATCTGATGGAGAGACCAACACAAACTCATTAATTCTGATGGTCAAACAGGTTTCTGGAGGACATTGATTAGTACAGAGTATTTTTGACTCAAAAGCATGAATAAACTTACACAAGATCAGATCTCTTCTGTCTGTGATTTGTGCAGGACGGAGGTGAGGTTTTGAAAAGTCTTCACTGACCAGAATGCCCTCCTTGTAATGGTAGATGGTTGCTCCTTTGTATTCCTTATTTGGAATGCCTGTGATTAGGAACCTGAACCGCTTGTTGTTCTTACATGCTCTGGTAAGGTCATGGAAAGCTTTGGCTTTTTCTCTCATTGTGGTAAAAACTTCATCTGAGGTGAACCACTGGTCTTCATTAGAACTCCTTATTTTAGTGGAGTCCAAGTAGGTGGCCATCACATCAAGGTCGGTATCACCCCTTATCATGGAGGTGAAAACAAAGCAGAGAGCATGATCTACATCTCCATCAAGAACCTCTCTGTCCAGCTCGGACTGATTTCGGACGATCTTTGTTCCCTCCATGGTATCTACACAGGATCTGATGATGTTGATTTCTCTCTGTTTGTCATCCAGCCACTTGCTTAGTTTCTCTTGACTGAATGGTGACTTCTCTCTGCCGTCAAAGGTTTCTTCCAATGAGCTCTCATCTTCTTTACCTTCACGGATGGAGGGGAGTTTCTTCGCCATGGTCTGCTGGAGGTCAGATGCATAGAGGTCACACAATTTCTGGAAAGTTTTGAACTCTTCATGAATATATGGAAAGTTCTCTAACACTCCGTCTTCCAGAGAATCGTTGCATCTCATTCGTATTTCCCTCAAATCTTCAAGAGCATCCTGCATCTTCCCCACCAGTCCAATGCTGATCCCACTCATCAGCTCATCAGCTTCAGGAATCAAATTCTTCAGTGGCATCAGCCAGACCTTCATTGGGACAGCATTCTCTCCTTTTTCTCCCAGTAGCTGTGGAAGTTGTCCACAGGTCTTCACTGCCTCTTCAAATGTTACAGGGATGCTTTCAAGGATGAAGTCTCCAAAGAATTTGCAGGAGCATTTATTAGTCAGGGCTTTTTCTTCATCAGTCAGCTTGATGCTAGCTTGCGCCTCAAGACTAAATGAGGGGATCTTGTTTATCACAGCTCTCATGCTGCCCTGGATGTCTTGAACGCTGCTGGCGTCTAACTTCTCACTGTCAAACACAAAGAAAGAGTTTGCCCCATAAAGGATGCCCGTGACTACATGTGTTGCCGAGCTATTCTTCAGAACTTCCATTTGGTGGGCGTCTAAGGTCAGCAGGTCAATCATTGACAACTGTTTGAAGTGGGTGGTAGATTTGTACTGACACGTCACTCTGCTCTGATTCTTGAATTTCTTCTGATCATTCAGATACTTGGCAGATCCTTCAACTTCGATCAGTCCACTGAGGAAACTGGCCTTCAGAGAAGCTTCAACATCCAGCAGAGAGGACTTGGATTCAATGGTGTCAGATCCAGTCATTGCAAAATTATTGTAGGGTTTAACAATTTCAGTTATCTTCCCTTGTAGAGTTGTATCATCCCACAGTGTCAAACCTTTAGAAATTGGAAACCATAAAGCAGGAGGATCATTTTGTGAAATTTTTAAAATAGAAAGAAGAAGAAGAAGAAGAAGAAGAAGCGACTACACATGGTTAAGAGGCAGAGGGGATGTCCTATATTCGTTTTTGTTTTTTTCTCAAAAAGTCTCAAAACCATTTAAGTTGTGATCTTGATTGCGTTTACTACTATTAATGTTTGACAAGTTTTTAGATCGTTTGCTAATTAATCATAAGATAATGTTGCGGTCCATAATCAAAGCTAACGAGCTGTTTGATTCCAAAAGAGCAAGTAAGAAACAACTTTTACAAGAATAACGACAATTCAATTGTCTTCTTTATCACAGGATAATATATCAGCTACTAATACAGCATGCTTCCCTAAAATTGATAACGAACGAATGTTCACAACTACGTTATGGAATTAAAAAGCATTTGCTTATTATTTTAATGGTGTGTATGGATGTTAAAAAGATGAGGACTGATTAGTGAAATGATTTCAAAGTCCCTTTAATCAAAGCTGTGAAAGGCAGATATATAGAGAAATATTTTATTAATAATGTAATCTCAGACTTACCTGGGATCAGAACATCTTTTCGAGCATCATAGAGCATTCCTAGGGTGAAAGGTCGACCCAGGGCAGCAACGTTGTTCAGATCTGCGGCCATTTCTCCAACCTGATGAGAACAGTGAGCACGCAGCCTTCAGTACTTCATTTACACGGTCAAGTATATTGAGTGTTGAGAGTTTAACCCTGGAAGTAAACTCTACTCCTTCACTCAACAAAGACGGATAGTTAGACACAGACTGGAGTTCAGTTAAACTCTCAATGTGCATCTGTTTCTGTCTCTGTGCACCCAGTCCTCACCTGGTGAAGTTGAGTAGATCAGATCAGGTGTGTGAGAGTCTTCTTGACGTCCAGCTGGAGCTTCAGTGTGATGATCTGCGATGTTCTCAGATGACTTATATCCTGTCAGTCTCTACTGCTGACTCCTCCCATGACACGCCTCCAGACTTGACCACCCCCAGGGTGAGCCTGGCTCCACCCACTGCAGCATTTTGAATCCTGCTCTTTGACAGGACCTCTTTAAAGTAAAGACAGACTGACAGATGTACACTTTGTTCTGTAGGGAACAGAGAAATAATGAGACAGGAAACAGAAACAAAGAAAAGTGAAATATGTGCAATTCCAGGTCAACATGACACTTTGTCAACTTGTTCTCAAGGCTGAAATGAAATGAAACATGTGGACTCTGTCCGTTTACAGTTGTGAACGTTAGTCATGTCCATTCTGTGCTTCCACATGTTCTTCAGTCCCTGTTGATCTAAACATACAAACTCATTCCTCCATTCTTACTGTTACCAACACGAAGAGCTTCCTTTATACACGTCACCATCGGCATAAACATGTTGCTCCAACTACAGCGGTGTACAATGTACTGTATTTATTGCAATTTATTTAAATGTACTATTATTATTACTCAGTCCAGAGTGTTCACTACTTATGACCTTAAGATGCAGTTGTTACTTTTTCTGTAGAATAGAAGAAGATATTTTGCTATTGTCATACACACACGCATACTGACTTTAACACACATGCATAAATACACACAACTCACCAAACAGGAACTATTACATAATGGAAAATCTTTCTATTCATTGAGGTGTGTCTTCACCTCTGTGGAAAGTATTCTGCTATTGTATTGAAAAAGTAACAACTGCATCTTAAAGTCATAAGTAGTGAACACTCTGGACTTCATAATTATTGTGAATGTAAATAAATTGCAATAAATACAGTACATTGTACACCGCTGTAGTTTGAGCAATATTTTCATGCAGATGATGACGTGTATAAAGGAAGCTTTTATTGTTGGTAACAGTAAGAATGGAGGAATGAGTTTGTATGTTTCTCTGGTATGGTTCTTTTAGTTATAACTTGTATCGCTTAAACCTGCATATAACCCTAACCCTCTTCCCACGAAAAGGCTGGGAACCTGGCCTTGGTGGGTGCAGCGGCCGACGGAGGAAGACATCTGCGAGGGGGAGGGGGGGGGGGGTGAAGGGAGAGGAGACGAGATAACGCGCATATATACTCTGTTTTGTCTATTCATTGTGGTCAGACCGACAGAAGTGCAAATAATCGTTGATTCCTCCCTGGAGGTGAGAGGCTGTCCTCAGACAGGGTTCGAGATTGCCGCTCCGATCCTGGAACCGGAAAAAGTGTCTCACTTGGTGAGAGATTATTTTGTGATGGAACAGACACTTTGATGGGTAAACTTCATGCTCGCACATTAGGGTGCTGGACATTTAGAGTCCTAGTGTAACTTGAAGTTTTTATAGAGATTTGGTGTATCCTTTCAAGTTGATTGATTGGACCAGATTGGTTTTGAAGATACCAGAATCAACAGTAACTAGAGAAGGTGGGTAAAAGTCAAAGTAAGTCTGAGCTTGGGCAGCCTGATGCCACGGTCTTATCTCCAACAATAAAATACATGTGGGATAGGGGTGGAACGATACGCGTATTCGTATTGAACCGTTCGGTACGAGGCTCACGGTTTGGTACGCATTACGAACCGAATACGTTTTGAATAAAAGAAAAAAATCAAGTACATTTCTTTGGCATTTATAGTTTTCTACTGTACCGAAACGTACAGAACCGTGGCTCCACTGTATCGTACCCAACCCAACCGTGGATTTTGTGAACCGTTACACCCCTAATGTGGAACAAAGATAATTAGACGGCCAAACAATTGGATGCATGGATAAAATTGGGGTTCCCTGAAAAAGGCAGTTTTTAGCCTACGACAAAAATTGGATCAACTCAAACCGAGTCTGGAGCAGAGAGGAAAAGGCGAAGCAGAAACAGATGAAGTAATGTCCAAGAGGTAAAGAAAGAAACAAATATATTTGAATAAGACATATACAACTGATAGAAATGGAAGATATACTGCTGAACTTTGTATTTTTTGTTTTGTATTTGTTTTACATGGTCGAGTGGATCCTGATCTGGCTCCACAACGCCGCTGCTGTATGCTCCCCAGGCACAAACAACATGACCGCCAACACCCCCCACTCAACACTCCAGGATGAAGAAGGACGAGACTCATCAAAATCTACAGGCACAATCTGAGTTGTTACAGGGGGTGTGTCCGCATGTATCATTGGCATGGGGCCCAGGAATGGAGGAGAAGAACATGTCTGACTGGCTGGATAGGCAGACTGAACTCACTGACTTCAGTCCCGGGGAGGATCCTGATAAACTGTACAAAAGGCGATGTCTACAAAACAAGATGTACATCATTGCCGGGAGTAAAAAGAGTCACTCATCTTGTGTTTGATAAGAGCACACACACCATGGTTTCAAATGTTGCATCTGTCGAAATGGCTGAGCTGAGTGTTAAATATGTTTTTATATTTTAAGAAGTTTCCATCGCGATTATTTCTCACAGGGAGGTTGAAAAGATTTTTTTCTACCACAATCAACAGGGACTGAAGAACATGTGGATGAATGGACTGACATTACTAACGTTCACAACTGTAAACAGACAGAGTCAGGTTTAGTTCTGAACCCAGGTAAATCTTAGGTTATATTGTTGTTGGAACATTTCTCTATACATCTGCCTTTCACAGCTTTGCTTAAAGGGACTTTGAAATCATTTCACTCTTTAGTCCTCACCTTTTTTTTTAATTTCTTTTTTATTTAAACCTTTATTTTACCAGGTGAGTCCCATTGAGATTAAAAATCTCTTTTTCAAGGGAGACCTGGCCAAGACAGGCAGTAACAGAAGAAACACATAGTTACAGACAGAAAACACAGAACAAGACACGTTTTAACATCCATACACACCATTACAATGAAGTCAATCTTCCATTTTTAAGATGCACACTGACTTTAACACACATGCATAAACACACGCCTCACCAAACAGGAACTATTACATCGTGGAAAATCTTTCTATTCATGGAGGTGTGTCTTCACCTCTGTGGGAAGACTTCTGCTATTCTATTGAAAAAGTAACAACTTCAGCTTAAAGTCATAAGTAGTGAACACTCTGGACTTAGTAATAATAATAGTACATTTAAATAAATAAACAAGCTACAGTCACCAAACTTAATACACAGGGTCGGTGGCTTCATAGCAACACACACAGCAAGTTTCGTGAGGCTAGCACCTCAAACTGTGACATTTTGGGATCTTCACCATATACGGTGAAATTTGATCTAAACAAGCTACAGCCACCAAACTTAATACACAGGGTCTATGGCTTCATAGCAATATGTAGTCAAAATAAGTTTCAGCCTAGAGCATACTGTAGATATGGTTTGGGAGAGATTGGACAATTTCTGCCATTTCGGTTGGGATTATTGGACAAAATGGTCAGCCCATACACATGTAGTTGAAATTACACTTTTTGAGTTATAAGGAGACTGCCTTTCCCCAGACAAATTTACAAAACACATGCAGTTTTTCAGTTGTAAATAAACTGACATTTGACCTAGAAAAACTCCACAACCCCTTGGACGAGGAAGCTGAAATTTGGACTGTACTATCTGTGACGACCCCTCCCTTCTACGAGGGGTCTATGTCCTGTTTGTCTTTGTCTTTCAGGTTGTTGCTAACACACACCTGAGCCTGGTGGGAGTGCCAGGTATAAAGGCCCCAGCTCCTCCTCTTGGTGGAAGCCAGATGAGTTTACGGGCAGGTCGGGCGTCCACCTGAAGAGACTTCTTCCTCACTGTTGGGGTCTGAGCATATGGCTGCACATGTGCTGTGAACAAAGAAAATCAGGCCTTCCCTTTTGCAAGCAAAGGTTTCATCCTGATTGTGGTTTGATGAGCACCAAACCCCCTCTGAAGGAATTTCACATTAGGGTGTGAATTTCCCCCCCCCCCCAAAACTATGGTTCCTGAAGTCACCTGAGAGCACCGCTGCAACCTCATTGGCCGAGAGCCAAGACAGCACCAGGACCCCTGTGGTTCAGCCACTGTTCAACAAAACTAACTGCTGCACCCAACTCAATGCTTTTTCCCTTCGACCTCCGTCGAGCAAGGGAGCATCCAAAGTTCTTCACCCTGGACATCCGTCCCTGGGACGCAAGGAGACGCATCAGCTTTCTCCCCCCCCCAGCATCGCGCTGTCGACGAAAGCCTCGAACCCTCACCAAACCCTGTCAGGTCACAGAGCTATCTTCGCTGGCCGAAGAAGCCATATTTTCTTTTTGAGTCAAGGCCCTCTCACTCCACCGGGACGAATCTCTTCCACGATTCCTCCCCGTGTTGTTTTTTTTCTTTTGCGTGCACATTCCGGCAGAAAGAAGCTGAAACCTCCCTTCTTCCCCGATGACTTCCCTTCAAGACCACGCCGTCTTAAGCTGAAGTAAGATCATCCTCTCTGCAGCGAGGATTGATCACGTCCTGCGCCCGCTCCAGAACGAGCCGCGTCAACGGACCGAAACAGCCGCCGCTTAAACAGCCGAGCTGACCTGCAAGCAGCCCCACTTTTTCCCCCGGGACAAAGAAGGCACGATTCTCAGCGACCACTCTCCCCGCCACAAAGAAGCGTCTACCAGTAAGGTCATTGTGCATCTGGGCTAGCTTAGCTTAAATTAACTTAAAGTTCATTCAAGTTAATTCATGTATATGTCGATATTCCCGTGTTTTTGTGTGTTTCGTTACCATTGCGTAATACCGAGGTATTGCGTAATCAGGGCGGCCCACCGCTCCGCTGCATTTAACCCTTCACCGTAACTGTCTGCCTTAGATCAGTCACTGCGAGCGTGTATGCAGAGTTTGTTTATTATTACTTGAGGAATGTGATAAGGAGCAACACTCTCAGCTCACCGCGGTTAGGAAGATCTGTTTTCTTTGGGATTATTTTCATTCATTTGTATTCAACTTTGTGTGATATTTCTCTCTTCATTAACTCGACTCTGTGAGTGAGCGGAGGGCCGTGTTCATCACTGCGTAAGCTGCCGACAGTTCAAGATGACAGCGGTATGCTTATGCATGATAGAATAACGTACTTATGCTCCTCAGGATATCGCAGCAGAAGTTTGATTTATGTTGACTTACGATTTCTCTCCACCTTTTCTTGGCTCACCCTCCTGCCAACACAGCAGGAGGTGACCCCCACTCTCCCTCTCTCTCTCTCTCTCTCTCTCTCTCTCTCTCTCTCACGTAAACGCACGCACATAGTCTAACCCCTGGGGGAAACTCCGTTCAATCAATTGCCTATTGTCACGACGCACGTTGCCACACGTGCTCACACACAGCGACCCCCCCCTCTCCTCCGCCAGTTTGCCCAAGTCACTCGACTAGGCCATCTAGTGGTGGGTCACGGTAGCACCTTAAGGTTCACCCCCCCCCCCCCAGTTTGTCTAAGTCCCTCGACTACGCCATCTGGTGGTGTTCAGCGGTAATACCTTAAGCCCTTCCCCTTTTAACCCACAGTCTCACCCCCCTTCTGCTTGGTGGCCAGCGGCCATCTTTGTAGTCTTTGACTGTGAGCGTTAAGGGCCCTCACCCCCCTTCCTTTTATACACAGACACACACACACACACATACACATACACACATACTTGTATACACACCCTCCTCCCCATTTCATTCATTTCTTTAGATATTAGGTACATAAAATAGTATGATGGCGTTTGTTGATTGTGATATTAATTGATCTGATCTTTTATTATTCTAATTTAATAAACTCTATTATACTTTAAAGAGCAGTCGTCTGTGATTAATGGTGCATATGTATGTGATGATCTGTATGTAGTAGTCTGCGCTCGGATTCACACCTTCACTGTCACTGATGAGTGACTACTAATTATGAGACTTAGTTTTATCGTTTGGTTATCGGTCCCTGTTCGCAGGGTGGTGCCCCGTTATTATTAATAATCATTAATAATTGTTATTCACATTAATAATTCTATTGATGTCAAGAATTCAGTTTCTTAAAAGCTGATAACTCAAACACGCCCCCTATTGATCCCAACATCACCCACGGCTCCCAGCGCTCGCTTGGAGCTCATCATCAACCTGAGGGAGGTGAGACCCTCCGGTCTATGGGCGGCGGTAATAAGCCTGTGAGCTACTTTCCTGTCCAACGAAGAAGAAGAAGAAGAAGAAGACGGCGTGCCCGCTGGCTGGTACCGCTGATGTTGATAACTGGAGGAAACGAAAGACTCGAGAGGGGGATGCCGGTGTCTGTGCTCCGCCTGCCAAAAGGACCCGACCCCAACATGTTGCAGCCTTTGAGCCAGGTCGTAACATATCATCTTAAAGGATAGATCCATTGGTATGAAAATGAAAAGGACTGGAGAAATTGCAACTCTTGCAAAGTAGCACAAGGCATCAATTTTGCTAAAAAATCAAACTCATCTGATTTGCTTGAAACTTTACGCACCTGGTGGGCTGTTCCCAGGTATGCCCCCCCCCTCCCATAGGTTTCAGCCTCCTAGCCTAGAGCACATTGGAGATATTATTTGGGAGAGATGGGTACCTTTTATGTCATATCGGTTGGGATAATTGGCCTACACGGTCAACCCATACAGATGTAGTTGAAATTACCCTTTTTCAGTCATAAGGAGACTGCCTTTCCCCAGACAAATTTACAAAACACATGTAGTTGAAATGGCCGTTTTTGAGTTGTAAATAAACTGACGTTTGACCTAGAAAATCTCCACAACCCCTTGGACTACGAACCTGAAATTTGGACTGTACTATCATCATAAAGTATAGATCCACTGGTATGAAAAGGATTGGACGAATTACAATTATTTAAATTCCCAGGCAAAGTAGCATCAGGCAGTGATTTTGCTGAAAAATCAGACTCATCCGATTTGCTTACAAATAACTTTAGATGATGGGAAATTATAGCTACATCATCAAAATGTATCAGACGGTTAGTTACCAGCTTGTCCTCCGTTTTCAGAAGACGGTTGACTATGTTATTGAATATTTGACTACTTCCTGTAATTAGCATGTGCTGTGCATACACACCCACATAGTACATGTATGTGTGCTAGTGTATAAAGTATTTATATTGACAACTACATCACAACTTACTTAAAGACTGTCCTCTGTTGTCCACTATGTTTCATTTAAAAGCGAATTCATGGGAAAACAGGTCCAAAATGCAATGGCAGATTTGGGAAAGTTGACCCTGTTTCATTTTTGATGTTCCTTTTCAAAACGGCAAAGTGCATAATTTGGCCTTTTTGGGATCATTCTTGGTCGTACCTGCGCATCCGCTAACATAACGAGATGTCCACGGTCGAACGTGGCGTTGTACGGTGATAGCTGATCCGTTTCCATGATTTCCACTCGAAAAGCATAAAACATCCCATTCGACACATAACAAACCCATTCCCAAGATAAGTGATCCATTTCTGCGTTTTCCACTGAAAGTTGTACTTAAAAAGCATAAAACTACCCATTGGGCACTTAAACCACCCATTTCCATGTTTTATAATGAAAGCTGTACTCAAAAGGCATTAAACACCCCATTGGTCATTTGGTGTAGAAAATGACTCAATATCGCCCTCTATGGCATTTCCCACTTCAATACAACATTTGGTTCAAATGGCCCTTCGTGGCCCTGAAGTCCCAATGGCATGCAGTCCGGATGGGCAGATATATTGCCGGCGTGTCCGAATTGTGTCAATTCGGGACAACGGCCCATTCAAAAGTTGAAACACAATGCTGACATTCCTGTACAGATATATTTCTCTCTATTTTCTGAAAATCAATATTTTAAATATTGTGGTTTTCATGTAAGACTATAGCCCAAAGTTATTTGCTTAAGTGTAATTAATAAATGGAAAGCAAACCGTGACTCAAAAAACGCGGTACAATCCGAACCGTGAGGTTTGTGATCCGTTGCACCCCTAGCGGCTATACATTTCATCATTGGTCAGGTTCGGAAGGGGGCCAGAGAAAACATGTTTTTTGCGTATGTACACACCGATTCCACATTAACTTTAGTGACCTGCGAGTGGCGTAATCGGGTGTCATTACTGCCGACATGAACAACAATCTTACTGTCTTTACGCTTATCCTTAGCCAGCAGTTTTAAATAGGATTCAATGTCGCCCTCTCTGGCCCCGGGTATAGGCCTCCATGTAACTATGGCCCCTGGAACACATGTAACTATGGCCCCGGGTACACATGTAACTATGGCCCCCTGTACACATGTAACTATGGCCTCTGGTATACGTGTAACTATGGCCCCTGGAACACATGTAACTGTGGCCTCTGGTATACATATAACTATGGCCCCTGGAACACATGTAACTGTGGCCTCTGGTATACATGTAACTATGGCCTCTGGTACACATGTAACTATGGCCTCTGGTACACATGTAACTATGGCCCCTGGAACACATGTAACTATGGCCCCTGGCTCTGGTATACATGTAACTATGGCCCCGGGTACACATGTAACTATGGCCTCTGGTACACATGTAACTATGGCCTCTGGTACACATGTAACTATGACCTCTGGTATACATGTAACTATGGCCCCTGGAACACATGTAACTATGGCCTCTGGTATACATGTAACTATGGCCTCTGGTATACAAGTAACTATGGCCTCTGGCTCTGGTATACATGTAACTATGGCCTCTGGAACACATGTAACTATGGCCTCTGGTTTCGCTATCTTCACGTTTCTCAGAATAGAGCTGCCGATAACCAGAGTTGGTTTCTCACCGGGTGTGTCGCTGAGTGGGGAGAACGGGTTTGAAACGTGAAGTGGCTGATGGTGACCCGTGTGCTTCGACTTAGACTTATGCTTCCTTCGGACCGTCACAAAAAAAGAAATGGACGTAGTGATTTACAGGGTCATTTTCCATATACACTGTGTCTGTAACGTTATAGTGAAATACAGTGGCTCCCATTCAGACGGGTTTACTTAAGTGATACATGTTTATCTCTTGGTATCCACAGCATACATAACAATGAAAAATGAGCGACAAAATATAACATATACAAAGAGCTCAGCATCCTCTGACCGAGGTAACGAACGCACCCCCAAAATATACACGTGAGACCGTCTTAGCCTGCTTAGGGAGGCAAAAGCCAGGATAACTTAACAACAATAGCCACCGCGTATCACTTATTTCAGGCTTAAAAACATTGGCCTTCCCGACTACCGGATATCAACGGATCTAGGTGTGTGTGTGCAACAGGTGTAGGTGGACTGGAAGTACTCCAGGATGGACCCGCTCTAGAGGGCCACCGCTGGAGGAGGAACCCCGTGTGGTTGGGAACCTCGCTCGGTTATCAAGGGCAGCTTCAGGACCCTGGCCCTAACACTCCTGATTTAGATGCCAATCTGACCCCATTGCTTCCGAATAGACAACAGCTAATGTCTAAACATTATCATCACACTGCAACATCATATATGATACCAGGGCTGCAACAACGAATCGATAAAATCGATAAAAATCGATCATGAAAAGAGTTTGCAACGAATTTCATTATCGATTCGTTGTGTCGTGTGACTATTACGCCACTCAATAAGTCACGGAGATGTTTGAGTGTAAAGTTGAGTCTTTTTGTGCATTTTATTTAAAAACGCCTATATATTTGGCAGATGTAAAGCATACATGTGTATGTTTTTTTGTGTCAGTCCATTTTATTTTATTTTCTTTTAATTATTACTTTTACAGCTCAGGGATGTTCAAGGAGCAAACTGTTTGTGCACTTTCTGAACAGTTTTTGCAGTGTCAGTTCTGTTTTTGAATAAAGGGCTGGAAATTAATGCTTTTTGTTTTTTATCCGATTCATCGATGAATCGAAAAAATAATCGCCAGATTAATCGATTATTAATAGAATCGTTAGTTGCAGCCCTATATGATACATAAGCAGAGCATCAAAAACAATCTGAGCAACCAGGTTAGTAAATCACAACAACACTGAACACCATTTAAACGTTAGCTTGCAGCAGGAATGTCATTCACATGTCATGTCTCATGTATTCACTACTGTCAGCCGATCCCAGGGGAAGAGCTCTCTCACCTTTAGGAGACTATGAAGGCCCCACCAGAGACGAGCAACACTGGACTTTGGTTGGAATGTACAGAATACAAACCAGTTTTATTTGTTGTTACAGAAAGTGTGGGAGCCAGAGCTGGCCCACAGTGAGAGAAGGCCTGTACGCACGCGGTGCTGCAGTCTTTAGCAGCGCCGCATCTTAATAAAGCTACCAAAACTGGTTTACAATTAAAAGGATTTTAATCCTACTGAAGCAAATACAATTATACAGTGAAGTGCACTACTTCTAACAGAATATAAAACAAAAGAAAAACCCCGCGCAAAAAAACTCCCCTCAGCTCCTCAGAAGACACGTGTGTCCCCTGGGAGCCAGCACGAGAGAGAGACAAAAGACTTAAAGTAAACCACCCACACACAGTTTAAAACCCCTCCCCTTTTGTCTATCTCAATTCCTATTGGCTAACTTCAACCTTCTCCTCCTCCTCCCAGGACCCTCGCACGGGTGTGATCTATAATTGCCTGTCTAGAAGTCTCTCTGTCCCTAAGCCTTACTCTTAATACATTCAATGACTGTCTGTTATGGCTTAACCCTTCTATGATGAACATTCTATATCAAAGATAAGACTTTGCAACTTTTGGCAAAAGCTTCATGTCTACAAATTCTACGAAGATACTCTTCTAGCTACTAATCCTAAAACACTTTTATGATTATCCTAATTATGCATTTCCTAAACACTTCTGATTATGACTAATTATGAATTCTTAAATATGAATCATTAAACACTTCTATTATAACTTCTTAACACACAGTTCTACACTCAAATTTCCTACAAAAGTAAGGTAAAAGCTCACAAAGAATGAATAATACAAAATAAGTAAAAGATAAAACAAAATGTCAGATGTACCAAGTTCAAAAAGAACCAAGTCTCTCAAAGAGCAAGAACCCCCAGAAGCCTCGACCCTTTGTTGTCTCCTCCTACATACACACTTCTCCTTGGTGCTTCTGCAACCTCCGGGTCCATATAAGGTAGACAACAGATCATCTTTAATCATTGGACCAAACAGTTTTCATAGTCTGATCATTTCTGACAGACTTATTGTTTAGGTTAGGTTATGTAGTTAGGTGTGACAACCACCACACGCCCAGAAGCTTCCATTGTGTAACCCTAACCCTTATGTCCCAACATAATCAACTGAATAAATCCATTAAAACAAGTTATGCAAGTGTTGACGTGAGCTTTGAAAGTACATGTCAACACATTTGTCTTGACAAAGCAACAACGATCAGGAATACGAATAGAAATACAAATGATTGAAACGTGATTTGAAGGGAAAGTAGAAAGTGATTGTGAAGCTGTGAAGCAGAAACCAGTTTGAGTCTGTGCATCGAATCAACAAAGAAATGATCAACAGACAATGACATACGTTGTAACTTTATAAGATCATGTGTTTTCCTGCTCTCTCTGGGTTTGGAATACATGTTTGGAATTTGTGAAACATGTTCAAGTTAACATGGGATGTTACTTTACTGTTGAACCTTTACTTGTCAACCCATCTCTCTGTTAGCAGACCGAGGATCTAACAAGTCATTGTCATTGCTGCTACTGAACTGGACGCAGGTAGACATAGTTGGTTGCATAATGAGCCCAGAAGTAAGGGTACACAGGCTCAGTGAATGTGGTGTGAAAGGTGTAGAGGTGGCTCAGTGTGTCAGAGGAGACTTTGTAGAAGGACAGAGTGCCAGCAGGCCAGTCCAGATACACCCCAAGTGTTGGGCAGCCACCAGAGGGGAAAACAGTTTCCAACACCTTATCATTATGATAGGCCTCCAGTGTGTGTTTTCCAAAGCCTGCATATTGGACAATAGCCCATGCCAGCTGGTGTTGCCAAGTTAGGAGATTATATAAAAGACTAGCTCCCTTTCTCTTAATGCTCTTGTATGCAACAGCTGCATACATATAATTCTTAGTAGTAGAATCTTGATCCTGCTCTACCTCCCAGTAATGGCGCCCAGATAACTCCTCTCTGCACATCACCTGAGTATGTGTATCAAACCTCTCTGGGTGATCAGGATGACTCTGACTTTCTGATGTATATGTTGCTCTCTTGTTTCCAGCAGACAGAATGAGGTTGTTATGTGCAGTGTTTGGGTCCAGGGTGAGATCACAGGCATCTGATGGAGAGACCAACACAAACTCATTAATTCTGATGGTCAAACAGGTTTCTGGAGGACATTGATTTGTACAGAGTATTTTTGACTCAAAAGCATGAATAAACTTACACCAGATCAGATCTCTTTTGTCTGTGATCTCTTCAGGAGTAAGGTCAGGTTTTGAAAAGTCTTCACTGACCAGAATGCCCTCCTTGTAATGGTAGATGGTTGCTCCTTTGTATTTCTCATTTGGAATGCCTGTGATTAGGAACCTGAACCGCTTGTTCTTACATGCTCTGGTAAGGTCACGGAAAGCTTT
Organism: Lycodopsis pacificus; assembly: GCA_028022725.1. Taxonomy (NCBI): domain Eukaryota; kingdom Metazoa; phylum Chordata; class Actinopteri; order Perciformes; family Zoarcidae; genus Lycodopsis; species Lycodopsis pacificus. Next base: position 19,862,773 of record CM051708.1, read on the forward strand.
GGCTTTTTCTCTCATTGTGGTAAAAACGTCTTCTGAGGAGAACCACTGGTCTTCATTAGTGCTCCTTATTTTCGTGGAGTCTAAGTAGGTGGCCATCACATCAAGGTCGGTATCACCCCTTATCATGGAGGTGAAAACAAAGCAGAGAGCATGATCTACATCTCCATCAAGAACCTCTCTGTCCAGCTCGGACTGATTTCGGACGATCTTTGTTCCCTCCATGGTATCTACACAGGATCTGATGATGTTGATTTCTCTCTCTTTGTCATCCAGCCACTTGCTTAGTTTCTCTTGACTGAATGGTGACTTCTCTCTGCCGTCAAAGGTTTCTTCCAATGAGCTCTCATCTTCTTTACCTTCACGGATGGAGGGGAGTTTCTTCGCCATGGTCTGCTGGAGGTCAGATGCATAGCGGTCACACAATTTCTGGAAAGTTTTGAACTCTTCATGAATACATGGAAAGTTCTCCAACACTCCGTCTTCCAGAGAATCGTTGCATCTCACTCGTATTTCCCTCAAATCTTCAAGAGCATCCTGCATCTTCCCCACCAGTCCAATGCTGATCTCACTCTTCAGCTCAGCAGCTTCAGGAATCAAATTCTTCAGTGGCATCAGCCAGACCTTCACTGGGACAGCATTCTCTCCTTTTTCTCCCAGTAGCTGTGGAAGTTGTCCACAGGTCTTCACTGCCTCTTGAAATGTTACAGGGATGCTCTTAAGGAGAAAGTCTCCAAAGAATGTGCAGGAGTATTTATTAGTCAGGGCTTTTTCTTCATCAGTCAGCTTGATGCTAGCTTGCGCCTCAAGACTAAGTTTGGGGATCTTGTTTATCACAGCTCTCATGCTGCCCTGGATGTTTTGATCGCTGCTGGCGTCTAACTTCTCACTGTCAAACACAAAGAAAGAGTTTGCCCCATAAAGGATGCCCGTGACTACATGTGTTGCCGAGGTCTTCTTAATAACTTCCATTTGTTGGGCGTCTAAGGTCAGCAGGTCAATCATTGACCAGTCTTTGAAGTGGGTGGTAGATTTGTACCGACACGTCACTCTGCTCTGATTCTTGAATTTCTTCTGATCATTCAGATACTTGGCAGATCCTCCAACTTCGATCAGTCCACAGAGGAAACTGGCCTTCACAGAAGCTTCAACATCCAGCAGAGAGGACTTGGATTCAATGGTGTCAGATCCAGTCATTGCAAAATTATTGTCGGGTTTAGCAATTTCAGTTATCTTCCCTTGTAGAGTTGTACCATCCCACAGTGTCAAACCTTTAGAAATTGGAAACCATAAAGCAGGAGGATCATTTTGTGAAATTTGTAAAACAGAAAGAAGAAGAAGAAGCGACTACACATGGTTAAGAGGCAGAGGGGATGTCCTATATTCGTTTAGTTTTTTTTCTCAAAAAGTCTCAAAACCATTTAAGTTGTGATCTTGCGTTTACCAGTGTTAATGTTTGACAAGTTTTTATATAGTTTGCTAATTAATCATAAGATAATGTTGCGGTCCATAATCAAAGCTAACGAGCTGTTTGATTCCAAAAGAGCAAGTAAGAAACAACTTTTACAAGAATAACGACAATTCAACTGTCTTCTTTATCACAGGATAATATATCAGCTACTAATACAGCATGCTTCCCTAAAATGTATAACGAATGAATGTTCACAACTACGTTATGGAATTAAAAAGCATTTGCTTATTATTTTAATGGTGTGTATGGATGTTAAAAAGGTGAGGACTGATTAGTGAAATGATTTCAAAGTCCCTTTAATCAAAGCTGTGAAAGTCAAATATGTAGAGAAATATTTTATTAATAAAGTAATCTCAGACTTACCTGGGATCAGAACATCTTTTCGAGCATCATAGAGCATTCCTAGGGTGAAAGGTCGACCCAGGGCAGCAACGTTGTTCAGATCTGCGGCCATTTCTCCAACCTGATGAGAACAGTGAGCACGCAGCCTTCAGTACTTCATTTACACGGTCAAGTATATTGAGTGTTGAGAGTTTAACCCTGGAAGTAAACTCTACTCCTTCACTCAACAAAAAGACGGATAGTTAGACACAGACTGGAGTTCAGTTAAACTCTAAATGTGCATCTGTTTCTGTCTCTGTGCACCCAGTCTGTCCTCACCTGGTGAAGTTGTGTAGATTCAATTCAATTTATTTTGTATAGCCCAAAATCACAAATTAGCCTCAGAGGGCTTTACAATCTGTACACATGCAACATCCTCTGTGCCGGGACCCTCACATCGGAACGGGAAGAACTCCCCCCAAAAAACCCTTAACGGGGAGAAAAGAGGAAGAGACCTGAGAGAACAGAGGAGGATCCTCTATCAGGATGGACAGAAGTGTGATAGATGTCATGTGTACAGAATGAACAACTTAACAGAGTTACAACACATTCAATGCATATGACAGAACCACGGCAGGAGGCAGGACCAGGGTCCAGCTATAACTAGGATCCACGTAAACCTGCGTGGTGAGAACGCTCAAAGACTCCGGTGAAGAAACAAAGTTAGTAATGAGTGTTAAAGGGACATTAATTCATACAGAAGGCGACAGAGAGGAGCTCAGTGTATCCTAGGAAGTCCCCCGGCAGTCTAGGCCTATAGCAGCTTATCTAGGGGCTCGTCCAAAGCAAACTTGAGCCAGTCCTAACTATAAACCTGAGCCGGCCCTAACTATAAACTTGAGCCGGCCCTAACCATAAACCTGAGTCGGCCCTAACTACAAACCTGAGCCAGTCCTAACTATAAACCTGAGTCGGCCCTAACCATAAACCTGAGCCGGTCCTAACCATAAACCTGAGCCGGTCCTAACCATAAACCTGAGCCGGTCCTAACCATAAACCTGAGCCGGTCCTAACCATAAACCTGAGCCGGTCCTAACTATAAGTGTTGTCAAAAAGGAAAGTCTTAAGCCGACTCTTAAATGTGGCGAGTGTGTCTGCCCCCCGGACTGAAACTGGAAGCTGGTTCCACAGAAGAGGAACTTAATGACTGAAGGCTCTGGCTCCCATCCTGCTTTGTAAGACTCTAGGGACCACAAGCAACCCTGAATTAATGGAGCGCAGCTCTCTAGTAGGGCAGTATGGTACTATAAGCTCCTTAAGATATGATGGTGCTGACCAGTTCAGGCTTTGTATGTAATTAAAAGGATTTTAAATTCTATTCTAGATGTACAGGGAGCCAGTGCAGAGAAGCTAATACAGGAGTAATATGATCTCTTTTCTTAGTTCTTGTTAGTACACGAGCTGCAGCATTTTGAATCAGCTGGAGAGATTTAACAGCCTTATTAGAGCAGCCTGATAATAAGGAATTGCAGTAATCTAGTCTAGAGCAGGGTCTCAAACTCATCTTCACTCCGGGCCACATCAGCATCACGGTCGCCCTCAAAGGGCCGGTTGTAAATGTAAGACTGTGTAAATGTAACTACTCCTAACATATTGGTAAATAACTGTCTCTGCATTTGATTATTGTTTATTCAAGTGTAAAAATATTGTACATGCAGTTATATAAATGTAAAACTATATTTCAACACATTTCTGTTATTATAACTTAAATCATTTTAATTTAGGGTTAAGAAACCCACATTACTCTATCAAAGATCAAACTATTAAAGAAAATATCAAAGACAAATATCAAACAAGTTATTACAATAACTTTGTTCAAAGCTTAAAATCCTTTCAAGGGTGCGTTTGCACAATCCCACGTGAAGTATTTCATGTGTTGTAAAGCCACGTTTAAAGTCTTCAATGTACTCGCAATACATTTCCATTTCACAGTAACCAGCCAAAGAGCTGCTTCTATGTTTAAGTATCTCATCATTATGACTTTCTATCTCATAACTTCGACTTTCTATCTCATAATTTCGACTATGGGGATATTTTTATTATCAAGTCTAACTTTAAAAAAAAAAAGAAAATGTATTTATTTTTTAAACTTTTTCTTTTTTTTCTTGCTGGCGGATTCGCGGGCCACATAAAATGACGTGGCGGGCCGGATTCGGCCCGCGGGCCGGGAGTTTGAGACCCCTGGTCTAGAGGTAACAAATGAACTCATTTCTCTGCATCGCTTTGAGACAGGATGTGCCTGATTTTTGAAATGTTACGTAAGTGAAAAAGGCAGTCCTAGAAATGTGTTTTATCTGAGAGTTAAAAGACATATTCTGATCAAAGATAACTCAGATTCATCTGGTTTGATCGATAGATATAATTGAGTATCATCTGCATAACAGTGAAAGTTTATCGTGTTTTCTGATAATATTGCCTAAAGGAAGTATATATCAGGTGAACAAGATTGGTCCAAGCACAGAACATTGTGGAACACCATGACTAACGTTGGTCTTCATCGAGGTTTCATCATTTACATTGTCGCGTGCTCCTCCTGTTCTCCTGCACGTTCTAAAAATAAAAATGTTTAAAGAGATAAACCTATACCGGTGGTCAACTATTTTGTTATTCTTGACTGCGGAACATGGATCTTTATTTATTCTTTTGATTCTATTTTAATTCACACTCTACTCTCTCTACCTTGGTTTCAATATAGTATCGTGCTCGGATAGCTATCGGTCAAAAATAATCATTTTCTATCTTCCTGCTCTGAGATCCACTGGTTTAAATCTCTTTCACACTGTCCCCAGGTCTCTCCTACTTCACTACTGTGTGTGTGTGTGTGTGTGTGTGTGTGTGTGTGTGTGTGTGTGTGTGTGTGATGAAATCAGTACATGCACCATAGTGTGAGGAGCTGCAGCTTACCTCAGGGGCTGAGCGGTACCCCGTAGAAGAAGAGACCCCTCTCTCTTGGTTCTTTGTCCCGACAGAGATGAAAAGATGGAGCCGAAGAAAATAGTTAAGCTTTCACAAGTATGTTTCTTTGGTTACAAATATAGAGAAAAGTGTTTCACAAACAGTTTGCAACGCCCGAATAGAATTAAGCCGAAACCAGTGAGCAAAGTGTTGTGCCAAAAGTCCGGAGAAAAGTTCAGTTTAATTTAACACCGGTTAAGACCTGCAACTTCACTTTCCTCTGCCAGCGCGAAGCCTAGAAAAGCCTCGATCTTACAATCTGGAAGGTTTTTATCCTCAGCCTGAGCAAACGCCAGAGGAAGTCCAGCCCTCACGTCTCTGTCCTGTGAGCCCGGAGCGCTGGACCCCCCCGCACAAGCTATTGCCCTGGCTCGGGCCAGCAAAGGTTACGTTTCTCTGCTTGTGTACGAGACTAAATGCAGGAAACATCAAAAGAGGAACTAATGCGTTTCGCAATAGGTGTGTGTGGGTCGAAACGCAGTAGAGCTGCCTGAGAGATCCACAGATCCCTCTGGCTTCTCTCAGTTACATTCATTTTGTTTGTGGTCTTTTTGTACATTGTTTTGTGACAGTGTCTTTTAAAACTCCTCCTGACCAGGGCAGTCCATCCACAGACATTTGCAAATAATCAATTCCTCGAACAACATTTACAAACTGACATCAATCTGATAAATAGGACTTAAACCAGCTTAGTGCGGTTCCTTTAATGCAAATCAAATGTTGTAGTCTCTGTCACAGGATGTAGTGGTCTGTGGTGTTGAACGCAGCACTAAGGTCTAACAGGACAAGAACAGAGACGAGTCCTTTGTCTGATCAATCAGAAGGTCATTAGTTATTTCACCAGCGCTGTCTCTCTGCTGTGATGCTTTCTAAATCCTGACTGAAAGTCCTCAAATAAACTATTGTTACGTAGAAAGTCACACGACTGATTCTCGCCTGCTTTCTCAAGGATCTTAGAGAGGAAGGAAGGTCAGACCTAAACACCTGTGGATGGAGAGCGGGCTTCTTAAGAAGAGGTTTAATCACAGCTACTTTGAAGGACTGTGGTACATGACCTGTTAGTGACGACAGGTTGATCATATCCAGTGTTGGGAAGGAAAATAAGCGTTTGAGTTATCAGCATACATGAAAACTACTTGATTGACATCAATAGAAGTGTTAATGTCAGTAAGATAATTAACAATTATTAATAACAACGGGGCACCACCCTGTGAACAGCGACTGACAACCAAACTATAAACTAAGTCTCATGATCAGTGTTCACTCACAATGTCAATAGTCTGAGTACTGTTACACATTCAGAGTGAACGTGAAGGTTTGAGTACGAGCACAGACCTCATATCAGCTGTTATCACAATACAGGCACAAAGTAATCACAGACAGCTGCTCTTCAAAGTTTAACAGAGTTTATTACCTTCCAATAATTATGATCGAGTCAACTAATATCTAAAACTAACAACAAAACTATACATTCATGAGCACGCTGTCGAAAACCAACACGCTGTGGTAAGAGGGAGTGAGTGTGTGTGTGTGTGTGTGTGTGTCTGTGTGTGTGTGTGTGTGTGTCTGTGTGTTTGTGTGTGTCTGTGTGTGTGTGGGTGTGTGTGTCTGTGTCTGTGTGTGTGTGTGTGTCTGTGTGTGTGTGTGTGTCTGTGTCTGTGTCTGTGTGTGTGTGTGTGTGTGTCTGTGTCTGTGTGTGTGTGGGTGTGTGTGTCTGTGTCTGTGTGTGTGTGTGTGTCTGTGTGTGTGTGTGTGTGTGTCTGTCTGTGTGTGTCTGTGTGTGTGTGTGTCTGTGTCTGTGTGTGTGTGTGTCTGTGTGTGTGTGGGTGTGTGTGTCTGTGTCTGTGTGTGTCTGTGTGTGTGTGTGTGTGTCTGTGTGTGTGTGTGTGTGTCTGTGTGTGTGTGTGTCTGTGTCTGTGTGTGTGTCTGTGTGTGTGTCTGTGTGTGTGTGTGTGTGTGTGTCTGCCCGTGCGCCGCGGTAGAGTACGGGCGATTGTTCTCTCATCTACAGAAACACGGCTGACGATCTATGACCTGCCCAACCCCGGCTCTGACCTTTTAACCGATGACAGAGAAAGGCAGAAGTGGACAACTTGCCTACAGAAGTAAAGCAACGGATCCTTCAGAGAAAGAGAAGCATACTTCTTCTTTCCAATCAAGTCGATTCAAGGCGCTCCAATCAGCCTCTGTCTCGGCAGAGAGGGGGCTCTTCTGCGAAAAAGGGAATTCTTCGTCCATGAATCGACTTGGTTGGAAAGAAGAAGGATGCTTCTCTTTCTCTGCAGAATCAGTTTCTTTACTTCTGTCGGCAAGTTGTCCACTTCTCCGGTTCTCAGGAGGCGAAACAGAAACAAAGCAAAGAGTTGGGGGTGAAACAAGGTTTTGTAAAAGCAGGGCTGAGCCACAGGGGTCCTGGGGTTTCTGTGGGCCTTGACCAATGGGGACGCAGTGTTGATGCTTTATTGCTTTCGCATCTAAACATTCTACAGCTTGCTCTTATCTGACACTCAGATCAGGCTGCAGATTTCTCTGCAAAATAGGCAGGCCAGTTCTCTTTGTGTCAGAGCACATGGTGAAGCACATGGTCAGATCCCAACACGAGTAAAGACGTGGTAATTACCGGTAAAACGCCTTCAAGCAGCCTGGTCGGTACAGGGTCCAAGAGACGGGTAGCAGGTTTAGACGTAGACATTGTTGAAGTCAATTTGTCACGGTCGATACGAGTAAAGCCGTCTAAACATATATCAGGGTTTACAGCTGCTTCTAAGGTTACTCTATTTGAGGATAGATCGGTACTGGTAGAGGGCAGTACATTGTTCATGTTCTCTCTCATAGTTATCATCTTATCATTGAAGAAGTCCATGAAGTCATTACTGCTGAGGTCTACTACAGGAGCCCTCTGTTATATTGAGGCATGGTGTTGAGTTAAATACAGACGGAATCGCTTCTTTAAATTGAGCTACAGCACCAGACAGACAGCTAGTGTAGAAACGTTTGCCTAATGCCGTACACTGCGGTAGTAGGAATTCAGAAGTTATTAGATAATGGTCCGATAAAAGAGGGTTCTGTGGAAAGACTGTTAACTGTTCTATTTGAATGCCATAAGCCATAAGCAGGTCGAGGGTTAAAGATGGCTGCTACTCCATGTGAGTATTGATATGACTTGGAGGAGTTGATTCATTTAGGCTGACATATTCTTCATTTCACAGCCAGGTTTCAGTGAGACAAAATAAATCAATATGATTATGTGATATTAACTTATTTACGAATACAGCTTTAGATGAGATCTGATGTTTAGTCCACATTTAATCATCCTATTTAGTTGCACTGTTGCGTTGATGTTAACTTGGATTAGGTTATTTAACTCCTTGACTCTTTACTTTTGATTGAATGAATGTAAGTGGCCGTGGGGCAGACACTGTCTCTTTGGGGTTTTGGTGGGTAACTGCTCTAATGGAAGACTGACACTCTGCTTCCTGGTCTGAACTCTGGGTTGTCGTGGATTTAGGTCCAGTAACAAACTGACTCAGATTTTAAGAAATGAGATCCGCTCCATCCAAATCTGAGTCCAATCCCTGTTCTAGACAAACTCCTCCTGACAACCCAGAAACAATAGGCAACTTCCCTCCATCACACACACACACACACACACACATTGTCGCTTATTGTCAATATGTGAGTTGAGCAGGGAAGCGATGAAAGTGTGTAATGATGCTACCTGACAGCCCGTTAAACCGGAGAGAGATGAGGATGCAATTAGATTGTCATCCACGCCGGAGTCACCGCGACGAAACAGACGGAAGGAGTGAAAAGGAGGGGAGGTTTATTTTGGGAGTCTTTTCAGGGCGAGCTGATGGTTTCTGTGCAGACGTTTGATGCGATATCAAATGATTGAGAGACGATGATTATTGGCTGTGTGATCAGTTGTGTCATTGGCCCCGGGTTGATTCTGCTGCTGAGTTCACGTCAAGCTGAAGATAAAAGCTACCAACCCTCCTCTTCAGTCTCTTCATCTTGTGAAAAAGGAAAGCGACACTTCCCTTTGAACAGAGCTCCAGATTGACTTACTGCTCAGTCTCAGGAGAGACTTCACTCTATGTGCAAATGAGGCGTTTGAGCGGCAGCACATCGGATGTTTCAACTAAAACGTGTCAGAGAGAACATTTATATTCAGAGATAAACTTTTTTATATAAGTGCATGCGGTGCCGAACATTTGAGTTGGAATACTTTTGTAAAGAGAGTAAGTGATTTATGACAGTGTGAGGAATGAACACGAGGACAGCTGTGTCACACCTTGTCTGTTAAAACATGGCGGCGAGACACTACCGCCACATCCTTTCATGCATTCATCAATTATGAGTTTGGCTGTTGACAGTATTTTGTGATTTATGGAGTGAGACAAAGAGATATCCAAAATCCCCTCTGTAGAAACATTTCACTCTAATATGGCAACAGAATGAAACCTGGTTTTATTCCATGTTCAGAGTTATGTTCTGGGAATGTATGAAAAGTAGCACAAACAGAGAAAAAATTATAATCTGTGAACTAAGTAGAAGTAGTGCAAAAAACCTATTTTCTTAATTTCTTAATGTCTTAAAGTAAGTTATTAATTCATGGAGTTCATAGCGATCTGTGTGAGGGTCCCGGCACAAACCAGGTCGTGTGTACAGATTGTAGAGCCGTCTGAGGCAGATTCGTGATTTGTGATTTTGACTTGAATCTATTGGTCACGTTGTTCCCTCGTTCATCTGCAGTGTTTCCCCTTAAAGGAGCAAAATACGAGATTCAGAGCATTAATATCTACAAACCGTCATCTAAAGATATAGAAGAGTAAAGTTGTTGCAACCACAGCGTCTTTTTGTTGTTGTTGACGGAGTCGGCAGGCCGCGTGCTTTTTAGTACATGTTAGTGCATGTGAGCGTGCTTTTTAGTGCATGTTAGTGCATGTGAGCGTGCTTTTTAGTGCATGTTAGTGCATGTGAACGTGCTTTTTAGTGCATGTTAGTGCATGTGAACGTGCTTTTTAGTGCATGTTAGTGCACGTGAACGTGCTTTTTAGTGCATGTTAGTGCATGTGAACGTGCTTTTTAGTGCATGTTAGTGCACGTGAACGTGCCTTTTAGTGTACGTTAGTGCAGTTGAGCGTGCCTTTTAGTGCATGTTAGTGCACGTGAGCGTGACCCCTGGTTAGCTCTGGGCCGCCGCTCCGCACTGCTCTCATACGGCGGTTCCAGCCGATAACGGCGTCCTGACGGAAGCGTCGTCGTGGAAACGGAGCCTCGGGGGAACGTTAGCTGCTGTCAGCGCTTTGCTGCTCCGAGCTGTCGGCTCGGGCGCTGCCATGTTGAGAGCCGTTGAGAGGCAACTGAAACACTCCCGATACATTCAGCACCTTTAAAGAACAGCTCCAACGTTCTCGTGTCTATTAAAACTACTTCGTAGCGTAATAAAGCATTATAAAGTGCATGCAAATACTAAATTATGGAGTTAAATGAAGCTTTGAACCTTTTACTGCTCCTGGTCAATGTGAAAGAAAAGATGTTTGAATCCCATTAGTGTTTGTATTCCGTTCAAATTAGATTATCTATAAAAAATACTTCCCATCCCCCCCCCCCCCCCCCCCCATCCCTGTTTCCCCTTCAGTGTAAGAGCCTCGCAGTAACAGCGTGTTGCCAGTAGGAGGTGTGATGTTCCACCGATGGAGAACAGGTGTGTATGAGTGGTACTGTAAAATAATATAAAAATGATTATCGTCCGTCATTATCACATACAAAGTAATATACACCAATACTATATAATGTATGTATGCACATATTAAATGTTAAATATTATTAGTAAGTATTAAATTAAAGGAAGATTATTAGATTACTAGTTAAATATTACACAATGACCAATAATTCTGAAATCTTTAATATAGAACTTTAACATGTGTAGTTTCCTTCTCCTTTTGGATTCATAGTTATAAATTCAACATTATAGGAAACTCTTAAAGATTCAATGAACTGAAGGTGCCACGTGTTGAGGATGACGATGAGAGTATCGTCAGTGATGAAGATCAGGAATTATATGAGGGAATGATGTGGATTATAACGATGATGTTGATGGATTATGAACGATGATGACAAGACTGATGAAGAGAGGGATGGTGGTGGTGACGTTATGAACGTATGCTCGTGATAAAAGACTCATTCATTATTGATGATATGAATGAGTGGTGACGACATTAGAACAGAAACGATTAACCCTGAAGTTATATTGTTGGTGAGGTCCAGGTGTTTGCACACATCACACCAACTCTCAGCCCTCAGCGTGGAACAGCAGAACCACAGTGTCCAGGTAACCACGGCCTCCCGCCCGTCAGACCTATCCACCGGTTCACTGATCACTTTAGGAAAACACATGAACCGACCCACACTCCACTCCAAAACACATTCAATCGAGCAGACGACGTTTTAGCGGATGAGGAAGTCTTGTTCACCAAAACCTGGACTGTTCTTGAATAACTTTGTCTCAGTGTGATTTTACCTCCAAATAACGCTTCTTCATTCTGGGAAGCCGTGGAGTCACCGAGGACACGAATGTTACCAGCAGGTTTTATAGATCAATAGATTTACATGAAATGTAATAAATAAAGACTGAACATTGTGTTCGATTGTGGTCGATTCATCGCCGTCCTTGTTGAACACTTGAAATGTTTTTGTTTTTTGTGATGAAGTATTCTGAGACCGTCCACAGCAGATGTGTTCTCGCCTTTTTCCAAATAAACTTTTCTTCAATTGTTGATTCATTTAATTTGATGAAAAGGATGAGAAAATCATCATTTTGTGTTGTTTTTGTATTTATTGAACTGGATATTGTATATAAAGGAAAGCTCTGAACCTTCTTAGCTATTCTATTGTAATGTCTCCATCTATCAAGACCTTCCCTCGGTTATTAATATCTTCCTAGCTCACTACTCTACATATTCCTTTGACTCATCAGATACCAATACAGTCACATTTGTCTCTTCTGGGACTCCATAGCTGTAAACCTCCGAGGACTCCAGAGGAGCTGTCCGGTCTGGCGTGGTGCTGAAACCCTCCAGGATCCATCAGCACCTACGGAACCTCCGTGAAGGTTCATCTCAAGACTTTCGCCGAACTAGACTTGGCCAAACAATTAAAAGACATTTCTGAGTCGCATTCATTCGCAAGAAATATCCTTTAATTGTAAGGTCAAGTGTAGTAATCTTCCATTTCTTCTTCTCGATGAGTGGAAACGATCCTCTTTGGTCGTCACATGGGAGTGGGAAAAAAAGAACACCTGGAAAGACATCACGGGTAAGGTCAGTGACGTCACATGCACACACGCCGAGGAGATGTGTGACCTCATCACTCGCGGGCTTCAGGCTGCAGAAGACAAACGGATCCAAGACTCACTGAACCTCACGAGAGCGTTGTAGACCTGCAGCGCCGAGAATCGCTGCTGCCGACTGGTTGAGACCTGCTGCATCCTGCCGCGAACACGTTCTCCCTCTCGTCTCCCACTGTACCGGGACACGCGCGCATTCCGAGCCACCCAGTGCGGCTGAGGAGTCCACCTCCCCCTTTACTCTAATCTATTCCTTCCCCCAAAGCCACCGCTCTCACGACTCGCTGTCGCTCCTCATCGCGTTAAATCTTGGTCGCCTTTAGTGAAAACATTTCTGATTTCTTTCTGGAAAATCCTCCATGCAGCTCTCGGAAGATTTTACGCACGCGGCGGCGCCAAAGCCGCTGCTCGCCTGGTATCCGGACGCTTTGGCTCCACAACAAGAACTGAACGTGACGGGTGTTCACGGAGATCACCGTTTAAATGTAACCTGCTCAGAGACTCGGCATCTTATCGTCCGTGCGCTCGCGCGTCATCGACGACCTCTCCAAGCTGCCGGTCAGCCCCGATGGAATAGTTCGTGTGTCCAGTTTTCTAAGATAGAACTACCGCATGTTCCTTTTCCTCTTTCCATCACAAGAAAAAAAGGAAAAATAAACTGGTCAAATCCAATGTTGTCTTGAATTTACGCACGGATACCGAAGTCACAAGCACGAGCAGAATAACGCACATTGCAGCGTGGCACTGCGGTGGTAACGGCTCCTCCTGTCGGCGCCGAATAAACCAACTTCAGTCGGTGCGGAGAGCACGTGAAGTCGGGCTGACGCAAGTTAATTACCGGCACAAACGACCTCCCCCGCTCTCCGGTGTCCGAGTCATCCCACACAAAACCTACCGACCGAACGAGCTCCGTCCGGGGTGCGACTACCTCGGCGTCTCGCTCCCTCTCACCCCGTCTCCTCCGCGGCTCCCATACATCCCCCCCATCTCTCTCTATCTCCATCCCTCGCCTCTCTTTTTCTCCGGTCGGGCTTCCAGCGCCGTAGATAGAGGCTCTGCAATCACGTGGGTCGGGGGAGACGAGAGAGAGAGAGAGCGAGAGAGAGAGAGAGAGAGAGAGTCCGTCCTCCTCCTCCTCCGCAGTTTGCAGTGTGTTATGTCTCAGACTCGGAGCTAGAGAGTCAGAGCTGCTCGCCTGGCGGATCTCAACCTCTGAAACAAACCCCCGGTGTCTTCTCTCATCCGTCCCCGCTTCCCTCCTCACTCACCCGGGTCTGTTTCTTCCCGGAGCCCTGGAAGCATCTCTTTATTTATTTCTCTACCCTTCTCCTTCCTCTCGACTCCGGCCAACAGTTTGATCTTTGGGATTTGGCTCTCTATTACTATTCGGTGGTGATTTCACTCAACACAGCTTCCCTGCTGCCGCTGCTGCTGCCGCCGCTTTTACGCACCGCCGCTTATTCCGGATTTGCTCATCACTGGAGGAAAACAACAACACAATTCAGCGAGGTGGATCCGTGGATGCGCCTCTTTGGCTCAAACTGGAGATGGAAATGCTGACATTGTTATTTCATTCCCTGTGGATATTGCAATGCAACACAGTGAGCGCCGACTCCATCATTCACATTGGTAAGACACCAACCGGGGCTTTTTTTTGGGGGGGGGGGGGGGGGGGGGGGGTGCTGAGCAGGGTTTTGGCCGTAGGGAGAGACGAGCTGGTGGCTGCGTGCAGGAACGGCTTTAAACAGAATGTGAGCATGAAATCAGGTTACTGTTGTTTGTGAAATGCGGATGAGTGGTGTTTAAGTTGAGGTAATTTTAATATTACACTTTCCGTGCATACATTCCCCTCCGACCTCAAATCTAATTATCATTCCAATCCGTGCCGGCATAATGTTTAGGAAGGAAAGGAAGGAGGCTGTTGCATCCAGGCTCAGACGCACGCAGCGCAGCTTGAAGTGCCCGCAAAGTGTTGCACCGCACCATCCATCCCTCCCTCCCTCCATCCATCCGTCCATCCATCCGTCCATCCATCCATCCATCCCTCCATCCCTCCATCCATACTCAGAGAGAGCTCATGTCGATGCCTTATTCACATTCACATGCAGAAAACCTGAGGCTGGCAGGAGGAACTGGCCCGACATGGTGTGTTTGGAGGGTTTTGCTTCATCCATCCATCCTCCTCCCTCCCTCCCTTCCTCCATCCCTCCTCCTCCTCTTCCTCCACCCCTCTCCCCCTCGCCTCCCCTCATCTATAAGCCTGAACTTTGAATTGGACGTGAGTGAAATCTTAATCAACTCTTCCAGGGGAGGAGATGACAAAGGGGACAAACGCCGACTGTTTGGGCTTTGAAACAACGGCAAAAACCAAAAGCTGGTTGGCGAGCGCCACTTTCTGCTCGAGTCTCCCCCTTCAGTCATTCATCCTCCTGAATTGTTGGTGAAGTCACTTTTTTTCCATTGAAAGCAGGAGTTGATGGAGGAGGATGGGAGGGGGTTTTGGGAGAAGCAGAGTCGTTGAGACGCCACTAACTGATCACACACTCGCAGCAGCGCGCACGTTTCATATGAACTCTCCAATTTGCACTGATTCCAATTAGAGGCTCCTCTCCCCCCCGAGATGATTGGATGCGGCAAAGCGGCCGCCCTCACTTTGGAGGAGAGACATTCAGGAGGAAGCAAAAACAATAGTTACCCAGCGGTTTGATATCCCAGATCTCTGCTGCAGCTCAGACCATCGAACCCGTGGGGGGGGGGGATCTACTGAGAATACACTTCCTGCTCCACATGCTTACAGTGACATATTGCTTCCAAAGACGCTGCATCTCCATCATGATAATATGTCGGTGAATGTTTGACAAACATGAAATATGAACAATGAGAATGTGCTGATACTTTATGGAAGTACTTCATGTGGGAGATGAGGTTTCTCCTCTTTCCTTCGTGGTTCTTTATCGCTGCACAGGCAGGTGACATTCACTGGGAATAAAAACCTGCTGCACACAGAGGAAAGACATTCTACAACTTGAGAATATGTATTTCTAGAATCCTCGAGCAGAGGGATGGATGGCTGATGGATGATGCTGTTCTGTCCCTCCGGAGAAAGATCTGGCTTTTATCACATGGAGACAAGGGAGAGCAGTGACACGGGATTATCGAGAACACAGAACCGTGAATACAACAAATGAGGGCGGTTGATGCCAAATAGTGAGACCAGACGTGCGCGTGGGACCAGACTGGTACTGGACCATTAACAACTCGATGAATAAAGAATAATCGCAGCTGATTCATGGGTGGAGGAGAAGAGGGGGTGTGGTGCATGGATACATATATTAATGGAAATCCGGTTGATGTATTAGTTTCATGTGACTCTGATGACTAAGAAGTGTTTTCTCTGCTCATCAACACGTCTTGTGACAGATCTTTGGACGGCATCTCATCCACGGCAGTTGATATGAAACGATCGATCTGTGTTGTTGGCTCCAAAACAAGGGGGCGGAGCTTCGTGGTCGCTCAGTTGAAGCACAAACATGAAAATAAGTGTTGAACAACGCGACTCAGCGTTAATCCCGTAACATTTGACCAGCGAGTTGAAGATGAAGAGTTTTTATCCCGTGACTCCATATAATAACATAACATCTGTTTGTGAATATGAAAACGTGTTTCGTTTTATGGATTTCTAAAGGTCCAAAGAGGCTCAAGTATCCAGTACTTCACAAGAACCACCAGCTCAAGTTTCTTTGTAATTCTTTGAACATCATGAGCCCTAAGATCAGTGACATTGATGAAGCACACGGCTGTAGTGAGCACATTTAACCACGTTGAGAGCAACGCTTTCTTCTCACATTTACCCAATTTTAGTACTGCATGTGGAAATATCCAGTTTCTCAAAAGATGCACGCAGTGATCTAAAATCTCAGCAGCGGTTTGTGTTACTTTCTTATTCATCGTCTTGTGATCTGGTAGATTCATCACGGAACGTCTTGAGCCAGCCGCGTCCTAAACACAGACAGCTGAGAACCAAAGAAGGAATGTGTGACGTCCTCAGGCTGACGTGAGGAAGCATCACGGGGCTCTCATGCTGATACATTTGATTGTTTTCACAGTAAATCTGGTAACGAGTTGGTTTATAACGGCTCTATCTAAAGGTACAGTGGAGCATTTGGGAGTCTATTGTGTCTATTGGCAGAAATTGAATATAAGAAGTATGTTTTCTTTATAATCACCTGAAAATCAGAATTGTTGTGTTTTCATCGGTTAGAATGAGCTTAATCTCTACATACGGAGCGTGTCGTCTTCAAGGAGCCAGCCTCCATGTTTCCACAGGAACACAGAACGGACCAATCGCACACTGAGAGGGACGTTCACCTTCCTGTTTGTGCATCGTAGTTCTTGACGCTTGGCAACGCGGGAGAAGTTTCAGTTCGTGTCAGTCTGCAACCTCGTCGCTAGATGTCGCCACATGCTGCATGCCAGACCAAGCAGTGTCAGCTTTCAACATGAAGTTGTCCTCCAACTCAAAATATTGCGGCATGAGCGTACAGTGAAAGTCGATTTCGATACAAACACTGTAAACCCTGAACTCCCCCCCCCCCCCCCCCATGGCTGATCTGTGGGTGGCTGGTAGCATGTAGGGCCTTCAACAGACAGACTCTGACTGACTTGGCTGTTGAATGATCAGATCAGATGTGACAGTGTTCCAAACAGCAGCCCGAGCATCTGTCCCGTCCATCGGTGACATATCCCGCTTTGTTTGTCCCTTTCTCTCCTCGGCTCCCTGGAGAGGACGAGGCAGCCGCGGGGGGGGCTGTAAAAGAGCTGATACAGAGGACTTGGACCTTCACTGGACCTGCTGCAACCTCTGACCCGCTTGCTGCGTTTGTGTGCAGAATCCTGCACATGGAGGTTCGAGAGTCTTCAGGTTCTAATCACAACAGCAGCTGGTTCCTCTAATTAGCCCCGCCCCCCCGTTCTCTGGTTGGATGTGCACAAATCAGTGAAAGCAGCTGCTGCAGGGATTTGCTTGTGACTTTTAAAGAAGACCAGTGGTCGGGGAACGCCACTTTGTCTGGTTGCAGGTCAGGACCAGGAGGCAGGGAGCAGGTCCCCGGTCCGGTTTTTGGCCTTTAATTCAGTCTCAGACATCACGTCATCGGTGAGGTCCGCTCTGGATCTGACCGATGCTCTCGGGGGGGCTTACAAGAACGTGTCTTTCCAAATCAAACTGCTGTTTTTAGGAAACATGACAGAAATCTGTCTTCGATGGAGCTCAATTAATAGACGTTCTGCTGACACATCGGAAACAACCAGAACAGATGCAGAACAGATGTCGTTCATGTTTTAGTTGCACTGAATGGAAATCTTCATGCTTCAGCCTGAAATGATATTTCAGACAACAGCGAGCGTCCAACTCTGTGGGTTGAGGCTCTTTCCTGTTTGTGACGCTGACGCTGGTGTTGGGGCTGGTGTTGCACAAATAAATGCTTTGTTCCAGTTTGGTGTTGGGGCTGGTGTTGCACAAATAAATGCTTTGTTCCAGTTTGGTGCTGATGCTGGTGTTGGTGTTGGTGCTGGTGTTGGTGCTGGTGCTGGTGCTGATGCTGGTGTTGGTGTTGATGCTGGTGTTGGTGTTGGTGCTGGTGTTGGTGCTGGTGTTGGTGCTGGTGCTGGTGTTGATGCTGGTGCTGGTGTTGGGGCTGGTGTTGGTGCTGGTGTTGGTGCTGGTGTTGGGGCTGGTGTTGGTGTTGGTGCTGGTGCTGGTGTTGGGGCTGGTGTTGGTGCTGGTGTTGGTGCTGGTGTTGGTGCTGGTGCTGGTGTTGGTGCTGGTGCTGGTGTTGGTGCTGGTGTTGGTGCTGGTGCTGGTGTTGATGCTGGTGCTGGTGTTGGGGCTGGTGTTGGTGCTGGTGTTGGTGCTGGTGTTGGGGCTGGTGTTGGTGTTGGTGCTGGTGCTGGTGCTGGTGTTGGTGCTGGTGTTGGTGTTGGGGCTGGTGTTGGTGCTGGTGTTGGTGCTGGTGCTGGTGTTGGTGCTGGTGTTGGTGCTGGTGTTGGGGCTGGTGTTGGTGCTGGTGTTGGTGCTGGTGTTGGGGCTGGTGTTGGTGTTGGTGCTGGTGCTGGTGCTGGTGTTGGTGCTGGTGTTGGTGTTGGGGCTGGTGTTGGTGCTGGTGTTGGTGCTGGTGCTGGTGTTGGTGCTGGTGCTGGTGCTGGTGTTGGTGTTGGGGCTGGTGTTGGGGCTGGTGTTGGTGTTGGTGTTGATGCTGGTGTTGGTGCTGGTGTTGGTGCTGGTGTTGGTGCTGGTGCTGGTGTTGGTGTTGGGGCTGGTGTTGGTGCTGGTGTTGGTGCTGGTGCTGGTGTTGGTGTTGGTGTTGGTGTTGGGGCTGGTGTTGGTGCTGGTGTTGGTGCTGGTGCTGGTGTTGGTGTTGGTGCTGGTGTTGGGGCTGGTGTTGGTGCTGGTGTTGGTGCTGGTGCTGGTGTTGGTTTTGGTGCTGGTGCTGGTGCTGGGGCTGGTTTGGTGCTGGTGCTGCACAAAGAAATGCTTTGTTCCAGTTTGGTGTGAGAGAACTTGAGCGGTCTGTACTGAGCTCTGACCATCAACAGTCCAGCGCCTTCAGGATGCAGCGACGCTGCAGTCTGCAGTGTGTGGATGCCTCTGATTGGCTTTTCCTCTTCTTCTCTCTGCTTCTGTCGATCTGTGATCATTTGACCTCTTTTAACACGGAGGCGGTTTCATGCAGATCTCAGCCGCTTACAGGAAGCACTGAGGGCCGTTCACGTTCCAGTCTTTGTACTTCAGTGTTGTATGTATGTGTTGTATGTATGTGTGTATGTAAAAGGTGTTGATGCTGCAGCTTCACAGAATTCATTTCATCAGTCTGCTTTCAGTGGAGAGTTTTAA